>OX104116.1:27346035-27946035 GCA_944474755.1 Limnoperna fortunei
AATAAAACTGGAAAATAAATAAAATAGTTTCTACATACAATTTGTCAAAAAAGCATGCCACACTTGTAGCATAGTATCTAACCAATAAATGTCCATACCAGCAGATCTGAGGTTCTTCCTCTCTGGACTCAGCATGCTAGGTTGATTTTCAGCTATCAAACCATCCTTTACTTGTCGTACACATGCTAACAAGTGAGACAAGCGTCTTAGTAATGTTTCCACAGCTGTGCTGTTTGTTAGATCAGAAGTCACATGACTGCATGCAGCACGGGTACCATTAATTGCTGAAATTGTAATGATAATTAAGTATCAGAAAAAGTCAACTTAGGCAACAAAAGGCAAGCAACAAAATGCAGCTTGTTCTAATAATAATAGGTAACTATACAGTACAATGTCAAACATGGATAGATATTGTATGCATAGGTATGGTACTGAAAACCACTATTGGATCAGGTGCCACAGACAATATGAAAAAATACAGCTTTTCTAAAATTTTTCTATATACAAGATAACGACCACCATCCAATATGAAACACAAATACAGCTTTTGTGCATTTCCAGTTGTTAATATGTATTGTATGGTCACATGTTATGAATTTTGTTTGTTAACTGCTTTATAAATATTGGTGTATAACAACAACTAATAACAAAAGATTAGTAGCTTGTACTATGAATGTAGTAAAAGGAAACAATGTCTAGTTTATTTTGCAACATAACTGTTTGCAAGCAAACTTAATTGTACAGAGTTTCATTCAATAAGTTATGGTTTTATCCATGTTACAGTCATTCTTTACAATTTTGTTTTCAAATATTAACAAATTTTACATCAGGACTATTAGAGATGGCATATTAATCAAAATATTATGGGTATTAAGTTTTTTTGGAGGTAAAAAACCATTACTGACAAATTTTAACTGTATGCATGTTGAAGGTCTACAATTATTTCCGGGACAGTCCCAAATAGTTTTACCTTTATGAAGAGTATTGACATATGCCAGGAGTCCATTACGATACATTGGATCATCATGATTATCTATAATTCTCTCAGCCACTTGACATACTCGACGAGATCTGCCAACTAGAGATTTAACTGCAGCAGTGATGCCATCTTTGTCACATGTCATTATGCTACCTCTACAGACACCAATGTCTTCCTCCATCCTTTTCTCTGTTGTTCACAAAAAATATAAGAAAGACGTTTCAAAATAGTATTTATTAATATAACCTTTCTGCATTTATTTGTTAAATTATATTGGAGGTAATTAATCCGATTGGTAACTACAATAATACAAATTAATAAAATGCTTAATTTCTTAGATAGAAGAAAAAATGAAAATGAAGAGTTTACAACCTCCCTTCCATGCCCCCCCCCCCCCTCAAAAAAAAAAAAAAGAAAAGAAAAGAAATAAAAACTAAACAAACCACCTCAAACCCCATAAAAACTGGAACGAAATTTAAGGCTGAAAACCCCCATTCTACTAAAAATGAATTGATCTTTCAATCAATCCATCACTCAATCAAACTCAATGTAATACCTGAAACCCCCATAAAAATCTGTGGATCTGTCATTTCATCCAAAACTTGCATCAATGTGTTCAACTCAAAGGACCATTCCTTCATTAGCAGTTTGACATGACGCACAGCCATCTTGTCTAACTGGTCCCGAGACATACAAAGAACAGCAGGTACTATGTCTGGATCCAGTCTCTCCAGGTGACATACACAAGTTCTGATAACTCTAACTCCTGTAGAAAATTGTTTCTATAATTAGTAAAAAAATTATTTTGGGAAATATTCAATTATAATTAATCTCCATTTGCTTTAGTTCCGAGAAAAATTTTGGAACATTTTTGAATTTGCATGTTTTCTGTAAAACAATAAAAGTACAAGTATTGACGTGAACAATTTAATGCACTATATTGCTAATTACAGTACAGTTTTGCTAAATGATATAACTTACGACTTGCATCACTGGAACTAGCAGCAGCAAAGCTGGCAACTTGACACATTTTATCTGCATGGTCTTCAAACTCTGTGATAACTCCATCATTATGTTCAATAGACTGATCCTGGAAAATATTGTACAGTACATGGGTAAGATCAATGAAGGTAATAACAAAATACAGAATACTGCGGTAACTGTCAAAACAGACAATCCATAAATCAAAGTCAGAGAAACCGGCAAACTCCAGGAGCAACAACCAAAATTATAGTAACTACAACAATGGTCCTGACTTGGTACAAGCATTTCTACAAAAATGGTGAGATAATTTTGATATGTTTATCTATAAATATAGCAGTGTCTAATAAAACAAGTTTGACTGTAAAACATTTTGGACTATCCCTGCTTCATTTCTGCATAATTTAGCATAATTGTGTGAGACAGTTTAATTGAAAAAGCTGTTTGTATGCTTTCCCATAAGATCCTATGTAACGCTGTGTTCCATCTTGGATTTTGGATCAAAACAAAAAACTCTTTGTATAGGACCATCTATAGTACATTTCTGCAATATTTTTTAATCAGCCAATCAGAACACATTAATGGCCCTGGCGGCCATGTTTAATATTTGATCAGCATCAAAAACTCAAACTTTGTTAAGAACCACCAAAAAAACACTGACTTGTTGGGTCAGGTGAGCTTAAAATTGCTGAAAATGGCATTAAACAGTATTCAAAGAACAAATTTGTAAACAAAATTACAGAATTCTTTAAACAATCATATAAGGTCTCACCTGAAATTTACCAGACAAAATAATAAATGATTATATCAGTTTTTGCATAAACAGAAATTTAATTGTATCTTCCCACATTCTAACATACATCTTTCATGGCAGACTTAATTAATCTCTCTATTGGTTCTGTTGTTTCTTTAAATATATCTACTATAAGATGAAGCAGACTCATGTTAACATTCTTCTCCAGTTCACAGAACTCATCAATAAGGGATTCACAACAGTCATCATAATCTTCTCTGGAAGGTATAGAAAACAATAACAGTATTAAACCAATAAAACAGTTCTGAACATAATCTAACTATAGTAAGTTTCGAAGCGGTCATATAGAGGTTGTATGGCTGACAAATGAAAACTGCTTACCGTGTTTGGTCCAGCTTATGCTCCTTTTGTAGATTCAAGAATGTGCAAACTGACAACAACAATTATATCCAAGTGATAGTCGGCGGTTTGAAATGTGGCAGATTTTTTCACTTTGATAGAGCACTTTTTTATAGTAAAGTTTGACCTAAATTACAACGGAAGTGTATGTTTGGAAGAGTCAATTGTTATCTATTCAAAATCCCTCGGGTCATGTCGTCTGCAGTTAAGGTGGGAAAAGTCTCGCGGTTTGTCTGAATACCATTGAACGCTATGAAAGCAGACAAATTATTTGAAAACAATGCTAGGTCCCTTAGAAACTCAAATGGCTGACTTCCTATGTAAAATTCCTGTAGCAAATGTCAAGGACGATTTCGGACATTTCATCAACAAAGGAATAATATAAAATATGGACGTGTTATCGCGTAGAATTTTTTCAAATTGGATTTTAGCACCATAAAGGTACAGAATGGAATAATAAAAAAATGCAAGCAAAACGCTGAACGCATGGGGCTGTAACTGTTAGTATAGTAACAAATGATCATCGGAACTAAAAACAATAAAAAAGATTTTTTTTAAATGTCAGAAATGATAATATACTATGAACTAATAATCGTAAAACAATGCTAAAGAAAAAAACAGTTATTGAAAAACATACCTCATTTTCTGAATATCAGGTTTTTCTTTTACACTAATGGACAATGCTATAACTCTTCCTTTCATTTGTAAAATCTGTATTAAAAACTTTATTATAATCAACTGATTTTTTACAAATCTGCTTCATTGTAATGTTTTTATGTGTGGACATTCTTAATTATTTAAGCATAAGTTTGTATGACTAAACTACTGGTATATATTTCAAATTTTTTTCAGTAATCTGATTAAATTCATTGTAGCCTTCATAAGCCAGCATACAACAGAAGCAATTCAGTGATATTTTTATTACATGTATTGCAAATAATGTCATCAACCTATAATCAGAATTATTAATCCTTCCAATTCTACTTTCACTTCTCCACTGACGAAATGAACTAGATTTATCCCCACTCCAATACACATGTGTAGCATTACCTGGGGAACTAACAGGATTGTTCATACATTAATGTTCTGCTGTGTCGATATAAGACATTTTTTATAGCATTAACTGAATGATTGATTGTAAGAGATATGGACCTTATCTTTCCTATTATGATAATTAATACAACATAGTTTTTCTATAATTAGAAAATCAATTAACATTGGATTCAAGTGCACCCTGCCCGCAGTAAGACTCAAACCCAGCAATCTCAAGTGTTAACAGACCACATGGTTAATAGTAGATGAACTACCTTAACCACTTGTCCACTGAGACCCACCTTAAAATGAGCCTCACCTCATCATTCAATTATATTAAAGAACCTTAGTGAGCAATCTCACAATACCCTACTCATCCCATTACATCAATGTGGTATTTGGAATTTAAATTGATAAATTGAACTGACAATTAATTATTACAATACAAAAGGATAAATAATAGAATATAAATTTTGTGAAATTCCATTTTGAATTTAAAGAGTTTCATGAAAATTCATGAAAATATGAAAGACCTATCCAAGTAACAACATTGAAAATACATGTACATGAAAATTGACTAAGTCCTCCTCCCAAAAATATGGTCCACCTTGACAAATTTCCCTAAAAATCATTCCAATCCAAGCACCTACTATAAGTAGCAACTTCCCAAAGTTTCCTTAAAATCCATTAAGAAACTAAATGAGAGCACTATACAGGCACCAACAGCATGACACGCTGACAGACTGATGGACGAACTGGTGAAAAACATACCCCCAGCAACTTAGTGGTATAATTAGGGTTGTAGTCCTGCAAATCCTGCCTCTAGTAAGGCTTGCACCCACAATCTCAGTGTTGACAGGCAAATGATCAATATTAAATGACTAATTACCATCAACAAACTGAAGACATTTATAGGACCTTAAAATAATGTCCAGTTTTACAGAACTGATTAATCAGGCCTAGACAACTACCATAGCAACATGCAACTTCTCAACATTTAATTGGCTCAAACAGGGATTTTAA
The DNA here is from genome assembly GCA_944474755.1 of Limnoperna fortunei. NCBI lineage: Eukaryota > Metazoa > Mollusca > Bivalvia > Mytilida > Modiolidae > Limnoperna > Limnoperna fortunei. The sequence continues at coordinate 27,351,204 of OX104116.1, forward strand.
CTAATTAAGCTATGTTTTTTGTTTAAAAAGATACTGGGATATAGGGTTTTGACTGTAAGAGCTACACTGTTTCACAGACAAAGAGAAGTTTGTTTTTGTTATAACTGTTTAAGTAACTTACCCTCTGACAGTTCTTGATTATAAGATTTCTGAAGGTATCTGTACAGAGATGTGCTACCAACATACTATGTCGTATAATGCCTTCTGTCCAACTCTCAACATCTACATCTAGATCTTCTCTGTTGTCCACTGATAGTGCTTCCAAAATCTACGAAAAAAAACAATGAAGACCTGATATAACTACTTTGGTATTATATATATAATTGTTTTTTTATATATTGCCAACATTAGATATAGATATATATAAAGATGCCTTGCCTGTAAATAATAATTTATTTAATAAAAGGCAGTATTATTTTTATTGAACTTCATTGTTTTGCCAGTCCACAATAGGATCTAACTGCCTAACAGGGGTTTATATTAGCATTTGTGAGAAGAAGGTCTCCGACCTTCTGGTAACAAAAGTTGAAGGTCTGCCAGTAAGACCACTAGGTCTTGTTATACTTTCAATTTTTATTATGTGATGTTATTAAAACTCTTAACTTGTAACCAGTGTGTATTGTTATTAAAACTCTTAACTTGTAACCAGTGTGTATTGTTATTAAAACTCTTAACTTATAACAAGTGTGCTTCAAGTCTTGTTTTGGAGTATTACAACTAGAGGCTCCCAGGAGCCTGTAATGGCTCACCTGGATCCCAAATGACTTCAACTATATTTAAATTTTTAAAATTAACAGTTTCAGTCTAGTTGTTATAGCTTTTAAGTTACTGTGCAAAAACTAAACATTTCTTCAAAAACTTTAGTTAAGTACAATAGCTCCTATAAGGTGCAATCAGACAATTTCTGAAAATTAAATGGTTTTGTAGGCCTTGTCCTTCAGGGAAATTTAGAAATTTACAGTTGTACTCTAGGTGTGTTATAGACTAATTTATAATACAAAAACTGTTCATTTGTCCAAATTCATAATTAAAGGACAATAACTCCTATAAAGAGTCAATTTTGGACTAGGCAATCATTTGAAGGGCTTTTATTGCTGATCATTTGTGCAATTTAGTTTCAATCTATCTGCTACAGTTTTCAAGTTACAGGACGAAAATGAAAAATTTCATTAAAAAAATTGTCTTTTAAGGGCAATAATCCCTATAAGGAGTCATCTGAGAATTTCAGACCAATTAAGTGAATTGTAGGGCTTTTATTGCTGATCATTTTTGCTAGGTACAATTTTACTCTAGCTGGTTACAGGACAAAAACAGAACATTTCATAAAAATAGCCTTTTAAGGGCAATAACTCATATAAGGAGTCATCTGACAATTTCAGACCAATTAAGTGAATTGTAGGGCTTCTATTGCTGATCATTTTTGCCATTTACAGTTTCACTCTACCTCTTATAGTTTTCAAGTTATGTTGTAAATACCAACAATTTTGTCAAAAATCGTCAATAAAGGGCAATAACTCCTACAAGAAGCCAATACACAACTTCACACTAATAGCAACTATTGTAGACCTTAATGTGCTGAACAATTTGAAGTAATTGTTTTCTCTATAGCTTTTATAATTTTTGAGATAATGATCAAAAACATGTGTTGACACCCATGTTCTATTTTTAGTAACAGTGGCCATCTTTGTCTGTTGATCAACACCCTGGGTACAAACTTGAAACTAGGAACCCTAGGATGATTGTGGCCAAGTTTGAAAAAAATTGGCCCAGTGGTTTCAGAGGAGAAGATTTTTGAAAAAGTTCAACATGATGCCTTATTGGCATAACCAATTATTATTTTTGATTGTTTTTTTCCTGTATCATGTTACTTACAAACTTCAACTACCAGAAAACCTTGTTTCTTTGGAACTGACCTATAAACATCCTTATATCACAACAAAATAAGTTCTTACTGTAATAAATATACAATATTCAGACATTGTCAGAAAATATACAATTTACAAGTTTACTTGGCAGTGCAGAATAAAGCAAAAATGTGTTCTCCTACCTTTATTGTACAGCTATGTAATGATGACAGGATACAATAATTTCTCACTGTAACAAAATAAGTTGTTACTGTAATACTACCTGATCAATTTTAGCCACAAAGAACCCTGGCTCTTCCACACCTAAGTAATCCTCTTCTGTAAACTTATTTTCCACAGCTTCCATAATGTCCCGAACAGCTGATAGGACTTGGTTAATAACGTAGGACTTGCTTACCTGTGTATAACAACAATCAAAATTAAAATCTTATCTATTACTGTGGTTTCATTTTTATTTGTTGGTATCAATTTTAGTGGATTGAGGAAAAAATCCATTTTGTTGGATACAAAAATTCTCCAGATCAAATGTACACTTTACATGTATGTTAAAATTGGTATTTTTGGTGCAATTCTTGTACATTTTTAAGTTGTTTAAACAAAAGAATTATTATGTAAGTAAATCTAATTATGACCCTCAATTTATACCCTATTTGCTTTGCTTTGTCTTTAATTGTTCCGGAAGAGCCTGAAATTTACCCGACGTGTGACAACAAAGTGTGTATCTTGGGGCAGGGATATACTTGTCATTACTGTGACTATTGTTAATAAGAACGACATGATGTTTTTGCAGTAAATAATACCTGAAAGACCATTGAAATATTGTTTATGTTTAATTGTGAGTTATTTATTTCAAACTAGAGAACTATGAATCATAATAGGAAGAAATTTTCTAGATGCTCCCCCCCCCCCCATGACACTGTTAAATCTTTATTATTATCTTTATTATAAAGTTTGAAGTTTACTTAAAACAGATGGTTGTGATTTTTTTTTACATACAATGGTCATGCCCAAAGGGTAAATTAAACACCCAGGGATATAATACTTTGTTGAATTCTTGAATAGTGGGCAGATAGTGCCCATAAAAACCACAAAAATTGATATCCAACAAATAAAAATGAAACCCCAGTATACAAAAAATGTGGAACAGAACACTGAAACAAGAACTTTATACTTACAATAATATCTTATTAAAATTTGTGGTACTTAATAATTACTGTGACATCTTATAAAATTCTGTGCTATTTTTTACTTGTATATACTTGAGAATTACATTGATATCTAATGAACCACTGTTGTATTTTATACTTGCATGTGCTTGAGAATTATTGGGATATTTAATACAACTCTGCAAAGCCACACTCATTGATGGAATAGATTTCTTTAACAAATTTAAAGCTGTGATAATTTTCTCCCTTTGTCTGTCCTGGCATAAATCTTTCTGTCGTTTGTTTGCTAACGTTGTTAAAATGGAGGCTGCATCAGTGAAATCCTGAAAATACAATACCAGTTATCACTTGAATCAAGGAATGTCTTGATCACTGTATTAATTTTAAAGTGTAATTTTCGTCAATCTACATGTATAACAAAAAGGCATGCTGATAACCCCCGCCCATTTCTTTAATACAGAAATAATTAAACGTATCAAAATAATATAAATAAAAAATATTTCATTTAGAAAAACATAAATTTGTCAGGTTCATTGATGACTCTGTACTAATTTAACCTGGCTAGTTCTTTGTTCATTTACACGTGATTCATTACTTTGCTTAACTAAACTTTGAACAAATTATCTGATATATTTGTATTACTGGAAGAAGCAGAAATATTTATTGTCTGTAAATCCTGACATCTTATTCCAAACTGTACCTTAAACTTTTCTAATAAATCAGACATGTTGTTTACATGACTCAATGATTTTAAAGTTTCTGTCACACTGTTAGCTGCTGACAAGATCTTTCTGACTTCATAGTCATCTGACACCAGTAATACCTGGTTAAAAATAATCACCATAGAAGATTATACTTTATTAATATTACTGAAAATATATTAACAACAGCACTGTTTGACACTTTAGATCTCAATTTTACATAAAATATAAAACACTTAGAACTCACATCAGATATATCACTAGGCATAAGAAATACAAAAGAAAAAAGGTTAACAATAGTTATCATGGTAGTAATGATATAAATTTGATTAATTTTTCATTCAGAGACAAATAGTTCTAAAATCTTTTTATCACACGTATATGACTAAGAAATAATATAAAATGTTTCACCTGTAACTGAAATGTATGTTCACCTCAGGTGTGTATATATCTCTTTACTGTCTACTAATCTTAGTGGTGGTTTTTGTAACTATGTATTTTTTTGTCTGCACTGTCTGTTGTTTCATTTTTATCTGTTTGTTTTTAATATGTCTACTGTATCTTTGTGTTCAAATAATGCAGTTTCTCGTCCGTATGCTGATTTTCAGATTACTAATTTATTTTATTCTGTAGGTCTCAAATTTCTCAATCCAAGAAGTTTATACACATACCTTCATGGTTCCCTGTAGTACATTCTTGGAAGCAGAGATAAGTCTGCTTTTGTTCTCTTTGTTAGCAGAGGCTGTTACTCGCTGTGAAGCTATATATAACTCACTGCTAGACAAATCTAAGATCTCACAAGCACTCTCCATCTGTTTCTTCAGCTCCTGGAAATGAAAAAAAAACTCTTCTAACCAATATTTTTCTCAGTTACTCAGAGTGTTTTAACAAGTAGACAGGCATGTACATGTAGAATGCAGCAAATTTCTACCAATAATTTAGAACAGGTAACCACAGACCAAACATGACCCACTGGGGCCCCCGAGTTTAAGTCTGACTTTGAGCAGGATGAAATGATATGCTCTAGTAGCTTAGTAATAGCAAAAATTGGCATACAACCTTGCAAACACACAAAACCGATAAGGAGTAAAACTCTTCTAACCAATATTAATCTCAGTTACTCAGAGTGTTTTAACAAGTAGACAGGCATGTACATGTAGAATGCAGCAAATATCTACCAATAATTTAGAACAGGTAACCACAGACCAAACATGACCCACTGGGGCCCCCGAGTTTAAGTCTGACTTTGAGCAGGATGAAATGATATGCTCTAGTAGCTTAGTAATAGCAAAAATTGGCATACAACCTTGCAAACACACAAAACCTATAAGGAGTAATTCCAGCAAATTTCAAGACAGGAGAAATTGAAAGTTAAAGTAACCATGTAAATATAAAAAATAAGATCACGCCTATTAAATGTATATCACAGTTGGTTTCACAAATGCTATTATAATTTTATAGTTTTTTTGTTGAAAACTTCAATTAATTTGTGTGGCTAAGGAACATACAGAACATTATAATATTTATTTACAATGAAATAATAGCCAATCCTTTGAAATTATAAGCTAATATATGTGGCATAAAGAATAACCCACATCTGCAGTGACAAAAAGATATGATTAGACACTTTAGATCTATATACATTATCAGTTGAGTTCACAGCTCTTTCCTTCCCTAATGTCACCAATCGTTCAGCAGCCTGCATAACCACCTCTGCACAGGGTCCCATGTCATTCTGTATGCCATCTGAATGGTCAAGTATTATCAATAATGAGATCTACAACGAAAAGATAATTTTATTGTTAGTGCACACAAGTAAAATATCACATCATAACTAACTCGATTCATGCAATATAGCTACATGTATGCAGAGACACAAAAAGCAGAACAGACAGTCAAGACAAATTAATTAACCTACACAATAACAGTAATTGGTTTGTTGGTTCAAGATGATTTCTGTGTGTGACATTACATTTCCAGTCAATGTGTTGGTTATTTAATATTAAACAGATTATCCAAAAACATATTTAAAATAAGAATGAAAAATAAGAGTAACAACAGAGTAGTCTAGCTTCTTCTTCTTCTTGTGATATATGGTTATCCATCCACTGTGAAAAATTTAGATGATTAATAACTGTGGTGGATGATGGAAGTACAAAAACATGCAATTGTCCAAATTAAGCAAAATAGCATATTTACATATTCAAAAGTGCTAAGAGAAAAATCTGTGATTAAATCTATTTTAGCCTAAGTTTGTGTCTTGAGTTGATAGAGAACAGTATGTGTAGGTTGTTCTCTAAGTCACCTTGTAGGAATGAGTACTATGTTTGTTGGTTATGAGTTCCAATTAATTTTGGTGTTTGGAAACAAGTGTGAACACAGAAAATTGTCTTACCTGCTTTCAGCATCAGTTACGAAAAAAATTATGTCATGACCATCACATAAATAGCATTAAATTGTTATACTTTATGCATGTTCCTGACCTAATCAAAAAACTTACAACGTAGTCAAGGTCAAGTGACACCTACCAGACAGTCATGTACTATTCATCAGCAACCTATATACCAAATAGTCATCTTACCATGTATGGTTATAGAAACTGCCCTGATCCAAAAACTTTAATGTAGTTGCTGGACTGTGAAATTGAGGTTAAGGTTAGGTGACAGGTGACTGACTGCCAGGTACTCATCATAAGCTACGATTGGACTAAATTTGATGGCTTGGAGCTTAAGATTACAAAGATATAAAGGAAAATATCAAGTGTTTCCCCTGCATTCCTATATGTATGTCTCGCCTCTGGCAACTATCATCGCATGCGAGACACAGATGAATATCGGTAAATGTCTTTAGATGCATAGCTGTGTCTGTATGTATTAGGATGAGTTTGTTTGGTTCTTGGGTCTGTTGGTATGAGAACAGTTGATGCTACTGCCACTAAGTGGTGAACAACTTTGTAGAACATAAAGAGCTTTGTTTATTGTCAATATTGTTGTAAAGTAGGCCATAACTGAAAGAATGTTATGTCTGTTACACTGGACATATTATGGTTGCAGTTACAGACATACCTAGCTGCGAATTTTATTGCCAAGTTCTGCAGTGATGGAGTCCCATAGAGAGCATGCATACTCTAATTTTGGAGTGGGCGGACAAAAGATAGGTATTCCTGCGATTTTATATTTCTGTTTAAATTTATTTGTTGTTTTATGCTGTTGATAGTTAGCCCAGATCTGCTGAATCAATCAATCAAAAGGTTTTGGTTAGTGTAAGATGTTGGTGGTGAAAAGTAACAAGACTCAAGAATATAGAACATGGCAAAACTTAATATGACTAAAGATGATTTATGAATACTTTTAAATTAAAAATGACTCCGAATCGTCTGATGTATATATTTAAATATCGGTCATATCAAAATAATAGTGAGCATCGCAAATGCGAGCTATACGGTTACATGCGTGTGTGTAAAAAAAGTCACGTGATCCATAGGAACAAATCCATTTCTGATGGTAGCTGAGCTATCAAAAGAAAATATTGTAGACGAACGAAAAAATATATAATATAAAAGTAGACAAAAATAAATTTGACATCAATAAAATCAAAGTTTTTATTTTTTAAATTATTACAAAAATGCCAGACAATTTTTTTTTCAATCTGAAACGCTGTATTTGAAATTGAGTTTTGTGACGTTGTTATAATTATGTTATTGATACTGGTTAGTGAAATCAGAGCAGCTGTATATTGACATGTAATTAATTGATACATTAGTAAATGACACGCCTCCTTATCTGTTGTGGTCAGTTTGGTCAGATATGAATACATGTATGCATTAGATGATTATCTTTAAAATGCACATGTAGTCTGGGGAAAAGGGGAGATTTTTTAACTTTGCTGATGTTTATAGAGAATTTTGATGATGGCTTTTGTTTTATGTAGAATTTAGATATAGATTTAGTAAAATATAGAATATTAGCCTTAATTCGTCTTGTTTAATTACATGTAGATCAGCAGTAAACGGATCTAAAATGGTGGAGAACTGGTTTTTTAATGACATTTAATTAAGTAACATAACTATACAATTCTGTTATTTTTAACCACTGGGATATTCTTTTTCTGTTATTATAATGGATCCAGAGAGTACCTAGGCTATTAGTTCCCTGTGACTAGTGGATTTATAACTTTAAAATTTGATGGATTTAATGAAGCCACCAGACTGTGAGTAGATATACATATCCAGTCTTCAGGAAGATAAAATATGTATGTGTATATTGATGTGCTACCTAATCGTAAAATTGGTAGTTTTATTGTTGGCATGGATGCCAAGTTAGCAAATGCCCACTTGAAGTCAGCATCGAAGGCCTGAGTAAAGAACAAGAAGCTCAATATGTTTAAAGGTACCGGAGCATCTGGGTCATGTAGAATTGAAGTTAAACCGGTCAAGAAGACAAAGAAACCTGTGCTACAAAAGATGTCGGTGAAAGGAAAGCAGCTAAACCAAAATGTAAAAATCAAAAGGCAGAGAAGCCTACACCGAAGACGCTAAACCCAAGAAGGCAGCAGAGTCTCACAAAAGGAAGGCAGCAAAATACGAAGCAAAACAGGGACACCAAAGAAGATTTCAAGTTAATTTATATTGACAATAACACTTTGAATCTTGGCGTTTGGATTTATAACATTTTTGCATGAACTCACATAATCACAGACAGTATATTGCATGCCACTGTATTATTTTTATAATAATCTTTAATGTTTTATGGCTGCACGTGTATTTGCGCATGTTATTATTTTTTTAATTAATTTGTTTTAACGAATTGTCTTTTTGCACATTTCAGTAACTGGTTAATTAACTTTGATTTTAGTTTTGATTGTTTTGATGTTTAATATTGCATTTTGTTTAATTAATTACTCAATTTTTTCCCGGACTACATGTGTTCTTGATAGTTTGTATTTTGTGTTTGCATTTTATATAGCTGATTATAGATGTTTTAGGATTGTTAAGTTAGTATGATGCTTATAGAAAATGCGAGTAGGTCTATGATGTAAATGATGAATGCAAATCTAGAAATTACCTTCATTTTTAATATTTTCTTAGTACGTAAGTTTGTTTGTAAGAGAGTAACTTTGCGCAAGGTTACTTGAAAGATGTGTGTTAGCTTTTAATTAGATATTTTTATTTTAAATATTGTTTTTAAGAGTTAAAGGTCTCTGCTGATTTCATTTATTGATCATTATCAAAATAGTCTACAAGGATGCATTGTTAGTTAAGAAGTCAAGTAAATGTTATATACCATGTAATTGCAGAAACTTTTCTGTTTCACACTGCAAATGGTCAAATTAACATGAGTAATGACAAATTTAATGGGTTTGGTGAGAGTAATCATAATGTGAATGTGTTTACAAAAGGTACAGCTACATGTGTACTAGTTATGTGGTTTTCATTTCTTTTATCAGAAGTTATATTTCCCTAGACCATCGTAAATCTATGTATACTTCAACAATTTTATGAACATGATGCCCTGTGCAAACCCATGTTTCAAAGCAATTTTGTCAACAGAAGTAAGATTTAACTGGAATAAATGTGTGATGATATATTGTTCACAAGAAGGTCAATAAAAATTTGTATTTTTGTTGTAAACACAAATGTGTGTTGATGAATTTTCATTAATTTTTATGTATATGATACAGCTTTTATTATGTCATTATCATTAGACATGATTGTAAGTTCCATTTTTTAATTAAATTAATTGTTTTGTTTTTCGTTTTGAAATATTTTGAATGTATTAATTTATTTTTAAGTCAGTAGTTTCTTGATTATTTTTTTTTAACAATATTAATTTGGTTTTTTTTTCCTTCCATATGGTAATTGTGAATTAATTTAAGTTTTTTTTCCTTGTTTTTGTAAAAATTACAGGTACATTTTTTTTTCTGCACTGATTTCAGTAACCAGTTAGAAATTTGGTAAATTTCTTTTTGTGGATGGGATGTTATAATTATGTTATTGATACTGGTTAGTGAAATCAGAGCAGCTGTATATTGATAATTGTAATTGATACATTAGTAAATGACACACCTCCTTATCTGTTGTGGTCAGTTTGGTCAGATAATATGTGGATTTATTATTTTTTGTGCACTGATTTCAGTAACCAGTTGGAAATTTGGTAAATTTCTTTTTGTGGACGGGATGTTATAATTATGTTATTGATACTGGTTAGTGAAATCAGAGCAGCTGTATATTGATAATTGTAATTGATACATTAGTAAATGACATGCCTCCTTATCTGTTGTGGTCAGTTTGGTCAGATAATATGTGGATTTATTATTTTTTCTGCACTGATTTCAGTAACCAGTTAGAAATTTGGTAAATTTCTTTTTGTGGACAGGATGTTATAATTATGTTATTGATACTGGTTAGTGAAATCAGAGCAGCTGTATATTGATAATTGTAATTGATACATTAGTAAATGACACGCCTCCTTATCTGTTGGGGTCAGTTTGGTCAGATATGAAAATGCATAAGATAATTATCTTTAAAATGCACATGTAGTCTGGGGAAAAGGGGAGATTTTTGAACTTTGCTGATGTTTATAGAGAATTTTGATGATTTAGTGAATATAGAATATTAGCCTTAATTCGTCTTGTTTAATTAAATCAGAAGTAAACGGATCTAAAAGTCACCAACACATTAGATAAGACGTCACTGTAAAGGGACTGTTACTGTTACTGTTGTTAGGGGGCTCTGAAATAACGACATAGACAATGTGCGATGCTCGCATTTAGGCTGCGCCTACATTCATATTAATTAATCATCTCCAAGATTGAATACTGTAAACCGTAAAGAAGAATAAACAATATACTTAAAGATATTCGACAACAGGTGGGCGAATATGATTATTAGGTTAATCGACCGTCTGCCACACCTGGAAAATTGCTCGTTTGGTAAATTACCTGTGATGCAATAGGTGCTAAAACACGTTCAATGGATTTAGTCTGAACTAAATTTGACAGAAGTCCACATGTAACTTCCATCTGAACTCTTTATAACACTTGTCTAGAGTCTAATGTCTGAAAGAAATATTTTGTAAACAAATTCATATTTCAAACATTTCTCGGACATGAATGACAAACTATGAAAAGTCTAGAGAGAACGTACTGATATTGACAAACTCGATATATGTACCACAGTTCCGACCTTGGCCATGATTGATTGGATATCTGATCATATCTGCTTTATGTCCAGTATTTCAGCTATATTCAGGACGGGAACAAGTTAACAAACAATAAATCAACGGAAAATATGGGTGGGATGGGTCACAGGGAATATAATTTTGATTGCCACTGGAAAGGTATGGAGTATTGGGAAGCGGCGGAAAATTAGGCCTTTTGTAGCGGCTACAATGAGCCTACTCTTTTTCGAAATCTACAAAAGTATAAAGTCTTTATCGTGCAAGGAGCGTGGCACTCTCCAAACCCGTTACCCACTACGGTCCGCGGTCAGGGTTTCCGTTTTATGAACTGACAACCCCCCCCCCCAAAAAAAAAAACGAGAGGGTCTCCCCTATCCGCGACCCGGGGACGCGCTCGGCTGCTCTACAGGTGGGTCGCGCACTGGGAACCCTCCCAGTATGTTCCCTGGTCATGTTCGTATAGATTTGGAATATTGCATACTCGGACTATGCAAAAGTCGCACTACCATACAATATTTCTTGTAAGCTGTTGTTTTAACTTACTGCTATTGGTTTTGTTTATTTTCTGACTGAGTCTTTTGGGCTGTTTGCTCTTAAAAATAAGGCTCTCATCATGTGTATAATAATCGAGGCCGGGAGGGGGGGGTAGTTAGAAGGGGGGTCCATTAACAGGTGAACATTTTTTTTTATTTTTCCCAAAACAGATAACAGTAAAATTAAAATAATGATAACAGCAATTTACATGAGAAAACAGGACCGTGAGTTCAAAACTCGAAAAAAAGAAAACAGCAGAATCTCATCGGGGGGCAATACTATTAACAGCAAACAGAGTTTTTATTTTCACCAAAAGTTAACAACAATGTCAATTTTTAAGAAAACCGATAACAGCTAATGGTTGGAAAATAGTTAACAGTTGCTTTATTAAAAAAAAAAGTTGAAAAACTTGTAAAAATGCCCAAAACATAATAACGGAAAAGATCTTGACCCCCTTCACGAATGTATAGAGTTATTAGTAGTTGTCACGTCGACGGAGTGTGCCTATCTTTAAAGTGTTGAAGTGAGGATGTTTAAGGCAACTAAATAACATTATAAATAGCTTTGAAATTCAAAATGGTTTTTATTTTTTCAATTTATATTAAAGAATAAACATTTTCCGAAATGTAACCCAATCGGAAAGCACAAAAACACGCGTATAGATGGTAACGGTGATGAGCTATATATTAAACCTATAGCTAGATGGTACCAGTGACAAACAAGTAAAACCTTTAGCTAAATGGTACCAGTGACGAACTACAGAAAGGCTGTATAACTTTATAGCAAAAGTGGCTGTGATGAGAAACCTTTATTGCTAGATTGTACATGTGGTTAGCTAAATTAAACCTTTATAGCTAGAAGGTAACTTATAACAAAACAACCGCTATATAGCTGGATGGTACGGGCGATTATTTAGGGTTAACATTATAGCTAGACTCTGTTGAGTCATTCAAAACAACTGTTTCAGACATCATCTACTAAATCACACATAACCTGTATATAGTTTTATTTTAAGATATTTAAAAAAATATTTAAAAAAAATACTTTTTGAATTTCTTCTTGTGCCTAGCGTGCAGTACCGCAAATTGGCGGAATCCTCAATGTGTTGAAGGCGGCCATGCAAGAAACAGAAACAGAATAGATAGAACTATTATTGAGCTTGAGTGAACCCTTATTGATAGATATGGTATCAGTTTTGAGATGTATACCTAGATGGTAACATTTACACTTCGGGTATTATATGACTTTTCTTTTAAACAGATGTTACGTTTTACTTAACTTTGTAAAATGCGTATAAAGTAATACAAGGACAGTAGCTTTAGTACCAGTACGATTATAGTCAGTATAGGCTTTTAAAATGCAGTTTCTGTTTTCAAGGAAACGGTAACTTTTATGACTCTTGCTGTGTAGATACTGTCATGAACGTTGTGTGTGTGTGAAAAGTAAAATATTGTAAATACTGAAGCACATTCTTACGACGGCTTATTCGTACCAAACAACAAAACAAAATTATTTCGTTTGTACGGTTTATTAAATCGTTTGTACGATTTATTAATCCGTTTGTACGGTTTATCAAATCGTTTGTACGGTTTATTTATCCGTTTGTACGTTTATTAAATCGTTTGCACGGTTTATTAAATCGTTTGTACGATTTATTAAATCGTTTGTACGATTTATTAAATCGTTTGTACTATTATTATCAGGGACCATAGGGACCACATCGAAGTAGTTGGCCATCTACAATTGATTATCGGGTACCAAAGGGACCACATGGTCTAGTTAGTTGGTCATCTACATTTGATAATCAGGGACCAAAGGGACCACATGGTCTAGGTAGTTGGTCATCTACATTTGATTATTAGGGACCAAAGGGACCACATGGTCTAGGCAGTTGGTCATCTACATTTGATTATCAGGGACCAAAGGGACCACATGGTCTAGGTAGTTGGTCATCTACATTCGATTATCAGGGACCAAAGGGACCACATGGTCTAGGTAGTTGGTCATCTACATTTGATTATCAGGGACCAAAAGGACCACATGGTCTAGGTAGTTGACGATCTACTTTTGATTATCAGGGACCAAAGGGACTACGTGGTCTAGGTAGTTGACGATCTACTTTTGATTATCAGGGACTATGGGAACCATGTGGTCTAGTTAGTTGGCCATCTACTATTGATTATCCCGTACCATAGGGACCACGTGATCTAGGTAGTTGGCAATATACTATTAATTATCAGGGACCACATGAATAAACCGTTCAAACGAATTAATAAACCGTACAAACGATTTAATAAACCGTACAAACGGAATAATAAATCGTACAAACGGATTAATAAACCGTACAAACGATTTAAATAAACCGTACAAACGGATTAATAAATCGTACAAACGGATTAATAAATCGTACAAACTATTTAAAAAACCGTACAAACCGATTAATAAATCGTACAAACGAGTTAATAAACAGTACAAACGATTTAATAAACCGTACAAACGGATTAATAAATCGTTCAAACAATTTAATAAACCGTACAAACAATGTGATAAACCGTACAAACAATTAAATAAACCGTACAAACGATTTAATAAACCGTACAAACAATTTAATAAACCGTACACACGGATTAATAAACAGTACAAACGATTTAATAAACCGTACAAACGGATTAATAAATCGTACAAACGATTTAATAAACCGTACAAACGATTTAATAAACCGTACAAACGAAATAAATATTTTTTTTCTTTTTGTTGTTTGGCACGAATAAGCCGTCGTACATTCTTTACCCGTAAATCACGGACTGAAATTTGTATTTAAAACATTTCAATGACTGTTCATCACGTCCACTAGCGTCTGGTTTTAACCAGTAATATCTAAAAATGTAGTATGACAACTTGTAAGACTAATTTTGAATCACGCAATGAGACCATTTTCAATATATATACTTTTATTTGCCTTCTGTTGGAGATTAGATAACAATAACAATACCTATATTTCTTCTCGCGTTCTGTCCCAATTAAACTCGATTGAACGTTTGTCTTGAGGAATGATCGCACGACGGATGCAGTCTAGTCGCTGTGTATTCATTTAGTGTTTGTGTTAATATCGGGAGTGATCATCCTCACAAGTCAGGGTTTCTGCGTCCACATGTGTCCACGAACCCCCGTTCGTGGACACATGTGGACACAGAAACCCTGACTTGTGAGGATGGGGAGTGATCTCTATTGAAAAGTTCAAACTACACGTGCACAAATAAGAGAGCAATATTCAAGATAGCTAATATTTTATCAGATTTTTCCTATATTTTGTACTTTTTAAAGATCTTTTTGTGTAAAATTCAAAATATATTTTATATGCTTGATCAAACCAATATATTTCTAATAGATGATATCTTACAAAATTCTCTTTATAAATAATACATGTATTTATCTAGTCATAATCTTTATACATCTCATAAAATATATTATATTTAATATAAACTATTAACAAAATTATAAAAAATAATAATATGTTTTATAAAATTTAATAATCAATCAATCAATCAATCAATCAATCAATCAATCAATCAATCAATCAATCAATCAATCAAATAAAAAATATAGACTCCTGTCGTAAAAAATAACAGCATAACTTGAAAACAACGACAACACAGATGTTTACAAATAAAAACAAAACATAAAAATATATATTGTGAACGAAGTACATTTGATCGAACCTCCTTCAGCAAAAAAAGAGGATGATTTTCATTTATTCTGTGCAACTTAAAAAATGAAATATTTATATCAAATCTAATTAAAATACAGAATCAGTCAGATTTTATACGTACAATGTCAAAAACATAATGTTTGACATGAGCGTTGATTTGTCATTTTGGTGATAGGAAGTTGTCTTGTTAAATGTACTATAAAAGAAGGATTCAATTTTACAACAGAGCCCTTACAACTATAACAGGAAACGCGGTAAGTTGGTGTGACACTTTTTAATGGTTTTCTATTATGTAGTTCACACTTTTTATAGTGCCTAACTATTGTGATATCACTTAGATAAAGTACTTTATAACGTTCAAAATCAATAATATTCATAAATTCTTATTAAAATTTACTATTTTTTTTCTACTATTGGCAGTACTGATAAAGACAAATGACTGGATGGGTCACCCTGTCGTATTGTTTGTTTGTTTGTTTGAATGGTGTTTTAACGCCACTTTCAGCAATTTTTCAGCTATTTCATGGCGTCCAGTTTTTATTGGGGGAGGAAGCCGGAGTACCCGGAGAGAACCCCCGACCTGCGGTAGGAAAACTGGCAATCCTTGTCAATTAAGATTTGAGTCGAGTACACCCTGCCTGCAGTGAGAATCGAACCCGCAATCTCAGTGTTGACAGACCACGTGATCAATAGTAGACGAACTACCTTGACCACTCGGCCACCGAGGCCCCCCTGTCGTATTGATCTTGTCTTTAAATTGAGAATGAACAATTTTTTGTTTTGTTGATACAGTCCCAAACTGCACGGTGTACACTCAGAATCCTAATATGACGGAACATCTTATAAATGTTTTCAATTTTTTTTAAAATAAGAGACAATTAAAGAATAGGATCATCAATCCCTATCGGACAAATTGTTTCTAATGCATTTTTTTCTTGCATTTTTCTTTCATCCATTTCAAGAAGAAATTAGTCAATGAATTGGTCATCAACAATAATATATCAATCAGATCTACCAGATCAATCTAAAATAATTCGAAAACTGATTTTCACTTTGACAGAGTGGACTACCATTGGTTGAAGTACGTTCTTTTGAGATTATCTCACTCGAAGATATTTCCTTTAACACATTACCCAACAGCTGTTACAAATCATCAAGACAGTCAATTTACCAGCAACTGTGGAATAAATTAGGCGTGGGTTATGTATTAGAACAAAGTTTGCTAGTCGGGAATGGGGTTTTCAGCTATATTAATGCGCCAACTTTTTATTAGATGAAGGAGACGAACACCCCCCCCCCCCTTTTTAAAAATAAAAATTAAAAGGAACTCGGTAAGAAATCTGGCAATCCATGTTAATTTAAATGGAGTCGAGCACACCCTGCCCCTTATTGGGGCTTGAACACACAAGCTCAGTGTTGACAAGCATGTTACCAATAGTAGATGATTTACTCGACTAACGATGCTCTCTTATCAAAAGGCGTTATATTTATTAAATAGCATTATATATGTACAGTAATCATAATGAAATATGCCTTTTTCAATATACTGACTTGAATAAAGTTCCAAGTAATATTTATTAATTACATCAGTAGATTACCACAATTTTTATCGCATTTCAACTCTTTAATTTAACGCATCTTTAGACATGGCATTCTGGAATGAATTTATTGACTCTCTAATAGTTCACATCTGGTATAGGTATTTGCAAGTCACATAAAATATAATGAATTTATTCATGTCGACCCTATATGTGCAATATGCAAAACACGACTAACCTCAATTTGAGTAAGGTTTGGTTTAACTACCTATTGTCAAAACCGGTTAGAATGTGTCTTTTAATGTGAACATGAGTTGGGATATTACGTATAAGGACGTTAATTTATAATATTTTGTATCATATATTTTCAGTACACAATTTTCGGCTAGGGTGTATTTTATTTTTCTGCGCATGTCATGATCACATTTTGTAGTTTTAAAAATTGTTTGTAGTTATGTAGCAAGCTTATCTAAACCTGCATAAAAATATCTGCCTGCATTGTTTTATGATCGTTATGTAAGTTCATATTAAAGTGGTCTGTCGACACTACGGGAATAGGGTTCGTGCGATGTGTTCTGCAGTGTTTTCCCGGTTGTGTGCATGTTTAGTCAAGGACTTTAGCTTTGGACTATCTCACCGGTATTCTACAAATGTATTTGTTTAAACACAATTAATAATGTCATCGATGGCACCATGGTTATAGAGACTCGCGTATCGTCTATTCAAGACTCGGCATTTGGAAAATCAAATAATCAAGAAATGGAAGAGATTTTATTTCCAAAGTTCCAAAACGATATACCAAAGTGACTGGTTTATCTGTTTTTCTGAAAGGGATTTAACGCCACTTTCAGCAATTTTCAGCATTGTAATGTTTAAAGGGGAAACCCGGATTTTCAACAGGACAACAGGCAATAATTGTCAATCATCCTTGTTTTTTAACAGATGATTTAACCCTTTTGTTTGTCGTCATGTTCATTTTGTGTCATTCCATTTTGGACCATATTTTTATATTCAAAATACAATGTGCCACTAGAGTTGGGTATTTCAAAGACGTCGTCATGATTTCCCCCGAGTTCCATACTGATGACGTCAATGAAGTAGTTTATACTAAAAGTACATCTTGTATCACACCTATACGAGTTTGGTATGACTTGGTGTATCTGATGGCTACAACTATGATTATCTTAAAATAATAACTATGATTCACAAATTACATGTCAGATAAAATTGTAAAATATGAGTGGGGAAAAGAAAATGTGTATAAAGATGGTGAGGCCGTGCTGCTTCGAATAAACAACATTTAG
This sequence comes from Limnoperna fortunei, assembly GCA_944474755.1. Classification (NCBI taxonomy): domain Eukaryota; kingdom Metazoa; phylum Mollusca; class Bivalvia; order Mytilida; family Modiolidae; genus Limnoperna; species Limnoperna fortunei. Next base: position 27,369,199 of record OX104116.1, read on the forward strand.
GTTGACAACAAACATATTTTAACCGCTTGCAAATGTTACTATGTTATTTAAAAGAAATAATAAAAACATTGATGCAAATAGTTTTTGGACAAGAACAAAGAATTGTTTATTTTAAAAAGGTGAAAAAATTATATTATGTTCTTGTTTTACTGTGTAAGCTGTAATTTGAGTTATTTGTCGAATGAAGTCAAGCAGAATGGCGCGTTACAACCAATAAAATTAAGTTCATTATTTGATAAAGATTACTAACTTTTATTAACATAAACTTTTATTATTTTTCATCCTCGCAAACATAGGATTTATATATTGGCCTTCTGAGGTTACAGGCAATGAGGGTTCAGGGTTAGATATTTTGGGGAAAAATTGAATAATTTTGTGCACTTCTGCTACTTTTTGAACTATTTTTTAAGAGTTTGGTATAAATTACTCATTACTTAGTTGAAACAATACATTTGTCCAAAAATATTCCAGATTCTAGGTAACATAACAATACTTGTTACGGTTGTAAAAGGGGATAGGACCACACATAACGCATCCCCGTTCCGAAGGGCATGTGTCTTCACATGTTGTGTAGAACTAAATGATCGTTAATATAGGTCATTTACACAGAAAAAATCTTTTCAATAGAAATCCTTACGTGATGACTTTATTTTATGATTACAATGAATGTCCCATTACTGTCACATCAATATTCTATTAAGATCAAATTTCTCATATTCCCTCTTCACTGGGACTAGTATAACTAGTTGATTTATAGGTTCCTGCTCTTCACTACCAACTTTATAAAGATTATAGATTCGTACAATATATATTACATGTATTGGCTAATATTCCAATAACAAGAAAATGATTTCTATGTGTCATAGTGTTATCAGGAATTCTAAACTCGTGAAAATGTACGATCTGTGCAGTATTTGGCTTTGCTGGACTTCAAACTTAATTGACAAGGATTGCCAGTTCTCCTGCCGTATTGACAAGGATTTACAGTGTGTACTCTGTCCTCTTCCCTCAATAAAACTGGACGCCATGATATAGTCATAAATTGCTTTAAACTCCATTTATACAAACAATTACAACATAATTTGGTTTCAATGAACGTTGTTGGTTTTAAACACTTTCCTTCAATTTATAATTAATAAATAAAATCGTGGTCCATTTCCTGATAACAACACACAATTTAGTTTCTATCATGTGAGGGTGTCGTTTGACAAATTTGATGGATGAAATTATTACTTTTGATTTAGCTTGCGTTATTTTATTAAAATGTGTAATTTGTTTAAACTACTATATCCTTTGATAATAAAACAGATGTAAACACAAACTGCGTGATACATTTACAGACACTGAATATGTTAAACAAAAATCTAACACGTTTTATATCGACTACAACAAGAACCTGTTAAAGAGTACAAAAGGTTAGATCTGCCTAAAACCAGCCAGTCATTTCCTTTGTCAAACAATTTCACGTACGAGGTGTTAGGTTGAGGACAGTTTCCGGTCAATATGAGCAAGGAATTACATGGTTAAGGTTCATCTGAGGCAAATACTTGTTACGTTTTGACTTTTCATAAACTGGCATGGTGTAGATTTGTTTATTTGAGGCAAATACTTGTTACGCCTTGACATTTCATTAACTGGCACGGTGTTGATTTGTTTCAAGCAAAAAAAGAGATTTTAAATTTTACTAACATGCCACGAAGTTTGGTTTATTTAATTTACAAATGACTTATATATAGAAGAACAGGTGTATATTTGGTTTATACTCTCTGAGAATTATTGTTGTAGACCATACGCGGTGGCTATTATAAGTAGACACAAAAGCCTTTTTTCAAATTGAACTTGGTCGTAAAGTTATAAACAAAGTTATGAACGCAAAAAAGTTGACAATGGCATTGACAGTCTCTAAGTACAACTTGTACTGTCGGAGGCCGTATATAATGTACTTAGTTATTTTTTTTTTTAGCGGCATGATGGGGCCCGGTGTTAGGTTTGTGTCATGTTTAATTTTGGGATGTTGCTTGTGTCTGGCTCTAGAAAGAGAAAAACGTCAACTGTCGCATGCTGTAATTAGGGAATATGTCAGGCAAGCACTGGAAGAGGCTAACCTGGAACTTCTACAGCAGAAAGCTCTGGATAAAATGATGTTTGACCAAGGTAACGTTATAGAATAGAAATGTTTTATAATAATAATCAATCCGAACAAGAACGAAAAGGTTTGCCAAAACTTTTATTAATAAAATAAAAATGCAATTAACTTTTATCGGTATTTTTCACTTTCCTATTCCAATCAATTCTCGGTGCCTTATGAGTTCTTTTGCAAATGACCAAAACATTGTAAACACATACGCAAAGTCGGAATAAAAAACTACGGCGTATGAATCTTCATCCTGACAATTTTAAAACGACTCAAACTTTTCTATTTATATTATTTCGAGACATGATAACTGGTGTGTATGTAACCGGACAACAATATGCGACATAACATTAACTTATCAGTTTGCCATATTAAGGCTAAAAACGTGAATTTATCTTACAGGAATTGACGTCCCAAAAGGAAGCAGATCTTATCAATGGCATCTGGGCCGTTTCTTATACACAAAGGATGAGAAAAAAGTACGGATTCTTGCAGACAAAGCCTGGGTAACTGTTCTAACAGCGAAAAAACTAGTTCACATGTAAGTTTCAGGATAGCTACACATTAAGGTACGATAATAAACAAATAAATAGTCGTTTCAATTATGTCACTTCCGTAGATATATTTCGTTATTAAATATGTAAGCGGTGTATTCATATAATACAAGGAACATTGTTTCGAGGAGTTTTGTCGTTGCTTTCATTTCACTACAATTTGGTTTGTTGATTTATTTATATCTGCTTTGTTCTGATTGTTAACAATGTTTATCGTAGGACTGGTCTGTCTCTGGCAGAAATACAGACAAATCCATTTATTGTAAATGAATGGAGGCAACAGGTTGCGGCATCCTGTCCGTTTGTTGAACCAACATGTAACATGTACAGTAGATACAGAACAGCTGACGGCACCTGTAACAATCTGCAGGATCCAACACTTGGCGCGGCGCTGACTAGACAGAGGAGAATGATGGACAATAAATATGAAGATGGTAAGCAAACTGTATTTTTTCTGGATCATAATTTTACCCCACACAATACTGTAACATTGTATTAAAGTCTACATACATATTTTCATTATTCATATCATCGAGTATATAAAATGTGGGAAAATCAGTAAAAAAATGCATACATACTCTAAAGCTGAATCCTATGGTCACAAACCCGACAACAATGCATGAACTCTGTTAAAGAGATGAAATATAAGGTTCGTCTTTCGTGCGAATTCGGTAAATGTCCTATCCTGGAATATAGGAGCCGGCTTGATATATATATATATATACTTATGGTCGGTACAAAGAGTTGGTCTGACAGTCAGACTGAGTCGTCCATATGTATCTTATGGTCGCAACCATGAATTGGTTGATCTTTATAAGGTATCTGTGACAGCTATTGTGACGGTGGAGGCATCTGTGACACATATGGTGAGAGATATTCCTGGATAAAGTACTAGTCGCTCCACGCATTCGTGCCCCCGTACTGATTGTGACCAAACATAATATGACGGGGGTCACCAGTGATATATTGGCTCACATTTTCATGATATCAATTCGTGTAGCATGTTGTATGTTGAAGTGTTCATACGTTGTCCGTAGCTTTATATTGATAGTTTTGAATGGATTTTTTTGTTTATTGCGACGCATCTCTATTTACTTGAATATTCTGTAGCAATTATGAATTTATAAAGGTAGATACCAAACCAGGCCCGGTGTTATCACAATGTAATTATAGACCATTTATTTTATAGGAATTGAGGAACCAAGACTGCATTCTGTAATGGGTGGATACCTAACCAGTCCCCGAGTTATCAGTAATGTAATGCATAAACAAACAGAGTGTTGTCCTATCTTTAGTGATCGCCTGACAGTAGCTGTGATGCAGTTTGGTCAATTTATAGAACACGACGTTATTTCGACACCTATGATGACAGGTTAATAGCTTGATAAGTCAAACCTAACAGTACTAAATCTATAGTTCCATGATAAGTCAAAACTAATAGTACTGAATCTATTGTTCCTTGATAAGTCGAACCTAACCGTACTAAATCTATTGTTCCATTGTTCAATTTATCTTACATATATACACCATTTTCAGCAATTTTTCATCTATATCATGACGCAAGAGGAAGACGGAGTACCAGGAGAAAACCCCCAACCTGCGGTGGGAAAACTGGCAATCCTTGTCAATTAAGATTGAAGTCGAGTACACCCTGTCCGCAGTGAGAACCGAACCCGCAATCTCAGCGTTGACAGACCACGTGATAAATAGTAGACGAACTGTCTTGTTTGTGCATTGTTTGTGGTGGTTGCGAATATTTGTCTTATTTATTCTCTTCTTAGTTCGCATGTGAGATGTTTTTCTTCACCTCCAAAATAAACTGTTCACATACTTTTCAAACACAAGAACTTATATATGCAGCATCAACTTGTAACCTATGAATAGGTATATTGCAGTGTATTCCACTCACCCCCCCCCCCCCCCCCAAAAAAAAAAATAAATAAATATATATAAATAATAGTAGTAAAGGTGAAATAATGCTGTTTCTGATTATGCATTAAAACATACTGTACTATTTAGAAACTACATTATGTTGATGGTTTTAAATAAGTTAATTTCCTTTTATTGTAAGTAAATAAGAAAGTTGTATTTGCCTGTGGTTAGGATACCAGTATCATCATGGTTGGTCTGGTTGCCATTATGCCCTTGTTATCCTGATTTCTTTATTGCATCGGTAATTTTTATTTTAAAAATTGTAGACACTAACTATGTAATAATATGTAGACAACGCCATTATGGAGACCCGTTTAGCGAACTCACACATACACACCTAGAGACCATATTAAAAAGTTCAAGGAATTATATGATATTATTACATGAATAGAATTGTTCCTGTTTTTGATTGGTCTAAAAACAACTTTCGGGTCACGATAAATCGCAACATTACTAAAATTACATATAAAAACGGGCTTTAACTGGTCAAAACCATGTCAATATTGGATTCCGCTTGCCTACTGTGCATCGAATTCCAAAGCCTTTTTTTTTCATAAAAGTTCCAACATAACTATAAACGTCAATTTTAGTGGTCATTAAATCACCTGTAATTATAAAACATATACTGTTTAAAAATGTAAGAATAAAATTATGGACTTTTTATACTCTTTTCAATATTTGAAATGATAAGATAATTCTAGAATTTCAGGATTATCAGCAAATCAATATCAAAATGCAGTATTAACAGAAAATATTAAAGATAACCAGCATTAAAACAATTACAAAATGTAAGCATCCTCTGTTTTTTTTCTATGAATGACGATGGTGATTGTGTAAATTTAATAAAACAACTACTGACTTTGATAAACGGTCGCCATCAAGATTTCTCAGCCTTCAAAAATGTATATTGACCACTCCTAGCGGCTCGGTGACTATTACATCTTTTCAGGCTGATAAATCATAATAGCGACCTATGTCAAAGTAATTAATTGTATAATACCAATCTTAATGGAAAAGCAATATTTATCATTTTAGGATATGAAGGATCAGATATAATGTGTTGTGACCTACCACCACATGTAGCCGGAAAAAGGTAGATAGTCTATTGCATGTAACTAGTTCATTGGTTCAAAATGGCGTCAATTGCCTACAATGACTGCAAATGGATTTAAGACATTTTCAAAATACTAGAATATTGAGAAGAAAAAATGTTTTATTAATGAAAAACAACACCACATGCATATGAAGTGTTAATGTTTTTTTTTTAATTTTTATTCGGCTTGACATCAAAAACAAAGAGCAAATGATGAAATATAAAATGTCCCACTAAACTTGTTCTTAAAACTACAAAGATATTATAAAGTTTTTAAATAAAAAAATTAAAAATAGGTAAACGAAAATGAAATGTTTAAAAATTTGTCCACAAATTCCTCAGAATAAATACACCACGAAAATGCAAGTTTGTAGAAATAGGTCTTCTGTTTCTATTATAACGAGTTCCACATTATGCATTCTTTAACTTTGTAATTATTTTATCCAGGATAATACTGTTTGTGAAAATATTTTATTCAAGTTCTTTGTTATTTGTATTATGATGATCGCATTCATTCACTATATTGACAGAGCTGCCTGTTTGCCTATCACTATTCCGCCAGGTGATGAAAGATTCAAAGAAACTTGTATGACATTTGTCAGAGCTACGCCTGGACTAAAGAAGAATTGTGATATGGGTATATGAGTATTGTGATTTTGGGTTTACAAGTATTGTGATTTTGGGTTTACAAGTATTGTGATTTTGGGTTAACAAGTATTGTGATTTTGGGTTTTACAAGTATTGTGATTTTGGGTTTACGAGTATTGTGATTTTGGGTTTACGAGTATTGTGATTTTGGGTTTACGAGTATTGTGATATGGGTATATAAAAACTGTTATTTAGGTAACAACTTTGTTTTGTATTTTAGAAATTAGATTTAATTGATGAGAATTGTGATTTGGGTATATGGGAAATAATATTTTGGTATATAATAATTGTAATTTCGGTTTAGAGATTTGATGTTTTGGTATATGTGTGTTGATTTTGGTATATGTGAACTGTGATTTAAGTTAAAATGTGAAAAGTTGTGTAGATGGGAACTGATTTGTATGAGGATTGTGATTTGGGTATAGAAGAACTGTGATTTAGGTATATGAGAAGTGTTTCTGGTATATGAGAATAATGATTTGGCTATATGAGAAGTGTGATTTCGATATATGTGAAATCTGATATGATTATATGAGAACTGTGATTTTGGTATATGTGAACTGTAATTTGGGTATATAAGAAATGTGATTTGCACATGAGAACTGTGACTTGAACAAATGAGAATTGTGATTGGAAATAGGAGAATTGTGATTGGATATATGAAGATGGTATTTGAGTATGTGTGAATTGTGATTTTGTTATTAATAACTTGGATTGGGTGTATAAGAACTATGATTTGTATATGATAACTGTGAGATTTGAGTATATGTGAACTGTGATTTGGGTATGTGTAAACTCTGCTTTGGGTAAATAAGAACGTGATGTGGGAATAAGTGAATTGTGATTTGGGTAATTGAGAACTGTGATATGTGTCTATGAGAATTGTGATTTAGGTACCTTTACCGTTTCTACAGCTTTGCAGATGTTATTTTAGTTTTTTTCTAATGTTCTAGATAGGCATTTTAATTGACTAGACCTGACATTTACAAAATCAATGGTTTATTTAGTTGCAACAAATATATTACCTTTTAATCGCTAAAGGTTGTCTCTTTGTGTCCGTTGAAGTGATACTTTATATCCTAAAACTGTTGTTGAAACATATCATTTCATTTTATTCCAATAACCGTTTCAGTCAATTGTGACTACATTTTGTGCATCTCTCTTACTGATATAATTGTTCTTTACTTTATCTGTACATTACTTTATTTGTAGATATAAGATCACCACTGAACCAAGCCTCAGCTTATATAGATGGATCACAGATCTACGGCACTGATTTACCAGAGCAAATCAGACTACGTGCTGGATTTGGAGGTAAGATTTTCCATTAATAGTCGCTTGACTCTAATTATTGGTGAATATGTTCAAACAATACGAGCTATAATGATGTATTTAATCAATCGTTAAAGAAATTCATTTGACGGACACGTACGAACAATAGAAATGTATGTTTCACATGTTAAATAACTCTACTTTACCTTTTAGGTCTGATGAATATAACAGTGCTCGGTCTTCTACCAGCAACAGGACAAGACGCCTGCATTAAAGAAAACCCAGGCGATTATTGTATGGACTCTGGTAAGTGCAAGTTTATAATGCATTCGAGCTATATGATGACAACCATTTTTGTGGAACATTTAAACGTTAATCAAAATGGTTGGCCATCTTAAAACAAGCTATAGCAAATGTGTATGCTGACGATGAATAATCTGATGACTATACTTAATCGTTCATCTTTTGATGATTGATAGTAGTGTTTGTGTTTAATTCTGTTTAATGGACTTACACATTTAAAAGTGTGGCTCTAAAATGCAAATTATCAAGTATATCGCCAATAATTATATTTATCAAGCTTTGTATTAAGCCCTACCGCCAACACTTATAATTATCAAGCTTTATATTAAACCTTACCGCCGATAATTATAATTATAAAGCTTTATATTAAACCTTACCGCCGATAATTATAATTATAAAGCTTTATATTAAACCTTACCGCCGATATTTATAATTATAAAGCTTTATATTAAGCTTTATCGCCCATAATATAACTATCGGGTATTAATGTTATGACTGTCAGAGTTCGAGAGCTTTTCTTTTCGATATTTTAAAAGGTATATACAATCCGGCTACGACCATCTACACCTTTCCAAAAGAAAAACCTGACGTTTTCCCTATAAAAGGGGGATAAACAATCACTCAAATATGAAGGACAGTTATTATATTTAATTTGGTGAAACAAATTCAATTTCCTTCGTTCTCTCCTAGATTGAAGCGTTTCCCATCCCGTTTCAAAATATAACGATTCAATACTCGCAAATTTTGGGAGACCAGTTATTATTCTTGCAGCTTCGTTATGAACTTGTTCAAGTTTATTTTTATCTTGAACAGAACAGCCATCCCAAAGCTCACAAGAATATTCTAAGATGGGGAGAATATAAGTAAAATAAATTTTTTCAAGGTTTGATCTACTTAGACTAAATTTAAATTTTCTTAGCACACATAATCTAGCTGATGCGCTATTAATTATGTTCTGTATATGAATAGTCCATTTACAGTTTGAAGAAAACGTGACACCAAGATGTTTGTGATTTTCAACAATTTTTACGTTTTCATTGTTGAAAATAACATTTAGATTGTTGGTTATTCCTTGAGTTGTAAATACTACGCACTCTGTTTTACTGTGATTAAAGCTAACAAGCCATTTTTCAGACCAAAGTTGTATTTTACAAAGGTCAGAGTTAAGAATAGTTTCAGTATCGGGACTAAGAACGCAGAATCAATTTCAAGTACCTAGACAGAGATTACAGCTATATACTAACTCTTTTTTTCCTTCAACTATCCAACGGTGGAATCACTTAAACGAATCTTTAAGAAACACAGAACCATACCAAATATTCAAAAGACTTTTATTAAAAGAAAAAGATCTTGTGAAACCTCCAAATTTTTATCTGGCTGGTAATAGATTACTAAATATATTACATACTAAACTTAGACATAGATCAAGCAACCTCAATGCAGACCTCTTTCGGGTAAACTTAATTGATTATTCAAGTTGTAACTGCGGTCATATATTTGAGGATTCGATTCATTTTTTTATTGAATGTCCTTTGTACATTGGTCCCCGCACTGAGTTATTTAGAAAACTAAATTTTGTTGATATTATAGACATTGAAATCTTACTTTTTGGTAGCGAGACTTTGAACTATGATAACAATTTAAAGCTTTTTCTAGCAGTGCAGCAATTTGTCAAACAAACAAAACGATTTACTTAATTGATCATAATTTTAACTTTATTGTAGATTCCTTTCTGCTCCTCTCTCTTTCCGCTTTATTTGTATCATCTCTCCTTATATGGTTCAATGTTAATGTTAAACATGACCCCATCCCCCCTTTTACTGTTTTTTTTTAAAATTTTATTGTAATTGTATTTTTGCTATTATATTTATTCTGAATATTGCATGATATTTATCTTACATGTTAAAATGTATTTATGTATGTACTTAATTATGTGCTGACGTATGCATGTATATGTAGCACTCATTGTGTTATATGGAGAGGATAAGATAAGTTGTGATAACTTGTATCCGATCCAGTGTTATAACTTTATGGCAATAAATATGTTTAAATTTAAATTAAAAGAAAAACCTTTAGAACTTATAACATTTTCGAAACTTCAGGATAAATTTATTGAATGAATCAATAATAATTTCTTAACAATTAAACAGTATCCAAAAAATTAAAATAGCACGCATCGAATGATATAATTTGAGGAATGCGGAAAGGCTTTAAATAAAATATGACATGCTTATTTATGAATAACCCACCTTAATTCGTGAAAAAGGATTAAAGAATGTCGTTTCTACATTGTTATATGAACTAGGATTTTCACTACATACTTAACATGGTGTAATTCTACTGTCTGTTATTTAGAATGTTAAACTCGGCCTGTGGTCTCGTCTATATATTACACATGATAAATTAGTAACAAAAACAAAGACACTTACTATCTTATAGATATTCGCCTATATGTTATTACTTACCACGTTTTCCCTCGAACAACGCTTACATGTATCATTGATATATGACAAATCTTATTTTCAGGTGACTTCAGAGTCAATCATGTACCTGGTTTAACAGTAATGCATACTATATTTGTACGTGAACACAACAGACTAGCTACTACCTTATCTTTGTTAAATCCTCACTGGGATGACGAAACTATCTTCCAGGAGACCAGAAAAATTATCATTGCAGTAGAACAACATATAATTTTCAATGAGTTACTGCCGACTTTTTTTAATAAGGAGTACATGATGCGGTATGTAACATATTGCTAATAATATTTGTGATATCAACACAACGTTATAATAGCAACTCTTGAATGACTAGTTTTTTTTTAAAATATACAATCGTCACTTCTGACAGATAGTCCGACCTTAAAACATTTAACGGCTGTTTGGTTTTTTGGATCGTATCTTTTAACCAATGAGCTTGACTCTCAAATGTGCTCATACTTTGACGTTTAACCCAACATTAACTGATATCTGAATTGTACTACACAATAGATGACGTCACAATAACCCATTAATTTGAAGCTATTTTGCAGCAGCATCTGCGTATAGGATTTACATATCTGTTTAAATATGGAATTCTAATGCAATGCTTGATGTAACGTCAATTCTGATAGGACAACGTTAATAATTTCATGTCATCAAAACCACGATTCCAGACGTTAACGCACGGAGAGACGCGCATTTATTTCCTGTAAATAAAAAATTATCATTTTCATCAAATAATTTTGTTTTTTTTATTTCCGTAGCATTAGAATGGAGATAACCGTAATGTATTTGAAGATTTGCCGGCATCAATTGGGGATTTAATGGTAAAAATATCCGGTTACCGGCTTCGCTTACGAGTCGCCAGTAAACTCAATTTCCGACCATCAAATCCCCAGTTGATGCCGGCAAATCTTCAAATACAATACAGTTATCTCTTAATTATGTGCATCGTATCTGAACTTTATGGGTTCGTGTTTTCATCTAAGTTTTATGTTTTTTTTATTCTAGTTGATTCTACTCCGTTTCTGTTTGGTCACGTGTCTGTTGTATTCCATTGTTTCCCGTTGATTATTGTTTTCTATATTTTGTTTACTTGTTAGTTTTTCATACTAATTTACATATTGATAATCACATGTGGTCGGTTCGTTGCTTGTTTAGCAAGCCATGCAGAAATACAAAAAGGACATCATAAAACAAGATAGACATAAGTTGTTCAGAAATGAATTGAAAAACACACTTTTTTCATCGCGGTAATTCCGTTTAGTTTGTAAGATGATGAGGTTTACATTAGGTGTAGATTTAGATGTAATTTTTGCAACTTCAGAAAACAGTTTCTTCTTCATCGTGGTTTAACTTGTTACTGTTGTATAATGGATATATGTTACCATGAGGAATCTTTTTCCTTATAGATACGGACTTTATTCATCACCTAGTGGTTGTAATGATGTATATGATCCGAATGTCAAGACTGATATTATGATGGGGTTCTCTGCAGGGGCCATGAGATTTCCACACACTAGAATTCCGAATGTCCAGTCGATGGTTGACAGGCGTTTCGTAGAGCGGCGAGACGCAAGAATATTTGATACGTTTGATAAACCTAAGTTTATTCTACAAAACATGGGACAAGCTTTGAATGATTTCGCGAGATGGTTGACTACGTTTCCACAAATGAAAGACGATCGTTTTGTAGAGTCCGGCGTTAGAGATTTTCTGTTTATGGACGAAAGAGGGAAAAGTTTTGATTTAATAGCTTTAAATCTTCAACGTGCACGAGAACAAGGAATTCCGCCATATAATGAATGGAGAAAACTGTGCGGACTGCAACCGGCTCATATGTTCTTTGCTGGTCCAGGTGGATTAATTGATCACACACCAGATGTCGTTCATCTTCTGTCAACTGTTTATAAGTTAGTATCTTTATTTCTTAATATCAAATCATAATATATAATACAAATATATATATATTTTAATAAAGACAAATACAAAACATTTACATAAGTTGTATACATATGTATTTAATCAACACAAACCTTACAAGGGTATGCAAAACAAAATCCAAGAAATATGGTTCACAGAAGGATTTCTAAAGTTAAAATTGAATCATTGAAATAATACAATTAAATGCGCCAACCAGATAAGTAGCAATATACCATGAAAGATGGATTCATTTATATCACAGTTGTCTGCCATGTAATATTACATGTTTTTTCAGACATTGCGATGATATCGATCTTTTCACTGGAGGTCTGACCGAAACCCGATTACCAGGAATGCCGATCGGTCCAACATTTGCCTGTATCATAGCACAACAATTTGCAAATTTAAAGCATGGAGACAGATTCTGGTATGAAAGCAGCAATCCTGTTACTGGTTTTACAGATGGTAAGTTTTTGTAATATTGACAATTTAAATAATAATATTACGTCGCTTTTTTGACTTTATACACATGAAAAGAAGTTCGGTGTTTTCCTTTTTTTTATTCTTTTATTTTTGTCTGACAACAGTCCAGCACCACCTGCATACATGGACGTAGTAGACTAGTTAAAATGTGAATTTTACAAAATAAGTAGGGGGTCCTGGTGCATTGCTATTGAAAACAATGATGCGAGTTTGTGCATTTTGGTGAGTTCTAAGGTGCTTTATTTAGTACTGAAAATAGACAGTTTATTGATTGCACCGATAGATTGCATTTTTGGGGGGTCAAAATCATGTAGATTCAACCGCGAACTCGCGTATAGGCAGTTACCCCTTGGAATATGGAGTAAACATCTAATTTTTGGGGATGTCCTATCCAGATATCCTGGATAGAGGGTGTCTGTTGACAGGAAGGTTACTTAAACAGGATTCAGAATAGAAATGGCAAGATTGAAGTCATCACAGAAAAAGTTTACGCTCGCCATCATGACTTAGTCAACCGTTGCGGAATATCAGTGTCACAAATGACATGACCAAATGTTCCGTTTGTTGTAACAACTTTTTCAACTCTTTACTGAACTACCATACGACTACCCACGAATGTGACTAATTACAGGATTTTAACCCGAGTCATACGACGGGCGCAGGAGTTGCTTACCATTCCGGAGCACCAGCACTTGGTTTTTAGTGGGGTTCGTGTCATTTATTTTGGTTTTTTTTCGTGTTTTGTGTCGGTCTGTTTTTATTCTCCACTCTTGTTTCACTACGTTGACTTGTCGTTTCAGAAATATACTCGAAGATCTCTTCGATTATTTTTTCTTTACTACACTTTAGTTAAATCGATTTTATTTTGAGAAAGAAGCTTTTGTATACTGAAGTCGTTCGTACTGACAACACAGATATCCTTATTTGATCCCGGAACACATAATATCACCTGTATAATCATAATAGTTAATATTACCTGTTTGTTGTTTGCCATAGGTTGGAAATTTCGTTTTTTTTATTTTGTTTTTTACAACATATCGGTAGCGTTAAATTACTATTTTCAGCTCAAGTTAACGAAATAAAGAAAACAACATTGTCCTTAATTATGTGCAAGAACCTGGATTATCCTTTCATCCAAAGACATGCCCTGTACTTGCCAAGTGAACAGTAAGTTATGTAAAGACATGGTTTGTTCTTACCAAATTAACAATAAGTTATATAAAGACATGCTTTGTTCTTACCAAATTAACAATAAGTTATGTAAAGACATGGTTTGTTCTTACCAAATTAACAATAAGTTATATAAAGACATGCTTTGTTCTTACCAAATTAACAATAAGTTATATAAAGACATGGTTTGTTCTTACCAAATTAACAATAAGTTATATAAAGACATGGTTTGTTCTTACCAAGTGAACATTAAGTTATCCTAAGACATGCTTTGTTTGAACAGAAAGTTATTTAAAGACACGTTTGTTCTTACCAAGAGAACTAACGAAATGCTTTGTTCTTACTAAGAGAACAGTAAGACATCTAAAGACATGCTTTGTTTTACCAAGTGAAAGACATGCTTTATTCTTATCAAGTGAACAGAAGGTTATCTAGATTCATGCACTGTTCTTACCAAGAAACCAGTAAGTCATCCATTTACTTGCTTTGTTCTTACCATGTAAACAGTAAGTTATCCAAAGACTTGCTTTTTTCTTACGTAGTGAACAGTATGTTATCCAGATTCATGCGTTTTTCTTACCAAGTAACAAATGAGTAATTCAAAAAAACATGCGTTGTTCTTTCGAAGTCAACAGTAAGTTATTCAGGTTCATGCCTGGTTCTTACCAAATGAATAGTAAATAGTTTTATGATCAACTGATGTCAGTTTATGATTCTACTACGTTTCTTTGCAATGTATCTTTCCTCTGACAAAAACCTATGTTATAGCCTACACAGCGATTTCGAATAAAAAACCAAATTACTATACTAAATATTGTTTTTTAGCGTTTTAAGTGACTCATGTGCCACTACAGAAATTATGCCGACTGTATATAGACGTTTGTTTCATTTATTATTGACGTGTTTTCATTTCCAGAAACCCTAGAGTAAGATGTGATTCAATGCCTGAAATAGAATTAGACTTTTGGAAAGTACCGGCACAATAAACTATTACAGCTGTGAGAAACGGATGTCAAATGGTTTTAAATGTATTAAACGCGTGCTATACAGTATAATCTACTTACTTGTTACTTCACACGTCGCCAGATTGTATAAATAAATGTTTCAAATGTGTGTTATACAGTATAATCTATTTTACTTATTACTTCACACGTCGCCAGTTTGTATAAAGAAATCAGACATAGATTTCAAACGGTCATGTTATGCCTATTAGTCTTCAGCTTTAGTGAACAAATAGGGAGAGATTTTTAAGTCATAGTTCAAATAATCTGGAGGATATTAGGGCCACTATATCATTGGTACAATATGATAACTAAAGGACAGGCTTAATTTTAATCTCGTCCTGAATATAGCTGAAATATTGCTTGCTGGACGTTAAACATCAATCATCAATCAATCATTAATTTTAATCAATAAATGTGTTTTTCTTTAAATTAATCGATTTTAGTGAATAGTTAGTAATTTATTGCGTAACTCGTTCGTTATATCATAGAGTATTTTAATGATTTTGACTTATAAGGTGCATTGTATTTTAACAATTAAATATAATTCAGATTGCTAAAATGCGTTCATTACACTCACTTTTCTCTTATCTCACACACCAATGTTTGTATTTTCAATAAATACAATACAAGTATTATCATAAGCCGCCCGTCATATGATTTGCTTTGATATCAAAAGATTTCTTTTTTTAACATATTAACATATTAATATACAATCAATAATATAAAATAAGTAAATAAAATAGAAAGTAAACAGACCGAACCGCATGAGTCTAAATTCAATTGACCAACATAAGTCCTAATTCAGAAAAACATACAAAAACAAAAATTAAAACAGAAAAGGAGATACCCGTATACAGTCAAAACCACGGGTACACGCGGTATTTTGGACGAATGAGCAGTGCTTGCCTTTAATAAGACACCCGTTTTGTAACGTATTAAGTTATATAATCGTCAACTTTACCTTCTTGCAGTGGCGTAAAGATATATAGTTTAATGTGTAAGCACTTTTTTCACAAAGGTCTGTGGACCGCTTAGGGTCTCCAGAAGGTCCAGGGCAGAGCCCTGTTAGGGGACAAGGGGCGAAGCCCGGGCCGAAAACGAATTTAAGGATATTAAAGTGATTTTTGATATATATTTTCAATCCAACAATGCACCAACAGTCCATCCACTCCGGTATGTTACGCCAGAACATGAAGGGAATACCATAATTCACACTATTCAATTGTCGTGGAAACTGCAAATTGCGAAAGCTACCAACTTGCGGGCGGTTGCACACATGTTGTTGACTTCATTAAAAAAAATTAATGGAAGGCTTCAAGTACTTGCAGACACGCTATTTGTGTCTCAAATTAGTGCATATTTAGGTTTGTCTATAAGTTTGCGTAGTATAGTCCTCTACCGGACTTGGCTAACCCTGGATTGACATCCAGTGGGTAACACGACGAGAGTGTTACATCAAGCGAGAACTGCTTACTGTTCCGGAGCAACGAGTTCACTAAAATTGATACGAATTCGTTTCGCTTGCTTTTGTTTGTGTGCTGTTTTGTTATGTGTTAGTTTTTGCGTCCCAGGCTTTTTTTATTAGTGTTTTAGACGAAGAGATTGTTTGCGTTTAGTATTTCTTCGCTTCTTTTTAGGCAGCGTTGTTTTTAAATGGACACGATTTTGTCTCCTCGTAAATCTCCAAAAAAACAAATACTTGGAAGTAAAACATGAAAAGCTTGAAAATTGACAAAAGGCTGTAAAGAAGTTGAAATCAGCGTCTTTATCATATCTCACATGAACTTATCGTTTTCTCGAGATAACGTTATCTTTATCTTTATATTGAGATCACGATATAACAATATCGTTTTCTCGAGATAACGAAAGACTGTTTTATCGAGATAACGAATTAAAAAAATATATTCTTATTTTTCATGTCCCTTTACGGCTTAATTATGTATCTAAAGTGTTTGAGTGTGGAATTTGTGTATTGTCTTGTATTCATGGTTTCAGCTCTTTGATGTATCTAGTTCACATATCCAGATGAAACCATTCCATATTTTAGGAATATACAAGAGTAACTTCCCATTTTCAAGAGTTGTCTTTCATAACAGCGGGTATCTAGTATTGAACAGATAAGGAAAAATCACGTTTTTACTTTTTTAAAATAATGTCTGTGGACTGACTCTTCCAGTATAAGTAAAAAAACTGCACAAATAGTTTGCACATCATAATAAATTTTACCAGATGCTTTGCTTTATGTGAATAAAAAAATATTGTAAAAAAAACAACTTTTTACCCACAGTAGGAACTATCAAGTACCTGCTCTAAAGAACAGATAACTCTGCAAATGGGAGATAAATCTTGTTTACCACAAGAATGGAATAACTACAGAAACAAAACAAAAAGATTATTGGGAGAGTATTTATCTGACTCGTAGTATGTATACAATTATACACGTTAGACGGTTACTTTTCTGTCACCACAATTACTGCTGAAATGACAGGTCATTGTATACAGTTTATTGGTAGAGGTTTAAAGATACGGGTATATAATTCCTTACATCAATATTAAGTATAAATAAATAAACTGTCAATTTTCGTTTGATCTTCTTGTACCTTTCTCACAGTTCGAAGAATTATATATATCCGCTTAGTAAAATGGCGTATCACATGACAATATTTATTCATCTGCGTTGCTACCTTTGATAATTGCTGTGAATTTGTTGTAATCGAATTTTCCAGCTTCCATAGGTGCTTCCTTAAATGTCTGTTTCATCTAAGAAACAAAAACAACACAATAATTAGCGAACGGTAAAATATATTAATAGGGAATTCACAAATAAGGAAATTAACAGAAAATATTATCAATAAATTCCGAACAACTGAACAAAAATAATTGCAATATATAAAACATTGCAAGGAAATTACTTCTGTGTATTTTTGTATTGGACATTTAATGTTTGTTTGAATTGTGTTCAAGGTCACATTCAGCAATTTTTCAGCTGTATCGTGGCTTCAACCAATTTTAATATAGGAAGGAAGCCGTAGTACCCGGATAAACTCCCCGACCTTTCGGTAGGAAAACTTGCAATCCTTGTCCTTGTCAATTAAGATTAGAGTCGAGTACACCCTGCCCTTAGTGAGACTCAAACTCGCATCCTAACTGTTGACAAACGCGGGATCAATAGTAGACGACTAACTACTTTAACAATAGTAGACGACTAACTACTTTAACCATTCGTCCACTTAGGCGCCTGGACACGTGCGTGTCGGTTATGATATCACTGCACACATAGGAAACCCCGGGTGGGACTGTGATTTAAAGTTGTATGTTATTTTTATGCCCTCGTATAGGTCATTGTTTCTAAATGATTAAGTATAGGCTGTCCTGTTGTGATAATTGATTTGTTATGTTTTAGGTAACCACCTCTTAGTATAAATAAAAGACAATT
This sequence comes from Limnoperna fortunei, assembly GCA_944474755.1. NCBI lineage: Eukaryota > Metazoa > Mollusca > Bivalvia > Mytilida > Modiolidae > Limnoperna > Limnoperna fortunei. Next base: position 27,387,631 of record OX104116.1, read on the forward strand.
CTTTAAGATTGCCATACATAACACAGATAGGATGTATATATTTTGCTAGTATTTGTTTTAAATTGTACTTGCCTCATCTGCATTGAAGTTGTCTCCCATGTTCTGTAGCAAGTCCTTGATGCTGAAAGTATTTAATTTTGTAAGCATTAAAAATGGTGTTTGAATGTTTAAAAATATAAAAGCAGTTTCATGCATTTCATGCTATTTACAAACTTTCAATGTAGTATATATTGGACATAGAACTCATATAAAGATAATGTTAAAAACGTTTCCTATTATACTACATTTAAAGTACAGGATACCGTTCATTACTGTTTGATTACAATGCTGATATAATACATACTAAGCCTCAGGCAAATATCCCTTTCCTGCATCGTCAAACATGGAAAAGGCATTCTGGATTGTGCTTTCTGGATCGGTTCCTACAACGACAAATAATATATTTGAATAGATGTTCTGAATGTATAAATAAATAGGTACAAAGCAAACGAAACCAATTTGAAACAATAAGCGTAAACTAATTGATTTTTTTTATTGTTTAGGTATACACAATACAATCCTAACTGTATATAATATACATTTCGTGTGTTTTTGTAACTTCTGGTACCTCATTGATACGAGTGTAACTTCTGGTACCTCATTGATACGAGTGTAACTTCTGGTACCTCATTGATGTAGAGTGAACGGAGATGAACATATTAGTTAATATGATACAGTTTATGTTTGTGTCATGGACAACAGGACATCATTTCCCCATTGTTTCAAACTTCTATCTTAAATAATATATTTTATATTTTTACACATATATACCTACCGCTGAGTTTTTCGCTGAACAATGACAAGAACATTGTGAAGTTCAATGGTCCTGGAGCTTCAGCTAACATTTCCTTCATCACGCTTTCAGCGGGGACAGCTCCTGTTGACCATAATAATAGTTACAGAAATGGGAAATAATCAAATGTTATATAGTATTGTGATTTAAATATATTATAACAAACTTGTATTAAGGATTTTCCAGTTTTAATAAGACTGTTACTCATTGCTGAATAGAAACTAGTCTTACCATATAAAAATGAACTATCTTTTCGCAAAAAATGAACCTGCTGCATTTTGTAAGAATAAGATCAAGAGTTAGACCCAACTGGATCCCTGCTCACTTACCTAATGATGAGTACATTTCTCTGAGGTCGTTGATGTCAATGAAACCATCTCTGTTTTGGTCAATCATTGTAAATGCCTAAGGATGTAGAACTAAATGTGAGATTTGTTTTCGTGTAAGTAATGAATACACAAATATGAATGTTACATAATTTCAATTAAAATTTTATATAACTAATATGAAACCAGGAACCTATAAATCATTGTACTAGTCCCAGATGAAACACAGATAGAGAGTTGTTTTTATGACTTACACAATTTCATTGCTAAATTCCTTCGTTAAATTTGTTTATTGTAGTAAATAAAGGTTTTACACATTATTTTCAAACCACGCTTTAACATGCTCAAATGACGAAAGACAAAAAAACATGCAGGAATAAAAAGAACTACGAAAGGACTCTCGTCGCTATTCCTATCGTGCAATGTCACATGATACTCAGCTGTCGCGTGAGTAATAAAATTATGAGTAAATGTGCCTTTAGTAAAGTCGCATGATGCGTCTTGTCCAAGTTTCCAATACAGTTGAAAGGTTTGTGTTTTTACAATCAATTTTATGTTTTAAACTTCAATTTCTTTGTTGACATATTTTATTCATTCACTGTTATAAGGCCGAATCTGTCAACAAAATCTGTTAATACCAGTAGTTAAAACGCCTTTGCTTTCTTTCACTTGAATGTCAACTTCAACTTTCAGGCCAGCAAGTGGAGAGAATTGGTAAGAAACGTTAGACGAAAATAATGACATGCCATAGAAATGGGGGAGGGGGGATAGTTAGTGATTGGTAAAATATTGTTGTGAACGCTGTGTGCATGCTCAAAGCATGCGTTGCACACCTCTTTCATTTCTTGAATTTGTTTCTGATTAAATTTGGTTAAAACGCTGGAGGTAGCTGCTCTAGCTTTCTGTTGTTGGGCCTGAAAATAAATAAACCATACATCTAATTAGCTAAGTCTAATGACTACTGTTGCTACATCGTGAAACCCATACCTCCTTCTTCTGCGTTTTATTCTAAGGTCGCTTCGCAGAAATGTTGGACATCGATTTTTCTGCTCGCAGTTTTCTTGGCCTGTCTTAAAATATTTAGGAAGGTATATTTATATCTATAAATATCTATAACTATGTGAAACAATGATACAACACAGCCTCCGTGAACTAATTCTAATTCCAAGACAATTACTCTACATTTATGATATTTACGTAGCTAAAGACAACACCATTTTTGCTAACACACAATATATTGCAACGGATAATGATAGCGCGTGTCGCTATTTATAAGAATAATACGTAAAAACGCAATAGCTTTCAGGTAGGCCGTGTAATGTAATTGGAACAGCCCTTCAAGTTCTCATCTTGTGTTGCTCATACATACATTATTGTTTACAATAAGCACGTCATATTAGTATGTACAACTCAATTTAATGTTTAATTACGGTCTTTGTATTATCTAATTAAATATGTGTGTTGCACAGTGTTATGACTAATAAAAGAATAGAAGAAAACTTACGTCGTCAGCCATATTTGATCTGAAAAATAAAAATATATATATATTATATTAGACCCTAAATTTATCACTAAAAACCGTTTTTCAGTTTTAAATTAATCGAAAGTCCGATATTAATCACAGTACAAGTGGACAGTATATGAGATTTTGATAATATACAATTAATGACTTTGATATAGGTCGCTACCAGGATTTATCATCCAGAGAAAATGTCATTTACATTTTTGAGGGCCGAGAAATCATGATAGCAACCGTATATCAAAGCCAGTAATCGTTTTATTACATAAATAAAATCATCATCTTCTTCAACAGAAAAACAGAGGATGCTTACATTTTTGTAATCCTTAATTGTAATGCTGATTACCCTTAATGGATTTTGCTAATACTACATTTTTATATAAATTTGATAATCCTGAAATTCCAATTTCATCACATTTCAAATATTGAGAAAGTATAAATAAATTAATAACTTTATTCTTAAATTTTTAACTGCATATTGTATTTTATGTAATTACAGATGATCAAATTCAATGACCACTAAAATTGTTATATTGGAATAGTCATGACAAACGGGCATTAACTACTCAAAACCAGATCAATATCAGACTCCCCTTGACCACTGTGCAGCGGTCGTACGCGTGCAGCAATAAAAAACACGCATGCAGTACAATAAAAATTAAAATGTAGCAAACAATTAATGTTATAGCTAAGCGGATACAGAACACCATTGCAGACTATATGCATTTTTTTCTTAATAAATAAATACCGACTTGATTGGCTAGAAAATATTTTCTATCAGGGAATGAACGCAAAAAACATCGGTAAGGTAATATATAAATCCGCGGGACAGTTTGTGTGTTGATTTTTTTTTAATGTTGAAGTTACATAAATTTTAAATTTTGAGTTCATTCTAATGTTTGATCTTACATCGCACATTTTGTTGATCTTAAATCGCACATTTTGTTGATCTTACATCGCACATTTTGTTGATCTTACATCGCACATTTTGTTGTCCTTAATCTTTTTAAATAGCAATAATAAATCGTTTGAAGCAATTCCTTACGAAAGATATGGGTGTTATAAAATTAAAGTTTATCCGGTAGAAAAATATGCTCAATGTTAATATTGTTATTTTGAATAAATTTTATTAAACAGAAACTATACTAGAACCGAATCAAGGAAATTACCCATTGGTTGATCAATGCGTATATTATTCAAAGAATACATATAAAATATCAAAGTACTAAAGGTTCGTAAATTCAAGTTTAAACATCACTGATATAAAAAGACTTACTGTCGGAATGTGTGCGTGTGTAGTCACTGGCTGTCAGAGTACCACAGGAGTCAAAAGACATATTATATATAGGTAAAATGTATACCACATGTGAAGATGGGCTACATAGGGGGTCGACATCTGGTGTCGATCATTATCATGCCAAATGCAGTAATTAATAACATAAATCAATGTTGTTGCGTACATGTATCACCATGACACTGATTTTTTTAATTATCGATTGTCTGGGATTAGCATAACTGATTAATGGATTCCTGCCGATTATTTAACTTCAAATCCTCAGTCTAAAGCGGGGATTGGGAGGGGGATGACGAATTATCCTGCAGTTTTTTTTATTTTTTGCATTTAATATATTCTGATACAACAACTTTGTATTCTGAAAAACGCTGCTTATTGCCGTCTGTCTCATGTGTCCTCCGTCCTTGTATTAAGGTTGCGGATTTATTGAGTCGATCTATAATTTTTTAACAAAAATCACATAATGTGATGCTTTTAAACTGCTTTAATTTTTATATTAACGATTACTCAACACAATCATATAATCAGCTAACCTGCTAGTAGGAGGAGTGAGTAAACGGCAATACCTGTGGTTTGTCTTTCTTTTTTGCATGAAATATATTCTGACATTCATCAAAATACGTTCTGTTGAAAAAAAACTGTATCATAACAAGAACAAGAACAATGCCTGTTGCGTGCTGTTACATGACGGTTTTTACCCAAAGTTGTGACAATACGGTATATTTAGTACTATTATAACGGTATTTAGTCAGACCATCCACTTCAAACACCTTTTTCCTACTTCAGCGATGTTGTTAGTGTAAAAACCGCAGGGGCGGATGCAGCCTCAATTGAAAGGGGGGGGTCCAAATTTGTCATGGTGGCCTTCGCCGACCTCGCAGAGGTCGTATTACGGCAGGGGGTCTGGGAAGCTCTGAACGAAATGGTGTAAAATCCTGCATTCTGACGATTTCCTGACACCTAAAACATGTCCGTTAAAATGTCATTTTGTTATGCTTGTCAAAACGAAAGGGGGGGTCCGGACCCCTGGACCCCCCTCTGGATCCGCCACTGGAACGTGGCTTATTTCAAATGAATAAACTTTGCATTCTATTATGCATCTTCGCTAACAAAGGGTTACGATCAGGTCCTTGAGAGAGAAAGGGGGGGGGGGGGGGCTGATCGTAACCCTCGGCAAGCGAAGTTGACTATTATGAACCAATAGCATTTCACCTTCTGATACATAATGTACCAATAGCATTTCTTCTTCTTAAATCCGATACAGATCGTACCAATAACATTTCACATACCGATGAATAATGTATCTATAGCATTTCACCTTCTGATATACATCATTCACCTTACTATCCATTTGACCTTCTGATTAATAATGTACACATAGTATACTACCTACCGATATATTATGTACCAATAACATTTGACTTTCTGATACAATATGCACCATTCTAATATGACGTCCTTCAAACGTTTTGGAAACACACCTCTATTTAAATATTCAACAAAATACGGCTGTTCCAGCCATTTCAAAACCCCCCGTGTGTTGATGTTTTTGCTTTAAAATTTATTTTATTTTGTACCTTTGTAAGAAAATCCAATAGATAACATGTTTTCACGATAGCAAGTCCATTTTCTATTCTATGCCTTTATTGTTTACATGTTACAAGTCTTCCTTGACTTTAGCTACGTTGTGTTTTCAAGGGACGTTGCGTTGTTTACAATGACGTTCAATGCAAACCGCGAGACTTTTCCCGCCCCCACCACAAACGAATTTACCGTTACGTATCAAAATGAAAACGCAACCGAATTTCAAAATGTTGATTAATTGTGGAAAATAACTGTTGATTTAAATTTGTACCATTGTGGATCTAAAACAGGAGCATAAGATCGATCAAATGCGTTAAGCGGTTTTCATTTCTCACGCAAACACGGCAACACATGAACAGTCCCAGACAGGCCACACGACGACTGATGTACGAAGCATTTAATTTTGTCGTTCTTTGTTTTGATTGTTAAATTTTATTGTAAATGTTAATAAATATGTTTGTTTGTTTTTAATTTATATTTCTTCGTTTTTTTCTACTAAATTTTACACGAGAAATATAATAATTTCGAAACAAGGGAGGTTCTCTAAATTGGAACAGCCAAAATAAACCTTTACCTAGGTAGTCGCGAAATGTAAAATTTCTGTATTTTCATATCAGAATCGAAATAATTCATGGCTGTCCCAATGTTATGGATTATTTAAATATGGGTAAGCATTATATTCATGATATTTTACCATTCGCTAACGCTCATGGCAAAATATTCATGAATATAATGCTTACCCATATTTAAATAATCCATAAAATTGGGGCAGCCATGAATTATTTCTTAAATAGAAATTCACCTTTCAATATCATTTGACCTTTCTGCAGATGTAAGACCTCGACGATAGGTCAGAGTGCAGAAACTCTACTACCTATATGTGGAACTGGAGTAGGTCAACGTTACTTCGTAGCAACCCGGCCTATAGTAGGACATATGCTGCCGAGTTCTTCGACCAGGTATCCCAAATGCCGGGCTTCGACAAAACCACCATGGTGGAGTCCATGAACTACTAACACCTAACAACCGTCTGACCGAGGGTATTAATTTATCAGTGTAGGACGTTAAAAACCCCCATCATCATCGTTGACCTTCCCATACGTTATGTACCAATAGCATCTGACATTCTGACACGTTACACCAATAATATTTTACTTTCTGGTACCTTATATACCAATAACATTTGACATTTCAATACCTTATATATACCAGTAACATTTGACCTTCCGATACACTATGTAAAAATAGCAATTCAACTTCCAAAACACTATGTGCGTATGGCATTTCACGTTCTAATACATTATAGACCAATTGGATTTCACCTTCTAACTCCAATATCATTTGACCTTCCGATACAGTATCTACGATTTGCATTTCATCTTCTGCTTCGTTATGTACTCATAGCTTGTGACCTTCCGTTACAATGTACTAATAACACTTGACATTCCCGATTTTCACCTTCCGAAACATTATAGACCAGTTGGATTTCACCTTTCGATACATTATGTACCAATATCATTTTAACCTCCGATACAGTATTTACGTATAGCATTTCACCTACCGATACATTATAGAACAGTTGGATTTCACCTTTCGATACATTATGTAACAATATCATTTCAACCTCCGATACAGTATCTATGTATAGCATTTCACCTTCCGATACAGTATGTACGCATAGCATTTCACCTTCCGATACATTGTAGACCAGTTGGATTTCCCCTTTCGATACATTATGTACCAATATCATTTCAACTTCCAAAACAGTATTTACGCAAAGCATTTCACCTTCAGATAAATTATAGACCAGTTGGATTGCATCCTCCGATAAATTATGTACCAATATCATTTCAACCTCCGATACAGTATTTACGTATAGCATTTCACCTTCAGATATATTATAGACCAGTTGGATTTCATCCTCCGATAAATTATGTACCAATATCATTTCAACTTCCAAAACAGTATTTACGTATAACATTTCACCTTCCGATACATTGTAGACCAATTGGATTTCACCTTTCGATACATTATGTACCAATATCATTTTTGAACCGATACAGTATTTACGTATGGCATTTCACCTTCCGATACATTATAGACCAGTTGGATTTCATCTTCCGATACATTATGTACCAATATCATTTTAACCTCCGATACAGTATTTACGTATAGCATTTCACCTTCCGATACATTATAGACCAGTTTCGATACATTATGTACCAATATCATTTTAACCTCCGATACAGTATTTTCGTATAGCATTTCACCTTCGATACATTATAGACCAGTTGGATTTCACCTTTCGATACATTATGTAACAATATCATTTCAACCTCCGATACAGTATCTATGTATAGCATTTCACCTTCCGATACAGTATGTACGCATAGCATTTCACCTTCCGATACATTGTAGACCAGTTGGATTTTCCCTTTCGATACATTATGTACCAATATCATTTCAACTTCCAAAACAGTATTTACGTAAAGCATTTCACCTTCAGATAAATTATAGACCAGTTGGATTTCATCCTCCGATAAATTATGTACCAATATCTTTTCAACCTCCGATACAGTATTTACGTATAGAATTTCACCTTCCGATAAATTAAAGACCAGTTGGATTTCATCCTCCGATAAATTATGTACCAATATCATTTCAACTTCCAAAACAGTATTTACGTAAAGCATTTCACCTTCAGATAAATTATAGATCAGTTGGATTTCATCCTCCGATAAATTATGTACCAATATCATTTCAACTTCTGATACAGTATTTACGTAAAGCATTTCAACTTCCGATACATTATAGACCAGTTGGATTTCATCCTCCGATACATTATGTACCAATATCATTTCAACTTCCGATACAGTATTTACGTATAGCATTTCACCTTCCGATACATTATAGACCAGTTGGATTTCATCCTCCGATACATTATAGACCAATATCATTTCAACTTCCGATACAGTATTTACGTATAGCATTTCACCTTCCGATACAGTATTTGCGTATAGCATTTCACCTTCCGATACATTATAGACCAGTTGGATTTCACCTTTCGATACATTATGTACCAATATCATTTTAACCTCCGATACAGCATTTACGTATAGCATTTCACCTTCCGATACATTATAGACCAGTTGGATTTCACCTTTCGATACATGATGTAACAATATCATTTCAACCTCCGATACAGTATCTATGTATAGCATTTCACCTTCCGCTACAGTATGTACGCATAGCATTTCACCTTCCGATACATTATAGACCAATTGGATTTCACCCTTCGATACATTATGCACCAATATCATTTTTTGAACCGATACAGTATTTACGTATAGCATTTCACCTTCCGATACAGTATGTACGCATAGCATTTCACCTTCCGTTACATTGTAGACCAGTTGGATTTCCCCTTTCGATACATTATGTACCAATATCATTTCAACTTCCAAAACAGTATTTACGTAAAGCAGTTCACCTTCAGATAAATTATAGACCAGTTGGATTTCATCCTCCGATAAATTATGTACCAATATCATTTCAACCTCCGATACAGTATTTACGTATAGCATTTCACCTTCAGATATATTATAGACCAGTTGGATTTCATCCTCCGATAAATTATGTACCAATATCATTTCAACTTCCAAAACAGTATTTACGTATAACATTTCACCTTCCGATACATTGTAGACCAATTGGATTTCACCTTTCGATACATTATGTACCAATATCATTTTTGAACCGATACAGTATTTACGTATAGCATTTCACCTTCCGATACATTATAGACCAGTTGGATTTCATCTTCCGATACATTATGTACCAATATCATTTTAACCTCCGATACAGTATTTACGTATAGCATTTCACCTTCCGATACATTATAGACCAGTTTCGATACATTATGTACCAATATCATTTTAACCTCCGATACAGTATTTACGTATAGCATTTCACCTTCCGATACATTATAGACCAGTTGGATTTCACCTTTCGATACATTATGTAACAATATCATTTCAACCTCCGATACAGTATCTATGTATAGCATTTCACCTTCCGATACAGTATGTACGCATAGCATTTCACCTTCCGATACATTGTAGACCAGTTGGATTTTCCCTTTCGATACATTATGTACCAATATCATTTCAACTTCCAAAACAGTATTTACGTATAGCATTTCACCTTCCGATACATTATAGACCAGTTGGATTTCATCCTCCGATAAATTATGTACCAATATCATTTTAACCTCCGATACAGCATTTACGTAAAGCATTTCACCTTCAGATAAATTATAGACCAGTTGGATTTCATCCTCCGATAAATTATGTACCAATATCATTTCAACCTCCGATACAGTATTTACGTATAGAATTTCACCTTCCGATAAATTATAGACCAGTTGGATTTCATCCTCCGATAAATTATGTACCAATATCATTTCAACTTCCAAAACAGTATTTACGTAAAGCATTTCACCTTCAGATAAATTATAGATCAGTTGGATTTCATCCTCCGATAAATTATGTACCAATATCATTTCAACTTCTGATACAGTATTTACGTAAAGCATTTCAACTTCCGATACATTATAGACCAGTTGGATTGCACCTTTCGATACATTATAGACCAATATCATTTCAACTTCCGATACAGTATTTACGTATAGCATTTCACCTTCCGATACATTATAGACCAGTTGGATTTCATCCTCCGATACATTATGTACCAATATCATTTCAACTTCCGATACAGTATTTATATAATAATGTTGTGTTTAGCATTCACTATGCCAAAATAGTGGCCAGGGTTGAAGACATAGTGCACGACCCGAAGGGAAGTGCACTATGTCTTCAACCCTGGCCACTATTTTGGCATAGTGAATGCTAAACACAACATTATTATAATTATTATACTGACTGTCTTGACTTGGAAAATTATAACAAAAAGAAAAATAGGGCATTAATGGAACATTAAATGATACCCCACCACATTGTGATGTAAAGTATTCCTTACGAAATTTATTGGGATCGTCCTTCCCAAACCTAGACATTTTCAGCCTTTCGCTGCCGTTTTGTTTTGTTTTGTTTTTCTTTTTTGCAGACGTCTTCTTCCGTTGACTAGGATAAAAATACCTTATTTAAAGCGCAGCAGTGATCAATCATTGATTACAAGTTAACCCCGCCCATTCGCGTGAATAACAATTGATTGACGTCCAAATCAATAGTTTTCTTAGGCAGGTGGAGAAACTATGAGAGCATAGTGAACGGAGCATAATTCGTTTAGAAATATATGTCAAAATAGTAAAATATTTCTATTAAAGGACTTTCTTACAGAAAGTATAATAATTACGTATAGCATTTCACCTTCCGATACAGTATTTGCGTATAGCATTTCACCTTCCGATACATTATAGACCAGTTGGATTTCACCTTTCGATACATTATGTACCAATATCATTTTAACCTCCGATACAGCATTTACGTATAGCATTTCACCTTCCGATACATTATAGACCAGTTGGATTTCACCTTTCGATACATTATGTAACAATATCATTTCAACCTCCGATACAGTATCTATGTATAGCATTTTACCTTCCGCTACAGTATGTACGCATAGCATTTCACCTTCCGATACATTATAGACCAATTGGATTTCACCCTTCGATACATTATGCACCAATATCATTTTTTGAACCGATACAGTATTTACGTATAGCATTTCACCTTCAGATAGATACATTATAGACCAGTTGGATTTCACCTTTCGATACATTATGTAACAATATCATTTCAACCGATACAGTATTTACGTATAACATTTCACATTCAGATATAATATAGACCAGTTGGATTTCCCCTTTCGATACATTATGTAACAATATCATTTCAACCGATACAGTATTTACGTATAACATTTCACCTTCAGATACATTATAGATCAGTTGGATTTCACCTTTCGATACATTATGTACGAGTATCATTTCAACCTCCGATACAGTATTTATGTATAGCATTTCACCTTCCGATACATTTTAGACCAGTTGGATTTCATCCTCCGATAAATTATACACCAGTTGGATTTCATCCTTCGATATACATTATGTAACAATATCATTTCAACCTCCGATACAGTATTTACGTTTATTTCATATCAATAATGTAACAAACAATTCCATTGGATAATTTGCAGTCTGTATTTTAAGCTACAGTTATTGTGTTTAAGAATAAAAGACTCAGCAGGGCTGTATCAGCAAACGGGCTGTATCCAATCTACTGTTACAGCCCTAAGTTTGATACAGCCCTGGCTGTAACGGTGATACAGCCCGATCAAAAAAAGATTATTTGAATTTTCAATTTTCATGTGCCACAAACAAACGTAAATAGATTGCTAATTATTAAACAAAATGTAAAACATGTAAAATATCAACAGAACATATTATTTAGCACAAATGCTAACAATTACAGGTAAACAAAGTTTATTTTGTCTTGTATACTATTGAACTTGTTTGTTTTCTAATGTTTTCAATGAAATAAAAGTAATAGTAACTTGTGTGTATGGCTGTATCAGAATTACGGACTTCTGAAGGACCCGATACGGACCGTTTATTTGTTACAGCCCTCGCCTTTGGCTCGGGCTGTAACAAGATAAACGGACTTATTGCCTAATGGCTTTAATATAATTTTTTTTTAACTATTTATGTTTTTTTTTGGGGGGGGGGGATTTATAGGCCATAAATATTATAAGTGAAATGATAAAAGGGGCAGAAATGCCGCAACCAAAAAGACTTAGTGGAAGTAAATTTATCTATCAGGCTGTATCCAGCTAGAGAACCAATACGCTAGCAGCAAGTACGGGTCGTGCCATGTCAGCGGCGCGTGCGCCTACTCTTATCGAATACTGCCAATGGGATCTTTTACGTGCCAGTTGATGGAATACTGTACACGGGGCACCAGTTTTACGTCTCATCTGACAGACGGATATAACATTTGACATTCCCATTCCTCATATACCAATAGCATTTCACATTCCAAAATTTTTGCACCAATAGCATTGGACCTTACGATATACGTTATGTACCAATATCATTGGACCTTACGATACGTCATGTACCAATAGCATTGGACCTTACGATACGTTATGTACCAATAGCATTTCAACTTCTGATATATTATGGTCCAATAACATGTCACCTCGAGGTAATAAGGCTCCGTACAAGGTACAATAATACGATGTAAGGATACCTACTACTTTTACCTTAAAGGCGAATTATATTACAATTCTTAAAAAATCAAAACTCAAATTATTCAATAATACTAAAATAACCTTATTAAACTCTTTCAAAAATCCATTGCCGTAAAGACCGACCAAGGGCATGAAGTTGTCAGTGTAGGACGTAAAACCTCCCTCAATCGAAATTTCACCTCGATACATTATATATCAAGAGAATTCTATTAATTTGAATCAGTTGTGTTCCAAGTTTTTCCTCAATATTGCAGCAATTCCAGACTTGTGCTAAAATCTACTTGTCAGTTGTCATGACAAATAGGTTGTATTTTTTCTTACAATAACGGGAGGACTGTGACCCTTTTAACCAGTGCAGCCCTCTTACATTAATTCCTTGTGTGTCTGTTTATGTCCTCGTTTGTGTCTGTGTTTGTTTGTTTGTATGTGTTTTTTATCTTCTGTTTTTCAATGATTTATTTAAATGGGAGATTTGTGTTAGGTTTATCTCGTGTATTCATGACTTTTGACCTGGTATATAAGACATGCATTTCCCAAGTAGATCACACGAAACGAAACCTTAGCTCTAATTTTATAACTTTAAGCCATTGCAGTATTCAGAAATCACACTTATTTGAAACAGGACATCTCAGTCAAGACATCTTAATTTTGAACAACTGAGTTTAGCACACAGATACTGGTAAATGTAAATATAACAGACTCGTTAATATTCTCTGTGCACAGAGGATTTTATTTTTATACATGTAAGGTTACAGGTAACACTCCACTCAGATGTTCTTGGTAACCATAATTACTGCTGGGTATTACAATCGCCTTAACTGGTAAAAAGATCATCATGTGACATACTCCTAACCAATCAGAGGCAACAACGTAACAGTGCAGTAATTAAAGCACCAGCAGTAGTGCAAGTACTTGTCTACTGACAGCATACTGACAGACACCACGCATTCATCAGATATATTAATATCCCCGGGGATAGTTTCGTATAAATAAATATATTGCACTTCAATATGTACCATGAAATGACAGGTCACTTTATACAATATGTTCATATTAATAAAATCACAAAAAGAAGGGAATTTATAATTATTAAAAGCCTCCCCACCCTAAGGCATCAATAGATCAAATATTTTGGAGAAGATTAATTTTGATGCCTTTATAATAATGAAACTGCTGCATGCGAATGCAGCAGACGATATGAGCTATATTTGGTGCAGGCATCAAGTTTCGGGAGTATCCCAAGCCAACAGAATGGAGAATGATTACGATGTTTCTGTAATCATACGAAACAGATGTTGTTATTTCGTCTCCATGACAACACTGTAGCGCTTCCTGATTAATGAGGCCCGGTAGGTAGTGCTTACAAGTAAAAAGAAAATGGAATGGTTTCTCTCTTTGGCTTGAAATATTCCTGATAAAGGTTTTAAAGATATTTTTCGGATATATAAAATTCTTCACATCAATATTAAATATTAATTAAAAGTAATTGTCAAATTTCGTATGATTTTCTTCTGCATTTCTCACAGTTCGATGAATTATATATATCCGCTAAGTAAAATGGCGTATCACAGGACAATATTTAATCTTCTACGTTGCTGCCCTTGATAATTGCTGTGAATTTGTTGTAATCGAATTTTCCGGCTTCCATAGGTGCTTCCTTAAATGTCTGTTTCATCTACAACCAAAAAAAAACCACAATGAGTAAACTGTCAAATTGATTAATAGATATTCACAAATAGGATAGATATTCTCAATATATTCCGAGCAATTAAACAAAAATAATAGCAATAAATAATAAAAAAAGAACTACTAAGTTTTGTGTATTTATTGTACTGGACCTATTTTACATGTTGATTTTTATACCCCTGTATAGTATCCTCCGCGGGATGGGACTGTAATGGTTACTGTTTCCATAATGTTTTGTTACTTTTATGACCTCGTATTATTTCTTTATTGGTTTTTAATTGTTGGTGTTTTGTTGTCCTGCCTGAGGTGAGATTGTGTTGGTGATTTGTTGTCCTGCCTGAGGTGAGGTTTGTTGGTGTTTTGTTGTCTTGTCTGAGGTGAGGTTTGTTTGTGATTTGTTGTCCTGTCTGAGGTGAGGTTTGTTGATAATTTGTTGTCCTGTCTAAGGTGAGATTGTGTTGTTGATTTGTGTGTGTTGTCTGAGGTGAGGTTTGTTGGTGTTTTGTTGTCCTGTTTGTTGGTGATTTGTTGTCCTGTCTGATGTGAGGTTAGTTGGTGATTGATTGTCCTGTCTGAGGTGAGGTTTGTTGGTGATTTGTTGTCCTGTCTGAGGTGATGCTTGTTGGTAATTTGTTGTCCTGTCTGAGGTGAGGTTTGTTGGTGTTTTGTTGTCCTGTCTGAGGTGAGGTTTAGTGGTGATTTGTTGTCCTGTCTGAGGTGAGGTTTATTGGTGATTTGTTGTCCTGTCTGAGGCGAGGTTTGTTGGTGTTTTGTTGTCCTGTCTGAGGTGAGGTTTGTTGGTGTTTTGTTGTCCTGTCTAAAGTGAGGTTTGTTGGTGATTTGTTGTCTTGTCTGCGATGAGGTTTGTTGGTGTTTTGTTGTCCTGTCTGAGGTGAGGTTTGTTATTGTTTTGTTGTCCTGTCTGAGGTGAGGTTTGTTGGTGTTTTGTTGTCCTGTCTGAGGTGAGGTTTGTTGGTGTGGTTTGATGGTTATTTGTTGTCCTGTCTGAGGTGAGATTTGTTGGTGATTTGTTGTCCTGTCTGAGGAGAGGCTTGTTGGTAATTTGTTGTCCTTTCTGAGGTGACGTTTGTTGGTAATTTATGTTCCTGTCTGAGGTGAGGTTTGCTAGTGATTTGTTGTCCTGAATGAGATGGGGTTTGTTGGTGTTTTGTTGTCCTGTCTGATGTGAGGTTTTTGGTGATTTGTTGTCCTGTCTGAGATGAGGTTTGTTGGTAATTTATATTCCAGTCTGAGGTGAGGTATGCTGGTGATTTGTTGTCCTGCCATACATGACACAGATATGATGTTTATATTTGCTATTTTTTTTTGGTTTTTAATTGTACTTGCCTCATCTGCGGTGAAGTTGTCACCCATGTTCTGTAGCAAGTCCTTGATGCTGAAAGTATTAAATTGTGTTAGCATTACAAATGGCGTTCACATATTAAAATAATTAAAAACATTTCTCAAATAACATACAGTACGTGTTTTAATGCAACCTGAAACAAATCTATGGAATTTATTGCATAATTCATGTAACGTTAAAATGGTTTTCCTTTAATACTATATACATTAATGTTATAAATCTGTTATCAGAATTTATGAAATACTGCGTGTCCATTATCGTGATGTGCAATGAATAATATGATACATACTAAGCCTCAGGCAAGTATCCCTTTCCGGCATCATCGAACATAGAAAAGGCATTCTGGATTGTGTTTTCTGGATCGGTTCCTATAACGACAAATATTTTATTTCAACAGATGTTTTGGAGGTAAATATAAATAGGTACAAAGCAATCGAAACAACTTTAGATAAACAATAAGCTTTGACTGTAATTGGGTTTTTTTCTCCGTGTTTTAAGCTGATTCGGTTTTTAGACACACAATACAGTATTAACTTTACAGTATCACATTTTCTGCACGATAAAGTGTTTACACCGTCTAGTACACCATTCATAAGAGTAAACAGAGACGAACACATTCATTTATATGGTACAGTTAATGTTTGTGTCATTTCCCCATTGTTTCAAACTTCTATCTTAAATAATATATATTTTATATTTTTACACATATATACCTACCGCTGAGTTTTTCGCTGAACAATGACAAGAACATTGTGAAGTTCAATGGTCCTGGAGCTTCAGCTAACATTTCCTTCATCACGCTTTCTGGTGGAACAGCTCCTGTTGACCATTAATAATAGTTATAGAATCGGAAATAATCAAATTTAAACGTCATATAGCATTGTAATAACCGTCATGTTGGTAAGTATATTATGAAAAACGTTTATTAAGGATTTCCCGGGACTGTTACTCATTGCTGAATAGAAACTAATCTTAACGTACAAAACTTAATTTTCTTGTAGCAAAATACTTGGCTTATTTTCTATATGAACCTGCAGCATTTTCTAAGGTTATTATTGGTGGCCAATTAAGGTAGTTCGTCTGCTATTGATCACGTGGTCTATCAACACTGAGGTTGCGGGTTATTGTCTCGGTGCGGGAAGGGTGTACTCGATTCCAATTTTAATTGACAATGATTGCAAGTTTTCCTTCAGACGATCGAGGGTTTTCGTCTGGTACCCCTCTTCCTCCACCAATAAAAAACTGGACGCCATGATATGGCTGAAAATTGCTGAAAGATGCGTTAAACATCATTCAAACAAACAGGATTATTATTAAGAGTTAGACCCAACTGAATCCGTGCTCACTTACCCAAAGATGAGTACATTTCTCTGAGGTCGTTGATGTCAATGAAACCATCTCTGTTTTGGTCAATCATTGTAAATGCCTAAGGATGTACAACTAAATGTGAGATTTGTTTTCGTGTAGAGAATCCATACACAAATATAAATATTACACAATTTCAATTAAAATTTTATATTAGCTAATAATGAAACCAGGAACCTATTAATCATTATACTAGTCCCAGATGAAACACGGATAGAGATTTCAAAAAAACAAGTTCGAATTGAAATATTTTTTCTATTACTTCTTAAACAATTTCATTAAAAAAGTTATGCCTGTTTATTCCTCCTTTACAATTTTTATAGTCGTACATTAAGTGTACTCATTCATTTTTTATGAAATTATTTTCAAACCACACTTTAACATGCTCAAATGACAAAAGAAAAAAAAACCATGCAGGAATAAAAGAACTGTGAAAGAACCATATAGTCGCTATTCTTTCTATATATATATACTGTGGTCAAAATGGACTTCATGCAAATGTATTCACATGATGAGTGACTGTCACCTGATTAAAGTCACATGATGAGTGACTGTCACTTGAGTAGTCACATGATGAGTCTGTCACATGAGTAAAGCATGAAACGCGGTATACTGGCATTAGTTGTTTTAAA
The DNA here is from genome assembly GCA_944474755.1 of Limnoperna fortunei. NCBI lineage: Eukaryota > Metazoa > Mollusca > Bivalvia > Mytilida > Modiolidae > Limnoperna > Limnoperna fortunei. Next base: position 27,405,501 of record OX104116.1, read on the forward strand.
GGATTAGCAATCAATCTTGATAAATAGTATAATTTTCGAATACTGTTTGTGTTAGATTTCAGAAACAATAGCGACTATACTAGATTGAGCAAAGTACAAATTCTGCAATGGGTAGAAATTATAGTAATTTGTAACAATGAGTAAACTATTCCAATTATCTAACTACATTTTCTACAGATACAGCACATCTACCCAAACAGTTGAAAGCTTTGTTTTACAATCTATTTGTAATTCAAACTTCGATTACTTTGGAGACATATTTTGTTCATTCACTGTTATAAGGCCGAATCTGTTTTTTATAAAGTTGTTAATAGTTAAACGCCTTTGGTTTCTTTCACTTGAAGGTGAACTTCAACTAATTATGGTCAGCAAAGGGAGAGAATTTGTAAGAAACGTTAGACGGAGACTGAAAAAATCATGACATGCCCTGGAAATGAGGTGAAAATAGTTAGTGATTGGTAAAAGTTTGTTTTGAACGCTGCGCACCCATGCCAAACATTTTTGGTTTTATTTAAACATCAAAGGGTTTCGGCAGTGCGCATGCTCGTAAGCATGCGTTCCACACCTCTTTCATTTCTTGAATTTGTTTCTGATTAAACTTGGTTAAAACGCTGGAGGTAGCTGCTCTAGCTTTCTGTTGTTGGGCCTGAAAATAAAGAAACCATACATCTAATTAGCTAAGTCTAATGACTACTGTTGCTACATCGTGAAACCCATACCTCCTTCATCTCCTGCATTAATTTCTGCGGTAGTTTCGCAAAAATGTTGGACGTCGCTCTTTCTGCTCGAGTTTTCTTGTCCTGTCATAAAATATTTAGGTAGGTATATTTATATCTATAACTTTAACTACTTTGGAATCGAGCATTCAATTGTATTGATTTTCTACTTCAATTTATCTACGTCTGGGAATCGAGCATTCATATCAACGTTGCTATTTCACTAGCATGCCACTATGATTAAATGCAATCTCGTGATTTCATATATATAATTGTTGAAAGTTACTTTTTCATTTTTTTATAAATACGTGTATTGTACTGAAAAAAGATAACGTGTAATGACTATACACTAGTAAAAGTAAACGTCATGCTTAAAAGAATAAAAACTTACGTCGTCAGCCATATTTGATCTGAAAAATACAAAAAAAATATATTACACCCAAACTCGAATTCCAAATTAATCGTCAGTTCGGGATCAAACAGGATTTTTTACTTGAGAAATTGATGAAGTTAATGTCATATTTGTTTTCTTGCAGATAATAGGGAAAAGTAAGTTTACAACAATTTCAAGAGGGTTTATAAATATAACTAGTTTACATCACTTTTATATAAATGTTATTATAGTCGCGGCGGCCACTACATTTGCCAAGTGACCCATAATATCCAGAGGTGAGCACACATCCTTGGCTAGTACTATAACTAATATAATAAAGGGGAATACATTGATATAGTGCAAAGTCGGGAGCCAACTCCCTTCGCAAGCAATAACTAGAAATTGAGTCATTTCGTCCGATCTCTGGTATACTATTCCCACCCACACCACCACTAACCAATTTGTTTATATATAAACAAATACCATCGATACAATATTGTACCTTTTCTCGGCGACGGTAAACCAAATTTTTGTGAGCTTTGGCATAAAATTCCTCATTTTATCAACAAAGAAAACCACACACAACAACAAATTACAAACAAACAAACATCATAAACGGAAATTTATTGATTGCTGATGAAGACTTTTGAAAAACAAATGGCCGCAAGTTGTTTAAGCACTGAATTCATTACATGAAACATAAATATGTATAGTAATTAAGCGATACAGTTTATACAATAAAAAATAAACTTATGACCCCTAAGCCGAGTCCATGATGATGATGGGAGGATGTTTAGTTAGTAAGCGATGATTATACTAAGTTGGCTGGGTTTATAATACCTATAGTTACTAAGAACCACAATTTTCATTACTACAGTGGAAGCGATCAAACAATCTCGAAGACTACAACGCCACAGTAGATGTAATATATGGAAGCAAATGTTTAAGAAAAATATGAGTGTTACTAAAGAAATCTAAAATTACTCCTTATAATATGATAAATCTAGAGACAGTTAACTATGTCAGTAAACCCAGGCACAATGTTACCAGTATTATTTGGAATAAATTGTTATAAATAAACAATCTTAGAACTGAATCAGGAAATTACCTATCGGTTTATCACACCTGGTTTATGATATTCAAAGTACATGCCAAAGTTCTCAATGTAAATAAAGTTCAAGTTTGAAAAAAAATCCTTGAAGATGAATATATAATAAAAGACTTACTGTCGTAATGTATGCGTGTGCAATCAGTGGCTGTCAGAGTTCATTGAGTGTTCCAGTGAAGGAAACAGACATTATATATGTATGTAAAATGTATACCACATGTGTGGAGGGGCTCCATAGGGGGTCGACATCTGATATCCATCAATATAATGCCAATTGCAGTCATTTATTATATAATTCACTGCTATTGTAAATATACACGTTCCGTCCGACCAAGGGCATTAAGTTGTCGGTGTAGGATTTAAAAAATCCCCAAGTCAATATACACGTGTAAATATATCGCCATGAAACGTTTTCAAAATGATTTTGTCAATTATCGATTACTAAACACATGAAATCAAATCTTTATTCGGAGGGGTGTGACGCGTGGGGTGTGATAAAGATTCATTTTCATTTTTGGGCATAAAAAAATACTCTCAAATGCAATAAAATAAGTCTTGTTGAAAAAAACAATGTTGCTATTCCAATTTAAATTGTGCATAATAGTAACAAAATATATCAAACTTATAAAAACATTAATTATTTCCTTCTGCATGTGTGATCTTTCATTGCACAGGTTACGGACCAAATGTCAAGTATATGCGATCGTGTATTGAGGTCATAACTAATTTCCATAAATATTAAATGATAATTCAAAGACAAATATTGTTGTTTTATGATACATCACATTCTATGTGGTATCTCTATATTGGTAAAAGTTTTAAATGATTTTGATATGCCGAGATCTATGCGTAATAATAAATGCAGGAAAAAAGTTCAATTTTTTGGCTTTTTATTTTGTTTCCACGAAATCTTCTTACTACATAAAAATGTATGATGCTGAGATATGTAATTTTGTTATTAATGGCACACTTCACACATTCATGTGATTGCCATGGCAACTGCAGTATTTTTGATGGGATGCCAAATTGTTCTCTGATTGAATTTGAAGAGGATCTTGTAAGTCTATAGATAAAACAGCTGCCATAGCGATTTTGTTAGCGTAGGTAGAAGATAGGGCATTAACACGTACTAATTGTGTAAACCAAATACAAGTCTCCAACTGTATTATAGGGGGATACTCCACATTAACTATCGGGCGGGTAAACCAGATCATTTTCCGGGGTATCTTATACGTACATTAACATGTCCTAAGTAAGGATGTAAACAAAGTACATGTCCGAACTGTATTACGAGGGTGTATTCCACATGCATTACAGTGTTCTAAACTTGTATTACCCGGGAATATAATATGGTTTAAGTGGGTGGGTAATCAAATACACTTCTTATGACGATGGGAAATAACCAGGATAACCAGTTTGTATTACCCGATACATTAACATTTATTAAGAGGGTGGGTAAACATACATATTCGTATCCCAAGTTGAGTATCCTGAGGTAAACCAAATTACTGGGTTGCAACCCACATACATTGCCGTGCCCTAACTCTGTATTAACCAGGGTGTATCCCATCATTACCATGTTTTAAGTTAAGGAACAAATTAAATATATTAACGTGTAACATAAACTGTTTTCTGGCAGTAATACCGGGTATAAATTCCACATATTACCCTGGGTGTAAAGGTAAATATAATAACGTGTCGTAACGTTGAATTACTTTTCAATATAAATGAAACATATTTTTTAATTTCAAAAACTGTCCTGGTGTGAATGTATCACAATTGTCTATATACTTAGTAAAACTGCGTAATAGAGTCGAATTAAATTGGCAAATTTAAAGCACTATGCCAAGAACTAACTGTATAATAGAATATATGTAAGTCTAATAGTTTGGGATTTGGGAAACAACATTTACTATCCCAACACGTCAATAATGAGATATCCATCGGTGATCCGGAACATCAATCCCACTACTTATCCAAAGATTTTGTTAATTATGAATATTAATATCAACGCTTGCGTAATTAGTCCACATATGTATATATAAAGGTGACAATTTGGAACAGTATTTTCCCGTCCGACCAAGGACATTAAGTTGTCGGTGTAGGACGTAAAAAACTCCCCAAGTCAACAGTATTTTCCTACCGTTCGCAGCACGTACATGTACCGTAACAGGTTGTTCTTATCGGATACTGAAAAATCGGGGTTTTTTCAATTCCGAACAAAGCATGCAGTTCAGTAATATTGAAAGTGAATTAAATTAATAAGTTGTACTTACATTTGTACTGTAATCAATGAATTAACGGGTCAATCGACCTTCTAGCTGCTCTTCACACAACCGGGCTTCTACAAGGGCGCTACGAAAGTGAAGGTGTACTTAGCTATGGATTTATCTTTGCATACCTATCACGATGACGTCACACTCAATACACCAAAGATGGCCGAATACAACAGCAGAAACACACTTTTTCTATGATTGACGGATCATATTTCTAATAGCAACCTCCCGTTTGTGTATTCAGTGGAGATAATACACAGTTTTCATTGACAGTTTTATTAGAAACCGTTTTTCATTTGGGAAACACGTGTTTTTAAGTTTCAATTTTAAATTTTATATATAAAGAGACAACGTTTTTGCATTAAATAGAGTTAACTAGTTGCAAATTAGACCATAAAAACTGAACAACCGGAACTGTTCCGGGACGGCATCGGATTGTTGTATCTATCTTTTTGACTTTTAATTGTTTGCAATCAGTTTTGTGTATGCGATTTTTTTTCAAGTAGACGAGACATGTACTGCAGCAGTCACAGGTGGTTGCTTATTACAGGTTTACTTTGTTAAAATGAAATGCACTTCAAAAAAGACTTGTTGCTCAATGTGTGTTATGGTCGGCTTGAGTTTCCTTTTCTATACTCGGAAGGTCCTTATAGCACAGACTAATTTTAAAGGTCAGTAGTATATCAATTCAACAACAAAGGTTCATTGTTTGATGAGTGATGTGCAGAAACTGACAAGACATTATACACAACGCTCTACTTTTACACTATGCCCTACACAGATTCACGTGCAATCCATATTTGGAAGCTCTGTCTGACAGGCGCATTAACACTTGTTTAACTGAGATAACATTGGTATATACAGATACTTATCGTTGAGAATATCTTGTTCGTTTGTGTACTAACGTAAATTGCATAAATTATCTTAATTGATAAAACATCACTCCGTGGGTAGGAAAGCTGCTGTAATTAATTATGTGTGTGAATGGGATAATATTTCGGCCTAAACAAACACTGCCGAATAAACGATTATTGATGATCTTGTTATTTAGATTATCGGTTGATATAAAACTATCAAATAAATTTCACATAAAACTCAACAAGCCAATATATGAAATCGTTAAATTAATAAATGTATATATATAAGTAAAGGATGCATAAAGTCTGTTAATATTATTATTATTGACGTTGATTGCGATAGGACATTTTTATCCTATTCTGTATACATTAGTTAAATTAAAAGGTCTACAAATTTGCCATGTCACTTCAATTCAGGCAATAAAGACATCGAACACTAGTTTGACATGGTTCAAAGTAATACTTTGTTTTATTGTTAAAACTGCAAGTGTTGTTCTTATATTAGAATTTATATAGTTATGAGCTTCAGTACACGGAAACAGGTAAATCGCAACAAGGGATCGCGATCATACGTTTTATACATATTTACACAGTTTTAAACGAAGGCCTGTAAATTCATCCAACATCAAATATATAAAGTCAAGGTTACGGAATTCTAAAGGTTGATCACAGACTTAAGTTGTACATTTATACGTGATTTACGGAATTCTTGTGCTGATCACACTTCTGTTGTACACCAATATACTCGCCATGTTTACCGCTCAAAACAGTTGTAAAATTCAACCTGAAAATATATAAGACCTGGTCAGATTTTCATTTTAAAATGATTTCGTATTGACAGGATACGACGGCTTATTCATGCCAAACGACAAAAAGAAAAAAAATTATTTTGTTTGTACGGTTTATTAAATCGTTTGTACGGTTAATTAAATAGTTTGTTCTATTTATTTAATCTTTTGTACGATTTATTAATCCGTTTGAAGGGTTTATTAAATCGTTTGTACGGTTTATTAAATCGTTTGTACGATTTATTAAATTGTTTGTACGATTTATTAAATCGTTTGTACGGTTTATTAAATCGTTTGTACGATTTATAAATATGTTTGTACGGTTTATTAAATCGTTTGTACGATTTAGAAATCGTTTGTACTGTTTGTTAAATCGTTTGTACGGTTTATTAATTCGTTTGTACGGTTTATTAATTCGTTTGAACGGTTTATTCATGTGGTCCCTATGGTCCCTGATAATCAATAGTATATTGCCAACTACCTAGATTACGTGGTCCCTATGTTCCCGGATAATCAATAGTAGATGGCCAACTACCTAGGACACATGGTCCCCATAGTCCCTGATAATCAAAAGTAGATCGTCAACTACCTAGACCATGTGGTCCCTTTGGTCCCTGATAATCAAATGTAGATGACCAACAACCTAGACCATGTGGTCCATTTGGTCCCTGATAATCAAATATAATATACGTAATTTACGGAATTCTTGAGCTGATCTCACTTCTGTTGTACACCATTATACTCGCCATGTTTATCGCTCAAAACAGTTGTAAAATTCAACCTGAAAATATATTAAACCTGGTAGATTTTCATTTTAAAATGATTACGTATTGACAGGATACGTCGGCTTATTAGTGCCAAACGACAAAAAGAAAAAAAATATTTACGGTATATTAAATCGTTTGTACGGTTTATTATTCCGTTTGTACGGTTTATTAAATCGTTTTGTACGGTTTATTAAATCGTTTTTACGATTTATTAAATAGTTTGTACGATTTATTAATCCGTTTACACGGTTTATTAAATCGTTTGCACGGTTTATTAAATCGTTTGTACGATTTATTAATCCGTTTGTACGGTTTAATAAATCGTTTGTACGGTTTATTAAATCGTTGTACGGTTTATTAAATCGTTTGTACGTTTTCAAATGTAGAAGACCAACTACCTAGACCATGTGGTCCCTTTAGTCCCCGATAATCAATAGTAGATGGCCAACTACTTCGATGTGGTAACTATGGTCCTTGATAATAATCGTGCAAACGATTAAATAAATCGTACACACGATTTAATAAACCGTACAAACTATTTAATAAACCGTACAAACAGATAAATAAACCGTACAAACGATTTAATAAACCGTACAAACTATTTAATCAACCGTACAAACGGAATAATAAATCGTACAAACAATTTTATTAACCCTACAAACAATTTAATAAACCGTACAAACGATTTAATAAACCGTACAAACGGATTAATAAATCGTACAAACGATTTAATAAACCGTACAAACGATTTAATAAACCGTACAAACGATTTTATAAAACGTACAAACGGATTAATAAATCGTACAAACGATTTAGTTAATCGTACAAACGATTAAATAAATCGTACAAACGATTTAATAAACTGTACAAACGGATTAACAAACCGTACAAACGATTTAATAAACCGTACAAACGATTTAATAAATCGTACAAGCGATTTAATAAATCGCACAAACGATTTAATAAATCGTACAAACAATTTAATAAACCGTGCAAACGATTTAATAAACCGTACAAACGATTTTAATAGACCGTACAAACGGATTAATAAACCGTACAAACGATTTTATAAATCGTACAAACGATTTTAATAGACCGTACAAACAGATTAATAAAGCGTACAAACAATTTAATAAACCGTACAAACTGATTAATAAATCGTACAAACAATTTAATAAATCGTACAAACGATTTAATAAACCGTACAAACGATTTAATATCCGTACAAACGGATTAATAAACCGTACAACCGATTTAATAAACCGTACAAACGGATTAATAAATCGTACAAACGATTTAATAAACCCTACAAACGATTAAATAAACCGTTCAAACGGTTTTTACCAGTATTTTAACAAGGTGACATGAATTTTGAATGCTAACTTGACGGATGCACGCAGTAACGTAAATTATATTACATTATATACTTACAGAGTCGACATATCCAACAAATCCAGCGGCATACTTAGAATCTTTTCCTATTTCCATAGCACATGCCGATGATTTTATGGTAGACGCTAAACAATTTAAAAAAAATAGTTATTTCAGATTTGTAATGTAATGTGTAAATTTTGTCGAAGTTAAACAAATAATTCATTACGTCTTAGGTGTAGTATATGATTTAACGCTTATTTTCGGTAATTCATCGATGTATGAACGAGGTGGACTCACTCACATACAAATAAACGGCCGAAGGCAGTTTCTGATAATGACGTTTATTTGTTTGTGAGCGAAGTCCGAGTTTTAATTGATTTTCTGAAAAATCATAGGTGTCTTCGGCGAGGTCGTAATTGGTAAAAAAAATGCACATCAATAACAGATAAACCAGATATATTTTTTATTATTAAGTATATTTGAATGGCGAGTACATTTACACGCAGTTGATGAAAAAGAAAATGGAAAAGAGGGGGGAATTTGTCAAATACAGAACAACCAATGGCCACCTATGTTGTTCTGTTAAGACAGTTTAGCAGACCTCCTCTACCCTAATTCGTCAGCTAGATACTTACTTCCCATGTAATCAATATCTTTAGCAGACTCTGTAAACATTCTTAACTGTCCATCAACACCTACGATAAACAGCAGGACCCAGTCATTAAAATCCTGTAATAATAAAGACAGTCCGGTAAACAGCAAGATCCAGTCACTGATATTCTGCAACAGTAAATACAGTCCGACAAACATCAGAATGCTGTCACTAAAATCCTGTAATAGCAAATACAACCTAATAAACCGCAGGACCCAGTCACTAAAATCCTACAATAGTCTATTTAGTCCGATACACAACAGGCTTCAGTCACTAAAATGATGTAATAGAAAATACAGCTTGATAAACAGCAGGCGCCGGCAAATAAAAGCCCATAATAGGAAATGCAGCCTTATCAACAGCAGGCTCTGGTAATTAAAATTGTGTAATAGTAAATACAGCCTGATAAACAGGACTCCGTTACTAGAACCCTGTAGTAGTAAATACAGCCTGATAAACACCAGGATCTAGTTACTAAAATCCTGTAATGATAAAGAAAGTCCGATAAACATCAGGATGCAGTCAATAAAGTCGTGAAATAGTAAATACAACCTGACGACCATAAGGATATAGTTACTAAAATTCTGTTATAATAAAGACAGTCCGATAAACATCAGAATGCAGTCAATATAGTCGTGAAATAGTAAATACAATCTGACGACCATAAGGATATAGTTACTAAAATTCTGTAACAGTGAATACAGCCTGAAAAAGGCTCCGGTAACTAAAAGTCTATAATAGGAAATGCAGCGTGATAAACAATAGGCTCCGGCAACTAAAAGTCTATAATAGGAAATGCAGCCTGATAAACAATAGGCCCCGGTAACTAAAAGTCTATAGTGGGAAATACAGCCTGATATACAATAGGCTCCAGTAACTGAAAGTCAATAATAGGAAATGCAGCCTGATAAACAATAGGCTCCGGTAACTAAAAGTCTATAATAGGAAATGCAGCGTGATAAACAATAGGCTCCGGTAACTAAAATCATGTAAAAGTAATACATGTTGATAAACAGCAGACTTTTTGGACTGTGTTATGTAATTGGAAGGTTTATCCTAATTTCAAAAATGGTTATGATTTTAAAAGAATTACTATGTTTCCAGATATAATATCTAGACTACGATCACATAGCTAAAGAACAACAATCCTAATTAGTAATATGTTTATTTACTTACAATGTTGTAAAGTTGAAGATTTAGAACGGTTTCATCCATAAGTATAAATGTACCGCCAATGGTTTGGTTTACTGGATTTACTGTTAAACTGTACTTAGGAATATTGTTTCCACAGGGACCATCTCCAAATAAATTATAGTTTTTATCCTCGTACTGGTAACTGTCGAGTGTTTTGAACCGAATAATAAACTTAAATTTTTTTGAGAACGTTATGTAACTCATTCCCCAAATTGTAATGATACCGTCGACATTAAAGACGGCTGCCGTTTTTCCTGTACTTCCGGCCACTTTACTGAATTTAATTGTATTTGTAGGTAACGATGGAACACTATTATCTTCTGAAACCGTCGTTCTATCGAATATAAAACGGAAGTAAGGGCGACAACTTACTGTCCCTTCTTCTTTTTCTGAAATACGAATTAAATTTTTAGAGTAAATGTTTCAGCAATCAGATAAACGTTTTAATATGGAGTAGGCATGCTAAAATGCGAGCACAGACAATATATAGTCATTTATTTATGGTTTTTTTATTAAAGTTTGCACACAATTCCTTTCCTACCAAAGGTCGGGGTTCTCTCCGGGTACTCTTGCTTCCTCCCCCAATACCAACTGGTCGCCACGAAAAGCTGAAAAATTGCTGAAAGTGGGGTTAAACACTATTCACACAAACACAATTCCTCATTTGACTTGGTTCATAAATTTTGCTTACAAGATGTAAAGTGATCTATTAAGTTATACAAGAATTTTGGTGAAGTGCTTATGTCTGTAGGTCTTACAAAACCTTAAACATTTTTGGAAAGACCGTCAACGACCCCTCCCTTTTCTGCACCTCGTTTTCTAAGAGTTATCCCCTTTGGTCAGTGTTGATATCCTAAGGATCTCTATTACCCCTATTCGAAACTCCCTTTTCAAACAACAAATGAAAATTAGGGCCATTACTGAAAATATTGACGTTCACATACAGTTTGCATTGGCGTAATACTAGTATATCCAAATATGTTATATTCGGATGTTTTTAATCAGTCATAAATGTGCCAGATTAGAATGTGTTCTATGAAGAAATAACATATTATACTCCAAGTGAACGCATTTTGGTTTTTCGAATGAAAACTCGCCCAAGAACAATAATACTTTTGATTTAATATCAACATGTATATAAAATGATTGTTAATTTGTATTTATTAAGGAAATTAATTAAATTTCTTCTCTTCGTCTTTTTTTACACGTAAAAGCCCGCAAAAATCCAGCGTGTTAATATGCGTTTTAATTTGCGCTATTTAACATTTTTGTACAAGTTGTTTGATATAAGATGTCATATAAAATTTTAAAAACTGCAGTTCATCTCTATCGTTCTTAATACTTAAATTGCACTATGCAATAATTGTATAAACAAACAGACGGCAAAATCTAATAATAATAGTATACAATTTGAAAGATGAATTGCCAATTTACCATCATGCCTGTTTCGAACCCTTGTCCAATTTACCACCCTGTTCCGAACCCCCGTGTAATTGGTTTTTGACTAGTCAAGAAACAGAATTGCGATCACGTGACTTGCTTTTTCGAGAGGTGAAGTGTCATGAGGTCAAAGGGTAAAAAGTGAATATAATACCGACTGGGTCGGAAAAACTCAAGTGTATGTTAGAAACAATCGATTGTTGTCTATTCGAAATCCTTCGGGTAATGTCGTCTGCAGTTAACGCGGGAAAAGTCTCGCAGTTTGTCCGAATACGATTGAATGTCACAAAAGCAAACGAACTTTTGTTAATACTGCAAGGTCCCTTTAGAAACAAAAATGATGTAAAATTCCCATTGCAAAGGTCAAGGACGATTTATAACAACTAAACAACAGAGGCATAGTGATAGTATAAAACATGGACAATTTATTGTATCTAATTTTTTCTACAGGATTTTCGTAATAAAAAGGTAAAATGTGGAATAACAGAAAAATGCAACCAAAAACAATTTTCAAGGGGGTGTGGCATTTAGTATAGACACATATAAAACCAGAGTTCGACAATTTGTTGGGATTTCTGAAAAATCAAATTCTAATAATAACAGCAACACTTTCTCAATTATTGAGATATAAAATTTGTAGATTAATTTATTATCAATCATTTTAACTTTGATACATTTGTATATAAGAATATAAAAAGTAAGTATTTAAAGGCAAAACACTTTTACGCGTTCAAGCTTTCTGTGGACAGGGAGTGTTTGACTCTAACCTTACAGAATTTGCGTTTTTTTGCAGTAGGTCGGGAGTTTCACCGGATACCGGTAGTGAAGAGCGTTGACCCCAGCCTTAAGTAAGAAAGCATCATGATCCACGTTCGAGCGAGACCATATTACGGTAGTAAAGGACGAGACAGTATTACGGTTCTCAAGGAATGAAACCTCCATCCTTCCGTGGGCATCAAGATAACACCATCGGATATCAATTATATATGGCTACATTGTTGTGTTTGAGCACATATTATAAAGTTCTTGACATTTTGTGAAAAACAAAAAATTGTCCGTGATATAAATTGTTTTCAATAAAATCATGTTAGGTAAAAGTTTTATAATAAAGTTAATGAACATCAAGAAAAATGAGGACAGTCTAAAGAAGGACCACAGAGAACAGTTGATTCTCGTACTACAGTAACCAAACGCCAATGCTTACCTAGCAATCGTGAATGTAAAATATACACTGCTACACGCGGTATCCTTGACAATCCAGGTAACCGGATACAATCGCAGTAGAAAGGTGAGTATGTATAGCCATCTTTACATTTTCTAAGAATAGAGTATCGCCCAATGTGAATTACATAATAGGAAGGATTCTCCTTGGCTTCCAAATAACATCCTAAAAAACAACTAATAATATAAAGATAACAGATATAACCAACAGAAATAAGGATATCCCTAATAAGAAAAAGAAATAAAGATATAATGACTGACCAATAGAAATAACGATATCATTGATAAACTATAGAAATAACGATGTCTCTTATAGCCAATAGCAATAACGATATCAGCAATAGCCAATAGAAATAACGAAATCATTGATAGCCAATAGAAATAACCTGCTAATTATGCTTTAACACATGTTGGGGATACGGTAAACACATTGGTTGTTACAAGGGTGTGTTGGTTGCTGTATCTGCTAAAAATACTTGTTATAACGTTCTTGTTATTGTGGCTATTACACATGTGTTTTTACTATGTACATGTATGTGGTGTTGTTAATTCTGCGACAAGACTCATTATTACGTTCCTGTTGTTAGGGATACTGTGAACACACGTGTTGTTACTATGTATGTGGTGTTGTTGATTCTGCGACAAAGACTCATTATAACGTTCTTGTTGTTAGGGATACTGTGAACACACGTGTTGTTACTATGTATGTGGTGTTGTTGATTCTGCGTCAAAGACTTGTTATAACGTTCTTGTTGTTGTTGGGATACGGTTAACAGATTTTATATACTGTACCTGATTTGGTTTGAACTGTCACCACATTCGTTGTCCCTCCCTGACTGTTACATTGTACTCGGTTTACGAACAAACATAGCACCGTCAGAACAAACGGCTGTAATGTAACATGATAAGAGAACAAAATTAGTATGTTGTCATATTTAAATTTTGTAACTCCACAATTTTTTAACAAAAATGTTACTTTTTTAGAAATCGTGAAAAAATGTCAGCATTAAGTTTGGGTTTGTGTCGTTTTCTACGTTTGAGTATAAAATGTTTTTCACGATCCTTTAAGTTTGGGTATGTTATGGCTTTCATGATCCTCTAAGTTTGGGTATGTTATGTCTTTCACGAACCTCTAAGTTTGGACACGTTATGTCTTTCACGAACCTCTAAGTTTGGGTATGTTATGTCTTTCATGATCCTCTAAGTTTGGGAATGTTATGTCTTCCACGAACCTCTAAGTTGGGCACGTTATGTCTTTCTCGATCTCTAAGTTCGGGTATGTTATGTCTTTCACGATCTCTAAATTTGGGTATGTTATGTCGTTCACGATCTCTAAATTTGGGTATGTTATGTCATTCACGATCTCTAAATTTGGGTATGTTATGTCTTTCGTGATCCTCTAAGTTTGCGTATGTTATGGCTTTCACGATCCTCTGAGTTTGTGTACTAGTATGTTATGGCTTTCCCGATCCTCTAAGTTTGGGTATGTTATGGCTTTCCCGATCCTCTAAGTTTGGGTATGTTATGGCTTTCGTGATCCTCTAAGTTTGCGTATGTTATGGCTTTCACGATCCTCTAAGTTTGTGAACAAGAATGTTATGGCTTTCACGAGCCTCTAAGTTTGCGTATGTTATGGCTTTCACGATCCTCTAAGTTTGTGTACTAGTATGTTATGTCTTTCGTGATCCTCTAAGTTTGCGTATGTTATGGCTTTCCCGATCCTCTAAGTTTGGATATGTTATGGCTTTCACGAGCCTCTAGGTTTGGGTATGTTATGGCTTTCACGATCCTCTAGGTTTGGGTATGATATGACTTTCCCGATCCTCTAAGTTTGTGTATGTTATGGCTTTCACGAGCCTCTAGGTTTGGGTATGATATGACTTTCCCGATCCTCTAAGTTTGGGTATGTTATGGCTTTCATGATCCTCTAAGTTTCGGTGTGTTGTGTCTTTTGTGGTCCTCTTTAAATAAATCTTATTCATATTAAAGTAGTAAAAACGTAGTTTAGTTATGGTCCATTTAAAGTATTGCTTTAATGATTATAGTTTAAGTAGATTGTAATTAGTAATATTTATAAACAATCCGAGTTCGGAACTGTTCTCGGGCGTAAGTAAATACTTCTGACTGATCCCCAGAATCTGTTCTCTGGCACAGCTGATCTTACCCTGATATACCCTGAGGCATACGCTAAATATTGTTGACTAACCCACAAGGCCACACAGCCCTCCTGTGCACTATAAATCTGACAAGAAGTATATTATACATGATATTACTAGTATCAAAATGCTAGATTTTTCAATAGATAACATATTTGTTGGCCGCATCGACCGAACAACTAGTTGCAATACCAATGAGTATGAAATTAGCTCTCCTTATAGACAAATTTTTCTGGATTTATCACAAGGCAGGTTTCATTCCAGGTCTGTCCTTTGCGACAGAAGAAAGACATAAAAATGTCACAATCCTTCAGCTTTTACAATTAATATGATTTTTATTAGTAAACATTCAATTTTTAGAGACTTACTGGACGTTAGAAAAAGAGCGTAGAGAGGGCACAGTATTCACGGACTAATCTACATGTTAAAATATATAATGAATGCATGTTCAACTTTTAATTATAACACAACATGACTAATCTTTTCTCATTTTCTGTGTAGTTTTAACACCTTTTTATGGAATAAATAAATCACAGCCTACAAGACATTCCAGGATACAATTATAACAGTGATTTCTTTGATAAAGTGTTTGTTTTTTATTTAAAGACGAATAGAGCTAAGATTTCTAAAAGTCACCTGATTAAATTATCGTCATCATGCATAAAGTTGAACGTTAGAGGGTATCTCACTTTCAAACTGACGAAAATACTTGGATAACCTGTAACTTACTGGTCACTCCGCTCGTTTATGACATCACATTGATATTAACATGAGAAACGATGTCCCGAATAAAACAGGATATGATAACCCTTCTGGTATACCTGCATTACCTGTTTGTTTAAGTTAGCGTTAACCTTGTATCCCATCTTCGTTCAAAGGGGTTCGCGATGTGTGTTTATTTGTTTCACGTGTTTGCTGCT
The DNA here is from genome assembly GCA_944474755.1 of Limnoperna fortunei. Classification (NCBI taxonomy): domain Eukaryota; kingdom Metazoa; phylum Mollusca; class Bivalvia; order Mytilida; family Modiolidae; genus Limnoperna; species Limnoperna fortunei. The sequence continues at coordinate 27,421,343 of OX104116.1, forward strand.
TTTTGTGCGTTGGGGTATTCTGTTGAAGTGGCATTGTAATTTAGTATCATGATTTGCAGTGTAAATATTGTTTCCAAATATCATGAAAGCAACAATAAAAACATCGCCTCAACTGTGCATCAGCAAAACAGGTACTTTTTGCAATAAAATCATACACCTCAACTTATGGTATATTACCTGTCAAAGTTTAAGCAGTTAGTTCAGCCTATTATGACATATAATGCTTAAATCTGTTTCATGGATAGTTATCTTCCCTTGTACAAAGCTCAAGCTCGAGGGCAAAAAACTAATGTGATAATAGATGTCCTATCCTTCGTGGATAAAACCCCAGTCGAAAAAGTACATCTCAATTTTATTAAAAACTACTCTGGGTGTAAAAAAATGCACCACAAATTGTGTTTCAAGGGCAGAACTAGAAGCTCTCCCTGTTGAAAGTTTTATAAAAAACCAAGCTTTATTCTATCTTTCTAGACTACATAATGAAAATTTAAATCCTCTTTTAAAGGAGGCATTTGAATTGACAAAACAATTACATTCTGAAAAAAGTTTTCTCCTGGTATTCCTTTGTTTAAAATATTTTGGATGAAATAAACTCTAACATTGAACAGTTTACAGAATGTAAAACTGCTAAACAATCAAAAGCACTTAAAACTGAAATTAAAAAATAAAATCAACTTCTATTATGAAAATTTAATTCAAAATAAGATTGAAAATCTAACAATTAATAATAAAAATTACTTGTATAAATTTTTGAAATCTAAAACTGGAACACAGGAATTTTATCTTTCAAATCCAAACTATGAAATAAGAAAACTTTTTTCAAAATTTAGACTTTGTGATCACTTTCTTAGCATAGAAACAGGTAGATATAAAAAAATTTGAAAGAGATAAACGAGTATGTTTAAAATGTAATTTGGTAGAGGATGAGTGTCATTTTCTTTTTCATTGTAAAATCTATGTATCTATCAGATCTCAATTGATCAACTATTTATATAATAAATATAATGATTTTAGTTTAAAGTCTGAAATAGAAAAACTAAAAACTATTTTAAACCCCTCAACATCTGAAGAAGTCAAAATAATTGCCTCTTTCTTCAAACAGGCATTAGAACTGAGGAAGGAAGAAACTTAATTATTGCTGTCTTTATTGATATTTTTGTTTATTATTGACTATTATGTATTGTGTTTTGTATTGTGTTGACTATGTTTGTAATGTACTGCAACCCAATTATGGGTCAATAGTATTTGAATAAATCGTATTATAATATCGTCAAAGAAAATTTTTAGATTGTAATACATGTAGTTTACAACCATAGTGATACATTTATGTTGAACCTATTCAAATGAAATGCGTACAGATTGTTTGTATATTATCTTATTACTACTGGGTTTTTTAAACTAAAATGAACCGATGTAATCTGTGATAATAATGTTATAAAAAAATTCTACTTTGAAAATTATACAAACAACACCCGGAGGCGGGTTGGTGTCATCCCGGAAATAGAGCGTAATTAAAATTTAGCACACGATTTCGTTTTAGATTACATACAAAATACTTGGAAGAGGCAATTTTTATTTGTTCTAATTTGTTTTGAAAAATAACCTGCTTAAATTAAAATATATCTTCTACAGATTTAACTTGACTATAGTGTTGCTAAATAATTTCATTATATACTGATCTTTTAAAACCGGCAAAACATGCACATTCACCTTATTTGTCTTATTTCAATTTAAGTTGTTTTTATAAATTGATAACTTTCAAGGCAATTTCTTAGACATTGACATTTTATCATACCACTCACCTTGGAATATGTCGCAACAGAAATTAGAACTGGATTTAATACTCCGGAGTGTGCCGCGACATAGCTCCTCTCTGTATAGTAAATTATTAACATGTTCTACACGAAACGGACACCGAAACAAATTTAACAGAATCAATGTTAGTACCTGTAAAGCACTTCCAACCTAAAGTAATTCGTCACAAAATATTAATTATTTATAATACTTGTCTAATTACTATTTTATTATCAAATACTAAAGGACATCAAATGACTATTGACATATGTTATTTAGTGTCCAACAGTATAGCGTTACATTTCCCGGTGTCTTAATGGATTTGTAGTCCGTCATTAACACATGTTTAGATGTTTAGGAACACAATATCTTTATATCGCATAACATAAATCATATTTACCTCATTTTGACCTTATTTTGAATAGCTTTTAAGGCTTTTATTACCCTCTATAGTCTTTCTAGTGCTAATTTTGTGCGATTTAAGACAAAACTTACGCGGGATGAGTCGGACACACGCGTAGTCCAACTAAACACAATATATCATATCTACAATTCACATAGTATTCACAGTTTTTCAATGTGTTAATATATCTTTCTTATTTTTTGCGCATCGGATATCGAATGACATAATTTTACTTGTAAGTGATCATGGCAATGCTTCTAACATTTGATCAAAAATGGGGTTTAAAATTGTAAAGTAAATCTCTAGAGCACCTGGCATACTGCAACTTCAGTAGTTTAAGTCATGTAAACAACACAGGTCATCGGTACATCAAACCAAGAAAAAACATAGGACGACGGTCCATCGAGTAAATAACGACGAAGATCACGTGACAAAATGTGCATCATAAGGGTTTCCTTCAATTGTTTCATTTCGTTGGCTTAATTACTTCTTGTACATTTGTATGTATATATGCTCACCTGGTTACGGATGACCGCAAGACTAAACAGTCTCACCTGGTTAATAGATGGCCACAAATCTAAACAATCTCATCTGTTTAATAGAAGGCCACAAAACTAAACAGTCTCACGTGGTTAATAGATGGCCACAAATCAAAGCAGTCTCGCCTGGTTAATAGATGGCCACAAAATTAAACAGCCTCACCTGGTTAATAGATGGCCACAAATATAAACAGTCTCAACTGGTTAATAGATAGCTACATAACTGAACAGTCTCACGTGGTTAATAGAAGGACACAAATCAAAACAGTCTCGCCTGGTTAATAGATGGCCACAAAATTAAACAGCCTCACCTGGTTAATAGATGGGCACAAATCAAAACAGTCTCGCCTGGTTAATAGATGGCCACACAATTAAACAGCCCCACCTGATTAATAGATGGCTACAAAACTAAACAGTCTCACCTGGTTAATAGATGACTCTAAATCTAAACAGTCTCGCATGGTTAATAGATGGCCACAAATCTACAGTCTCACCTGGTAAATAGATGGCTACAAAACTGAACAGTCTCGCCTGATTAATAGACGACCACAAATCTAAATAGTCTCACCTGGTAAATAGATGGCTACAAAACTGAACAGTCTCGCCTGATTAATAGATGGCCACAAATCTAAACAGTCTCATCTGGTAAATCGATGGCTACAAAACTGAACAGTCTTGCCTGATTAATAGATGACCACAAAATCAAACAGCCTCACCCGGTAAATAGATGGCCATAAATATAAACAGCCTCAGCTGGTTAAAAGATGGCTACATCAATGTAGAATGCCACTGACTTGAACCACTAGCAGTGGTAAGAGCACTGCAGGACAAGAGACATCAGAGTTACCTCCCATTTAACTTAAAAAAAGATATAATTTAATAGAGGCTGAGTGGCGGGTATATCTGCTGTTTATTATACATAAATAAAGATCTACGACTAGATTTACTTTCTTAATAATCATACACATTTCAATGATATATAAAATATATTCAACTAACATCAAAATGGCATCCTTGAATAATGAGGAGGGTGGACTGTAATACTGCATGACCACAGATTTCACTTCTACTTTGTTTATATGATTATTTCATCAGTTGTGTGTTATTATATATGCCTTCAACTTGTGGGATTAGAACCCCGACTTGTGAGGATGCGCTTAAGAAAAGAAACAAAAGTGTTGTTTGTTTTAATAGTTTAAATTATAAAAACTGACAAATATTGAAAAATGAAAAAAACTTTCTTAAATACAAATTACTTTTTATGCTTTAAAATAAATTTCGAAAAAGTAATTAATTTTTAAAAATGAAAAAGTTTATTTAGAATACAAATGCTAATGTACTTACACCTAAAATATGTGAATTCACAATCTAGGGACTCTTTTTTTTTATTCATTTTTTAACTAACTTTAATACCTCATTAACAGTAAGAATATATTATATTCAAGCTTATTAATACTTTTAAAGATTTCTGATGGTGTTCTTTCAATTAACAGCACCGAATTTGTTGATAGGCTTCCGGTAATATATATCCTCCAGAAATAGAAATTGAACAGTTTCATCTACATCAGTTTTATACTAATACCTCGAATATGGCGCCAATGGTCATCACAGCTCATGAATTTACGACAAACTAGACGATTTTTATTTCAAAATTATTAATTTTTCTCATTTCTGTAGCAATATTTCATTTTCTCCGGCATATTGTGTCTTTATTTCTCTATTCATGAGGTATACTGATTTGGAAAACGTCACAAATTTCTTTGGGAAAGACTTATAATCTAAGGTTACAAGACTCCGGAAATTGGATGAAATATACACCGATTTTACACACTCCTTAAGCCATCGGAACATCTCTCTGCCATTTCTGTCAAGGGTCGGGAAAGTGACCTCTAAGTTACGTGATCTATATGGCACGCCGTTCTCGTCAAAAGTATGATTCAAAATATCTCCGGGTACTCCGGCTTCCTCCCCCAATAAAAACTGGACGCCATGATATAGCTGAAAAATTGCTGAAAGTGGCGTTAAACACCATCAAACAAACAAACAAACAAAATATCATCACAAATTACACACTCAAAATGTTAAATTACGCACTAAAAATTTTATAACTTCGCACTCAATATTTTACTAAAACAATAAAAATTTTGAGTGTGTAATTTCAATCTACCTTTTGAGTGTGTTTTCGAATATTTTTGAGTGCGAAATTTAAAATTTTGAGAGCATATTTTAATTTTTAGTGCGTTATTTAACATTTTTAGTGTGTAATTTGTGATATTTTGAATCATACTTTCGACGAGAACGGCGTGCCATAGATCTCCATTTTGAACTATTTACAGTCATTTCAAACAATCTGTTACGTCCCAAGTAACGTTTCATGCCTTAGTTTCATAAAACTTCTCAAATTGAGATTTTCCTTAAATCCTTGAGTTTTTTCTCAAATTTGAATTTTCCAGCAATCTGATGATTATCTGATTGGTCAATATTTGAGTTGAGGATGAGTTGAGGAAATTCTCAAATTTGAGATGTTTTTATGAAACCGGGCCCAGGTCATTCATTTGTTTGGTTTGTCACTGACTGTGAACTCATTGTGACTGATGACGTCAGATTGTAAACAGATCGACTTATCCATTTAAACGTTGTGAGAAGGAATTTGTTCGCAGTGTTAGGAATTTAAGTTAAAAAATACAATTATCTATCCGACTTTTAGTTCTGCTTCAATCAGATCTGTTTTGGATAATCTGTTTCCTCGCACTAAAATTATGTTGATGTGTAAACAGGTTAAGCGTATCCCATTTGGATCGATTTTTGGTCCATATCCATACACTTACCTCCGAGATTACTTTCCGACCATAGGCGGAAATAACCAAGGTGATCCGATTGACTCCTTAAAATTTCGTGTACGCAGTAATATAAGAAGGCAGTGAAAGGTATATCGAAAATATACACACTGCTATACTACATCCAAAAAAAATTACTGCTCATGTAAAGCTCATTCACTATATACTGCAGAAGGACAACGATTAACAAAACGAAGACGTTACACAGTAATATACAGTCCAGAATTCCTTAAATTTATTTCAGACTTTAATGTTCTAGATACTAATACATTACTCTCGGACGTCCACGCAACGCCGTATTTATCTTTATCTAACATCTTTATAGAAAATGTCATCCCTGATGATGTTACCGAAAGGTTTACAAATAAATTTAAAGTAAAACCTTCGGATAATGAAAAAGTTTTAGACTTTCATAATAACATGATGAATTATCATTAGTTAATTTTGAACATAAACTTGAACTATGCTGTACCGAGAGAATAACTAACCTAAACAATGATTTAATTGATAAATTATTAAACGACTTCGGAAATAGTTTTATTGAATCAGCGTCGAAAACCTTTGGAAAATATAGCCCAACACACCTTAGAAGAAGTCCGCAAAAAACGCAATATAGAAAATAACAAATCTTGGTTTGATAAAGATTCCAAAACAGCTAGACAGAATTTTCGTAAATACAAATCAAACAACACCATACAAAATAGGTCAAATATGAATAATGCTGAAAAGAATTAAAAAAAGTCTTGAACGCAAAGTATAAAAACTATTGTATAAAACTTTCACACTCCTTACAACGAGAATCGGAGAGAAATCCCAAATATTTCTGGAAATATTACGTAGAAATAATCGACCAAAAATATCCCTCTACGAATTTTTTAAAAACTTAAACATGGCGAATTTAGAAGAACAACCACCGATTTTCAATAACGAGATTCCAAATATAACCAATGAACTTATAAATGACTATATTTCCCAGGAAGAAATTCTTAAATGTTTTACAAATCTTAAAAATGACAAAGCCTGTGGTGCTGATGAAATTGTTAATGAATATATTATATCTACCTCAAACCTTTTTAATTTATTTTTCGATACCGGAATTCTACCTAATAGCTGGCTAATAGGTATAATTAAACCTATATATAAGAAAAAAGGAGATCCAACAGATCCAAAAAATTAAAGGTCAATAACAATTGTCAGTTGCCTGGGTAATTTATTTACTGCTATTTTGAATGCAAGACTAACAAGTTTTTCTGAAGATTATAATATTATTAAAGAAAATCAGAGTGGTTTTCGCCAAAAATACTCTACTATGGATAATATCTTTGCTATTTTCTTCTTGTTCCAAATTTTAAAGTCAAAAAAGAAAAAGATGTATTGTGCTTTCATAGACTTCGAGAAAGCCTTCGATACAGTATGGCGAGATGGTCTGTTTCATAAGTTGTTACTTAACTACCGTTCTATGTAAAAATCAGTCAATTCCTTAAGAATGGCTGGCACATGATTACAACAAATTATCATTGATTTTGATTAAAATGAAAAAATAATGCATATAATTTAGAAATATGAAGAAAAGTTTGAATAAAATACATTAATAACTTAGTGGTGGGGCTTGTTTAAGTCTCGTTTTGCTGACTAGTAATACACACAATGCAACCAAATTGTGCACAGTTTCATATAAAATATCAGGAATGCTCATAAAGAACCACACAAAAATCATTTCCTATCAAAAAGAACATTATCTCATAGTTTCAATAAATCCAAAAATATAGCTAGAAAATATCTGACAACATATTTTTAATTCAATTCAAAAACAGTAAAAAAACAGCTTATTTCTGTCATAAGAGTTATTCCCCTTCAATAGGTGGCGCTTCTAAACAAAATGGCAGCCTCCATTGAACAGGCAGACAATTTTAATGGAAAATGTTCTTTGTCAATATTTTGTAAGAGTAATTGTAATTTTTCATCAAGATATCCCAATGATCGAGAAATTGTAAAGTTGTATGATTGCAACAGGCAAATTGCAACTCATTTGTCCAGACTTGGATTGAAAAGTGGACATAGACAGGACTTTGCTCCTGATGTTGAAAATGAAGGTCATTTGATCTCAGTGAGATGTGGGTTGTTTTGTTATGACCGGAACTTTAGTGTATGTCCCTATCATAGGGATACACTTGGACTGAATTGGCGCAGGCTATCGAACTGCATGTTCCCAACCCATACAGGGAAGATGAAGCCTCACAGGGCATGCACACTAGAAATGTCCAAATTTCTTTTATACGAGAAGGGAGTTTTAGTTCCATATGGTTCAGGTAAGTTTAGCTTTTTTCCATTATTTATCTTAAATGGGCATACATGTACTGGGAAACCTACATTTCATAGAATTCAAGGGGGGGGGGGGCTGGGGTTTTATCCTGACTGTGACTTTTATTAAACTTACATGATCCTACATGTACATGTAAGTTAGTTTTAATTTTCACAGTTATAAACATGAATGTTTTTTTTCCATCTGAACAGTCAAAATCAAATAAACCATTAAAAGTATACAATTGATTTATTTTAAGATGATATACAAGAATAAGTCAAGTTTTACTGTAACATAACATAGAAATTAAAAAAATATCTAGATACATGTAATGGTATCCACATCAACACAAATAACAAATTGCTGTACATGCAAGAGTACTAAAAGACCTATAAACAAACATTTTGTTCATTTACAAGATCTCACAATTTACTGGTGGGTAAAGCTGTGTTTGAAGGTTAAAAACAATTATCTTGTTTGCACTGTACATCTATATTTTTGTCTCAATTAAAGGAGAATGGGAAAAGCATTATCTTTGCTACATGTATATTAAACAGATTCTAAGCATCCTACATGTAGTATTACTAAAAAAGAATGTCTTATATAATTATTGTACAGTGTAAGATAAGAAACAATAAAAGATAAACGGCAAGATATATAATGTTATATTTAACATGTATTCACATTTTAGAAAGAGTACATTTAAAATTTTGTAAACTTCTGTTGAATTTAAAGTTTTCGACACCAAATTATATGATATATGGGGAACTTGGTAGACTTCCTATTAATATTGATATTAAGGTACGGTTAATATCTTTCTGGTCAAAAATTGTCAAGGGCAAACAATCAAAAGTGTCTTCAATATTATATCGTTATACCCGGAAATTGAATGAAAACCATAGTATGCATTTTTCTTGGATAAACTGTGTTAAAGCTATTTTTAATGATTGGGGTTTTTCACAAATTAGGGAAACAGAACAATTCCTCAGTAATGACTGGCTAAAATACATAGTAAAACAACGGTTAACAGATCAGTTTGCACAAAACTGGCACTCACTTATGTTTCATTCAACTAAAGCACTAAACTATTGAATGTATAAAACAAAATTGGAGTACGAAAATTATTTAAATGTCTTAAATTTTGCTGACAGTATAAAGTTATGCCGATTTAGGACAACAAATCACCATTTACCAATAGAAACTGGTAGATGGAAAAATACTGAAAGAGAAAATCGTTTTTGTCATTTATGTGATAGTAACAATCTAGGAGATGAATACCATTATATATTTGAATGCACCGCTCTTTTAGAACAACGAAAAAAGTTAGTTCTAAATCACTACGTGAAAAACCACAATGTTCATAAGTATTCAGAATTGATGTCTAGCAACAGAAAGTCTCTGCTTAGAAATCTTGTCAAGTTCATTAATATTATAAATGATTATGTCGGCGCCCCTGGCTTACCTGTCATGTAACAGTAACCTTGTTTCTTTTTGTTGGTATATATTGTATAGTATGTTGTTATCTTTCTTTATTGTTATCTTCTCTGTACCCATTGTATTATTGGCTGTATGAGAATAAGCTATCCTACAAAGCTGAACACACAGGTAGAAGAAAAAGGACGACTAAAGAAAAACTCACTGTTATCAAATAATCTGAAGAACTATACCTATACCTATGGTAGATTATGGTAATGTTCTACTTGCTGAGATTAAACAGTGTTTTTTTTACTGTTATTTGTATATGTTTACAACTTTAAAATAATAAAATATCACTATTTTGTATTTACTTTTCTTAATTATCATAATGGACACGTTCACTATCGTTATTTTTAAGATAAGATGAGGTAAACGAGTAAATTCGCTAATATCCGCTAGCGCGTCGCTAAAACTCTATATGTAACGGTACAATGTGTAGTAAGAAAATTTGTAATACAAAGAATTCGTTCTATAATTATTTTTTTATGCAGACATTGTTAATTCTTACAATATATTAATATCGAGCAAATCTGGTGGTTGTCAAGTCATAATTTGGAAAGCCTGACGCAGACCACTGTGGGTAACGTGTTTGGAGAGTGCCACGGACCTTCCACGATAGAGACAGCTTATATAAATTGCGAAAAGGAGTAGGCTCATTGTAGCCGCTAAAAAATGGCAAAATTTCCCCCCCCCCTTACGCAATACTCCATACTTTTCCAGTTGCAGTCAAAATTTTCATCCCAATATCGCGTTGATTTATTGCTTGTTAACTTGTTCTCGTCGACAGTATAGCTGAAATACTATCTAACAAAATGTCATACAATCTCTGAAATTTTGTTACGCCAAGAGCACATTAGAGAAAAAAGTCACGTTACCAATGGAATGCAGAGGCATGCAGTTGTGGTTTTTCTGAAGTAATGCAATGAACCATAAAATGTGCAATGCTCTCGTTTAGGCTGTGCCTATATTCATTTAAAAAAATAGGTTTTCGTGTTTTACCATGGTAACATACTGATGATGTAAATCCTCTGTTAATCTTTGTTCAGACGTACAAAGCAATACCAGCTAATTAGCATGTTTAGTCAAACATGAAGGCATTTATCAATATTCGTTTTTTCATTTCTCTCTATAGGCATATAACTGCATCAAAATATAATTATCCGCTAGTTTCAATTTACGTCAAATTTGCTGTCTCATTGCACACTGCCGCACAACTTTATTCCCATAAAAATTGATTAAATGGTTGTGTTATTTTATTTTAGTACTAATGTTTTTGAACTCTAAACAAGTGGTTGGAAATGCAAGATTTGTGTAAACTTCCAAAGTGGTCAAATTCAATTGATAAATTAAGAATAAGAAACAAAAATCTCGTCAAAAGACATAAACCCATATAAAAAAGACAAAACATACCAATTTCATGTTTTCATCGGTGAAATCCTTTCAAACGAAAATCCTAAATAAACAATTGTGTATTGGATTTGTACTTGTATTGTCAATTACTTTCAGGTAATTAATTAGATATGATCAAATCTGTGCACTACGCCCTCTATCAGGTCATTTATAGCGGAATCAGCATATTGAGAGACAATATTCTTGTCCCCGAGGCAAAAATATAAATTTACGATTATAAGATACGACGAATCGTAATTTGAAAACATCTTTATCTTGTATACTACCTAAGATTAATCACTTAAGAACAAACAGGTCAACTTAAAAATAAAACAAAAGTTACTTTGATTGATAAAATAGACTCAGTAAACAAGTCAGAAGTTTAGTTTTTATCACATGGTTATCGCGAATCGGGACGGTTGAACTACAATTTACTTTTTGTATTATTGTGACATGTTCCTGCAAGTCTGTGGTGTTAGGGTATTGCAATAAAGGGCATAATTTGGGATCTTTTTTTACTGATTCCATAACATAATGTATTATGGGACTGTTCCAAGCCAGTAATTTGTCGTTTTTAAAATTCTAGATGATTTGTTGTCTTTAAGTGATTAAGTGTGAGGCTGACAATTTTGTAAATATGTTAATTCTAGGTGAATTGTTCTCGTTAAGTGGTTACGCGGTCTTTTTGTGTGTATATCCTCTTTATATATTCTATCAGATATGCACAGTTTCCAGAAGCTTGAGTGCACATTCAGGTCTTTCGAATACAACATAATATGCAAAGTCAATTTAGAAAATTGAAATGTCGCTTTAAAGATCGAAACGTTAAATGTAACAAGATTAATTTCACAGTTCCATGATAACAAACTTCTACATGAAAGGATTAATATATCACATGATCGGCACAGCAATGATTTGGTATTTCTTGGGACTTTTTAAGCCAGTTTTTCTGCCGAATGTCTGGTGTTTTAATTTAACTGACTACTTACAGATGATTCCATTTCTTTTTAAACAATATTCCAATGCCTTTATAAATACAACTGCAAAATATAGAATCTACATAAGCGTCTCTTTGTTTTTTTTTTGGTCATAATACAGTAATCTTGACCTGCGGACCGTACTGCGTGACGTGTGTGGAGAGTGCCACGCTCATTGCAGGATAACGATCTATTTTGTAGATTTAAAAAAAGAGTAGGCTCATTGTAGTCCCTATTCAATAATCCATACTTTTCCAGTGGCATTGAAATTTGTTTGAACCCCTGTCCCACACCCTTTTCCAGTAGATATATTGTTTTTTACTTGTTCTCGTCCTGATTACAGCTGAAATACTGTTCGTAAAGCAAACATCCACTCGATATTTCTAAACATCACGTAAATACAAACAAATGATAAATACACAGACATAGATTAAAGAATAACTCCGGAGAAAATACGAAAAGTTAAGGAAAAAATAGATTTTTGTTATTTTTAAAGTTTTTTTGTCGTTCGATTTGCTGATTGTTTTTCGTCCTGCAAGCAGTATTTGAACTATAATCAAGACGTGAAAATTAAAAAAAAACAGGATTATATCATTAAATATAACAATTAAATATCCCTCTCCTTATACTAAATATAACAATTAAATATCCCTCTCTAATACTAAATATAACAATTAAATATCCCTCTCTAATACTAAACATAACAATTAAATATCCCTCTCTAATACTAAATATAACAATTAAATATCCCTCCCTAATACTAAATATAACAATTAAATATCCATCTCTAATACTAAACAGAACAATTAAATATCCCTCCCTAATACTAAATATAACAATTAAATATCCCTCCATAATACTAAACCGAAATCTCATATGAGAATGTATACAGATAAAAAGGTAAAACAATAAAAAGTATGTAATATCATATTTTTACTATATAAATTAATTTCTTTTGAAAATTGTGTCGCCTGCAACAGTTGCAAACAAATTAGAAAATGGTGTAAAACATTCCCGATTGTGGACCCTGTCCATAAGGTCCATCAAAACATGATTGATGGTGTAAAGATGGTACACACTTGGGTAGTGGCTCTACATTTAAAAAAATATATAAATATGTGTCGTCGGTATGACCAAGACGCCATCTGGTTTATGTCGTATCTCGTGAAGTTTATTATGAGGGGGTTGAAAGATCTTTTCTCTTAATGTGTTATGGGCACTTTTACACGTGTGTTAAATTTTTTTTAATAAAGCAACTGTTAACCATTTTTCAACCATTAACTGTTATCTGTTTCTTAAAAATTGACATTGTTGTTAACTGTTATAATGAAAATAAAACCATGTTTGCTGTTAATAGTCAGAACACTGTTAACTGTTTAACAGAATTTTTTCTCTGTTATCTGTTAAATTCATTTTTTCATCACTTTTTAATTAATTGAGTCTTTCTATAAAGGTAGGAATATACATCTGATCACATACTAGTTAACACGATTAATCATGTTAATGTATGCATTTTCTCGCCATATCGCCTTTTGATAAGATTCTACTGTTATCTGTTTTTCCGATTTTTGAACTCGCTGTTTTCTGTTTAATCATACAAAAATTGCTGTTATCTGTTATCATCATTTTAAATTTACTGTTATCTGTTTTGGGAAAAATGAAAAATTGTTAACCTGTTAATGGACCGCCCCACCCCCCTTTATTATGAACCTAAAGATCCCAACACTCTGCCACAATAAAGAAATATATTTAAAATTAAAATCAATAAAAATAATGGCACAATTAATTATATCGTCATTCAAGGCCTTTTTGGCCTCCTTGACCACAACCGTGTTCCCATGGATTTTCGCATGACTTGGGATCCAGAAGAAAAACACAGCCTCTTTTTCCAAATCTACAAGAGATTTGTAAATATGAGCATTTCTTTTAAATATTAGATTTTTTAAGAAGACATGATAGGGATTCTGATCAGATAATAAATTTGCAGAAGTCTGACTATTTTTAACGCAAGAAAAATAGCTTTCACTATCAGAAAATACGGATGAGGGAGCGTTCGATTTGCCAGTCTTTGTCTAATCCATGTGTTAACTTGTTATTTGTCATATAGTGACATTTGAGGCTTCTTGTGAAAAATACTAGATGTTAAATCAATAATTAACGAACCAATACAAATGACATTGAAATAAATTACCATCTGAAATGGCAAAAAAATATTGGAGAATAACGGATTTTGCGAGAAAGCTTTTAACTTCCGGTCTGGCTAATATATTGCATGCCAAAAGCTCATTTGTACTACCGCCATCTCTATCGTAAGTATGTATTACATAATCAAAAGAAATTAAGTGCATAAATACGTTGTCTTTTGTTTACCTAGCAAAAAACATTTTTTTGCCTTTTTGTAGTTCCACCGGTCAAAGATGTTTATAGTCTGTCTGGATCCTTTAGGGAAATAAGACAAATATGGTCCTAAATTCAAGCATGAAAAACTGAATGATTATGTGTACGTCATTTAAAAGACTATGACATAGAATAGAAGGAATTACATTATCAGGAAAAAGCACAAAGATTGTATAAACATTTATAACGATGTTTTCATGTAGAAAAAAAATCAATAATAATTCATCACATGCAAAAAGTGGTTACGATTTACAACATTCCTAAATTTCTGCACGATTCTTAAATCATGGGTGCCGCTGATATATTGTGCCAATATTGTAATATTTTTGAAGGGGTCTTGATGGCCGAGTGGTTAAGGAAGTTATTATTCTACAATTAGGTTATGGGTTCCAGTCGAATTGCGGACAGGGGTGTACTCGACTCCAATCTTAATTGACAAGGATTGCCTAAGGGTATTGCGGCTTCTTCCCACAATAAAAACTGTAGGCAATGATATAGCTGGAAAACCGCTGAAAGCGGCGTTAAAGATAACTCACAAACATTCTAGAATGATAGTTCCTTATAAGTGGAATATTCTTGAGTTTAGTGTATACTTTTTCCGATCACGTCTCATATTCTTAGATCAAAGGTGCCCATCATGTCCTACTTTTGAATTATCGATGCCGATCACGTGCCCTATTTTTAAATCATAGGTGATAATTACATGAATTACGTCTCTTTTTCTTATATCATGGGTCCCAATCATGTTCTTTCTTTAAATCATCAGTGCCGATCACGTGTTCTTTTCTTGAATCATTGGTACAAATAATGTGTTGTATTCTTGCTGTCTGAAGAAGTTTAATGAAGCCAGGTCAAAAATTTCAATAAGCCACATCGTCATCAATGTTATCAGAGATCTGTAATAAAAAATGATTGTTGTCAGTATTTTCTCAGACCCAGCGTTGCTTATGATGAAGTGGCTTTCTGTAATGCCTTTTTCAGTATTTCCGTGACCCACATACTACCGTAATGGAAGCAGGAGGTTTTGCAAACCATAAAAGCTGGTTTAAACCACCATTTCTTTTTAAATGCCCGAATCAAGTCAGGACCATTGCTGTAGTTGCTATATTTTTGGTTGTTGGTTCTAAAGTTTGCTAGTTTTTTGGACTTTGATTTGTGGATTGTATTTTTTGATAGATTTCTTGGTGTCCGTTATGTTGTTATTACCTTCATCATTAAATTGATACTGCATGATGTTTGAATTCTAACTATTATACAGACTTCTGGTTGCAGGGTTATATTAGCCTTTAAAGACAAAATACATAAAATTTCTTTGGCAACGTGCTCTTCAATAGCATAAAAATCTACTGTCCTATTTGTGGCATTTTTAAAAATAGCATTTTTCTGTATTCTTAACAACCTTTTGATACGCATGATCGATGCTGCAGAAACAACAATTAGCGTTCTTGAGAGCATACAGTTGGAATATCAAATTAGTTTGAATAAAAGAAATGATTTGATTAAGAAAGCATAAAGCGTTGCCCTTTGCATATTATCTATTGGTAATTTTGTTCACACGCAATACTTATTCTCGGGAGAAAAGTAACACATTGTTTCTGTGCGATGATAAGATTCTTATATCGATTAAATAAGGTACGAATTCAAAAACTGATCAGGTACGCAGGAATATAGGACAGTCATTGGAATAGAATCAGGTGCACAGAGGACGGTCATTGGAATATAATCGGTAAAGGTAAGACAATAGAACTTAATTAACCGTTATACAGTTGTAGTCTAAGTATATATTTGTACAGATTTGATATATAACATTTAAAACGATGCCTAATAATGTAAAAAAAAACATGTGTAAATTTGTATTTTTCGGATGTTCCAGAATATTGCTATTAAATGTTTAAATCTCTTACAAAGTAATGACAATGTTTCCTGAAGGAGATGTACACAATATACCCGTTATTAACTGAAATAAGTCGTGCACACAGTAAACAGGCTTTGTGTCATACTACCATGTTTTCATTATAAATTAATATTACTAGCATCATTTATTTTATATTATAATATTAACAACAACAACAACAACAACAACAACAATAATAATAATAATAAATAATAATAATAATTATAATAATAATAATTATAATAATAATAATAATAATAATAATAATAATAATAATAATAATAATAATAATAATAATAATAATAATAATAATAATAATATATTGTTGTTGTTGTTATTTAAAAAAACTAGATATGATATTAGGAGGAGTATTTACTACGGTTCCCATTAGTAGTAGTAAGAGGAGATCTGTTTCTCCTAGTCATACAAATGTTTGTCTTTTCTTAGTAGTAAGAGGAGATCTGTTTCTCCTAGTCATACAAATGTTTTTCTTTTCTTAGTAGTAAGAGGAGATCTGTTTCTCCTAGTCATACAAATGTTTTTCTTTTCTTAGTAGTAAGAGGAGATCTGTTTCTCCTAGTCATACAAATGTTTTTCTTTTCTTAAATTATGAATAATAGATTTTTATACATATGCGTTCTTTAAGATGTAGTAATCTTGTGTGCAGAATAAAATTTGCGTCTGTAAAGTCCAATAGTCCAACGTCGAGCCCAACACGGACTTAAATCCATTCAGTCTGTAAAGTCCAATAGTCCAACGTCGAGCCCAGCACAGACTTAAATCCATTCATTTGTCTAGTTGGGAGATAAAACTTTTTTACATTAAATATGAATGACCCTGAAAATGATAATCACAATAAAGGACAAAACAGGAGGTATGTAAAGGCTATAAAATAAAATATTATTAATATAAGATATTTTCTTTATTTTGATTTGTCTAACGATACTACGTAGTCATTTTGTATTTCTTTGGGCACATATAATATACCTAAAAATAGAATTTTCCAACGATATTTTGTTATGGTGCATACCTATACAGCACGATATTAAAAATAGATTTCAAAAATTCCAAAAGTTAAATCGGTATATCACATGACAGGAGTTTTATTCAACATGTTTATTATATGGTTAACAGTTTGGTTCTATTTTGGTTAATTTCATGTAGAAAAAGGGGTCTGTTTTATTTTGTGATGTTGAATACTTGTCATAGAACAATTATACATTTATTATGTATGTAGACTCGTAATCATATTACATTTTAAAAATCTGTCAAACAAATGGTGTGCACAGAAAAAATGAAATATTGTTCAACAATCTGACAAAAGGTTATATTAATAATATAACAATTATAGCTTAAGATTCGGTCAATACGAGAATATTTCGACCAACAGATGAATATCGAGCTCGGACTGCGTCCTCAGTCGATATGCAAATCTGTTTGGTCGATATATTCTCGTATCGACCTCATACCAAAGCTATAATTGTATAATAATAGACTTCTTTTAGTACACATCTGAACTACAGTTCATAGATCAGCGAGTTCTTATGAGTTGAAGTTATGTAAGGATATGTTTTCAATCGCCAACGGATTTGATACTTTACCAAATATTTTGAAATTCCACACGTACACGTTATGTACGTACGTTTCGTTAAACCATATGTTTCTAGATAATACTAATGAGTACCGTGTCTTATGTGATACACGGTACAGCTAAACATGTATTCACAATTTATGTCAGGTAAGAATCTCGTGTTTATACTTTTAATTTAACTCGAGTCATAGACAGATGCCATTACGATATAGCGCAAGCGTGACATAGTGTCTCAAATGTTACCTCAAGTACTCTAAAATACAATTCTTGCAGTGATCTGAGAATCACACAAATTAATTTCAGCGTTATATGATTGCCTTGTTCATAGTCCGAGAATCCTCTGCCGTCCAATTAACTTGATTGAGGTTAAGATG
This sequence comes from Limnoperna fortunei, assembly GCA_944474755.1. NCBI lineage: Eukaryota > Metazoa > Mollusca > Bivalvia > Mytilida > Modiolidae > Limnoperna > Limnoperna fortunei. The sequence continues at coordinate 27,439,316 of OX104116.1, forward strand.
ACTTTCAGGGAATAATATTTAGAGAGGTGATTTATATAATAGTTGAACCACATGAAAATTTTAATAACCCGTGTCGCAAAATCCGATGTATTGTCAATGGAGAGCTCTCTGACGTCACACGTTCCCATCAAAGCGTAGGACAGTAGAGGATTCGCGGACCACCTTGTTTAAAGATGCATAAGTAATTTTAGAGACATAAATGTTGCTGCAGTATTTTATAATTTTCTCATGTTTTTTTAAAATTGTCCTGCATTAAGTTCCCTGTAGTCCTGGTGATAGTTGTAATGATACCAGCAGTCGATTCCTTCTTCCTTATACTGCACTTTGATAAATTTGATTATATTTCCATAAATTGGCAAAATCAATGTAAACTGTGCAGATTGTGTAGGACTACTATGATGTATGTAACCATTATCGTAAATATCTTGTTTATTTCCATTAGCTTTGTTCTCAGATAAAACAACATTGTTAAAGGCCAAGTTTTATGTCAATTCACAGTCATTTAGTATTATAATGCTAGTTACATGATGCGACTACTACTTTATATCTGTTGATATGTTTTTTATTTAAATATGACCAAATTCTATAACGGTGTAAATCAGAATAATACTTGTATGATATAAATAAATGTCCGTATTTTGGTTACTTCCAACGTACACGCAGGTTTAGCCTGTCGTATTGCTGTGAACATGCAACATTGAATGTCATGACTATTTATATATTATCATAAATGTACGTTTCTTAATTGCACTCAGGCCGAATTTTATTGCCGTTATAATCCGAAGTTAGTTTTGTGATTTGTCGGATTAACAAACAAAAAAATCAATAAAGCGAGGGTACGAATAATCGTTCTAAATTGCACGTTAAGCGACTTACCCTTCAATAATACTAGACCTAGTTTGATGCAATGAAAAAGAAAATTACGACTGTATATTCTATTGCTCTTTATTATTGTGAATATTGCACATGCCCCGATGAAATTCGAATCTTGTTTAATTTAGTTCTTTAGTTGACTTCTGATACAACACTATCAATATAGAACGTAAATGTCTTATAACTGAAGATATAATGATGACGTCAAATTGAAACAACAGATTGGCTGCACTGAAATGTACGTTGAACGAACTGGTCCTAGTTTTAAAAGGACCTAATATAGTCACGACGAAATACAGAACCTTCAATAGTTATACGCCCATATTACTAGAATTGCATATTAATACAAATTGCAGGACTGAAACGGCGATCAAGCTTTACACTGGTCAATTTTACTGAAAATCTATCAAGTCAGGGTAGCATCTTCGACGTCCGCGCAAATGTATCCTTATTGCGAGATTTTTACTGCGGGATGGCTTGACACGTATTCTTACCGTTTCACATACTCTACCCGACATGTAGCATTAGTTATATCAAACAGTAAAGACGATTGTATACATTTTAAAATAAACTTTATATTAACGACCATGCAAGATAATAATGAGACCGCAACACTTCAGTCTTCTGTTATATCTGCCTTGAATTCAGGTTCAACATGTTTTGCTCTTTAGGAAGAAATAAACAAGGATAATGTTATCGGTTAGGAACATTAAATACAAACCTGGGGATTAATGAAAGGTCAAAAATCTAATATATTGAAGATAATTGTTCACGTACGTATTGACATCTTAAAACGTATACAGAAATTTTACGACATAACATGTCGGTAGTTAAGGGCCATCACTCTGGATTACCGTCTTGCAATAATTAGAGTTTCTTTCCTTGTTTATAATTGTATTACCTACAAAAAGTATCGATTAAAGCACCATAAATACTTTGAATTTCCTATTTAAAGACCTAACAAAACATGGTACTTGTAAAAACTAACTTTACGTTATTCCACAATCAGACAATTATCAAAACATTGAACGAATGTAACTTTTTTAGACGTGTTTCAGAAATATTAATTTAAATCTTAACGGCTTTTCAGAACGAATTGGAAAGCAATGAATTAATGTCCAGCGAGAAGTGTTTCAAGACGGAGACTAAATTTTTGAAGGATACATGTCAGTTGGTCCCAATTCCAATTTGTCCCAGACCAATTGGTCCCAACTCTAATTTGTCCCAAGTATATTGGTCCCTACATGGTTTTAAAATGTTTTATTTTTATAGATTATTTTTACATTTTGATGTATATTTTTGCGTTTGATTTAGAATTTATTCATAAATGTGTGGTCTTAGTTAACATGTTATTTTAAAATAATAACATAATTATGTAATACATATATATATAATTAATGCACTATAGTAGAAAAAAGCACAAAAGCATTACATATACAGTGAATATTGTCCCTTATAGTCTCTATACAGCCTTTGGTGCCACCAAAAGTCCAACTGACCCCAGAAGTGTTGATGGTGTTATTTCCTGGTTGGAGTAGTGTTTAATAGAACCATTCTAAAAACTTTATAATACAACTGAATAAATAAAAGTAAATAAGTTTCCATATAATTAGCAAATTCAAAGGCAATAAAAATTAAGGTATTCAGGTAATTTAATTAGTCAATTAAACAGTGGCACAATGTCATTTACAACTTTTGTTAATTGAATTCTGATTAATATACTTTAAAGACAAATAATATGATTTTTACCATTTTTTAAATAAAAAGTTTATTATTGCTGACCATGTCTTAAGTTATTTTAAAATCTAATCAGCAAAGTTTACAATAAAAAATGCATGAATTTTATATAGTGATGTCACAATACACACGACATATATGTAGTTATCTATAAGGTACTCTTTTGCTGCTAATAAGATAAGACAAAATTTTAACAATATAAAACTTTTATAGTTTAAACAGAATGCACAATAATCAAATATTTTTAATGATGTTTGTCAATACTTTAATATATAAATGTGTATATCAAATTCATAAATTTAAAAACAAATGCAATTTGTTTTTGTATTGCGAGCATTTAATTTCAACAACTAATTATTTCTTGCTTAACAAAACCAAAAATTGTTCTAAAATATACTTTATAAAAGTGTTGGGACTAATTGTACAAAAGTGAAACCATTAGACAAAGACTTGGGACAAACTGACCAGACACATTGGAGTAGGGACGGAGAATCAAGAAAGTCCCTGGAAGACTCTACAATAAACATACTCTTTAAAAAAAATCTATTAAAATGATCTGTATCAAGCAATGAGCGTTGAGCTCTGAAAACCCGTTACCAACACTTCGGTTTAACATATGCTTGAGGCAGATTTTTTTCAATGATATTTATGTAACAAACGGCTTTCAAGACATAATATCGGATTTTGATAGATAGTTTTTCTATAACATATCTCTGTCGACCTTTTCTCACTTATAATATTTTTCAAGATATGCGTGTGTTTACTATGATAATAACCCATTGGCTGTAATGAGTCGAATGAGTATACTAAATAGTATATCAAATTCTGTATATAATTACTATTGGATATTTGAAGAAAATTAAACGATGCGCATTAATTGCGTTGCATTTATACCTGGTCATCGCATAATTCTCTCTTTTAGAGCCTCTTTAATATTTAGATAACGTGTAGTCATCACAGACGTTCATTTTAAATTGAAGCCATTTGAGTGTAAGACTTTTCCAATTGAATGTTGTAAATAATCTGGCACATTACCTCAATTCAATGAAATTAGACAGGATTCTTCTAGTTAAATTAAAAAAAGTGTGATTTTTCCCCAAAGAATAAATAAAAAGAATTATGTACAAATCTCCTATATCAATGTGGATAGAATACTTGGTACAAATATCACACAAAAACATTATGCATTTAAGTACAGATTAAAAAAAATCCATTCGGATAAAACAGAATCAGAATAGGTGTTGGTTAAGGACATGAGTCTACTTACGAAAGCCAGCCATATTTTAAAGTTTGTAATATACTGTTTCTATATTGTTTAAAATGTCTATTTTGATTTATCTATTTTAAAATCTTTGATTGCATTTTTAAAATTTCCTCTATATTATTGACTTGACTCGTAAATGCATAATCATTGTTTCCTTCAAAATGCAATACTGGTTACAGTGTTGTGACGTGAATCGCATAACTTACAGTTGTTACAAATATCGCATGATTGCTGGTACCATTTATGATATATATGAACGTAAGTCATTTGAATTACTTGAATAAACTGAGTACTGGAATGAACCGGAAGGGTAAGCCGTTCCTGCCCCACAACAAACACAGATGGAAACAAGATAAAATGATGTATGGTATCACGGTATAAACAAATCCATAGTTATTTGTTACACAGAAACTCATTTATAATGCCCAGCGCAGAACTTCCATTGTAAAGACTTGTTAAGAAAAATAATGTGTTGTACAAGAAAACCAACACAAGATCATTTCAATGAAGCAACCCAATTAGGGTCTATACATCTGACGATCCAAGCAGGTAACAAATTCCATAAAGCGGGCCAAATATGGTTCATGAGAGACTTAACTGACGATCTATGCAATTAAATGATTTAACTGAAGCAATCCAATTACGGTTCGTAGTTGACCGTTGCACGGCTTTCGATTTATGCACGTAAAAGATAATTTTGATTCAAAATATCACTCACTTGCTACCCTCTTTTCTGTTGCGCCGTGTGGAAGATCTAACTTAACTCCGTTCATGTCACCACCGTTACTCATTCCTCCGTTTGTTGCACCGTGTTTAACATCTAACATAACCCCGTTCAGGTCACCATTGTTACTCATTCCCTCGTTTGTTGCGCCGTGTGGCACATCTATAACCTATTTCATGTCACCACCGTTACACATTCCTCCGTTTGTTGCGCCATGTGGAAGATCTGACGTAACCCCGTACAGGTCGCCACCGTTACACATTCCTCCGTTTGTTACGTCGTGTAAAAGATCTAACGCAACCCCGTTCAGGTCACCGCTGTTACACATTATTCCTCCCCTCTCATAAAAAACAACGCCACGATATATCTGGAGAAAGGTGGCACTAAATCACATTTAACCAACTAACTAACTGAAAATCTTCAATTTAATTGAAGGCTATTTCTGTAACGAATTAAAACATTTTTTGTTAGAAGTCATAGTTCTATTAAATTAAAGATTCTAATATGACGTCCTTCAAACGCTTTGGAAACACACCTCTATTTAAATATTCAACAAAATACGGCTGTTCCAGCCATTTCAAAAACCCCCGTGTATTGATGTTTTTGCTTTAAAATTTATTTTATTTTGTACCTTTGTAAGAAAATCCAATAGATAACATGTTTTCACGATAACAAGTCCATTTTCTATTCTATGCCTTTATTGTTTACATGTTACAAGTCTTCCTTGACTTTAGCTACGTTGTGTTTTCAAGGGACGTTGCGTTGTTTACAATGACGTTCAATGCAAACCGCGAGACTTTTCCCGCCCCCACCAAACGAATTTACCGTTACGTATCAAACTGAAAACGCAACCGAATTTCAAAATGTTGATTAATTGTGGAAAATAACTGTCGATTTAAATTTGCACCATTGTGGATCTAAAACAGGAGCATAAGATCGACCAAATGCGGTAAGCGGTTTTCATTTCTCGCGCAAACACAGCAATCAGTCAACACATGAACAGTCCCAGAAACGCCACACGGCGACTGATGTAATGAAGCATTTGATTTTCTCATTCTTTGTTTTGATTGTTAAATTTTATTGTAAATGTTAATAAATATTTTTGTTTGTTTATAATTTATATTTCTTCGTTTTTTTTTCTACTAGGTTTTACACGAGAAATATAATAATTTCGAAACAAGGGAGGTTCTCGGAAATTGGAACAGCCAAAATAAACCTTTACCTAGGTAGTCGCGAAATGTAAAATTTCTGTATTTTCATATCAGAATCGAAATAATTCATGGCTGCCCCAATTTTATGGATTATTTAAATATGGGTAAGCATTATATTCATGATATTTTACCATTCGCTAACGCTCATGGCAAAATATTCATGAATATAATGCCTACCCATATTTAAATAATCCATAAAATTGGGGCAGCCATGAATTATTTCTTAATTCTAATATGACGTCCTTCAAACGCTTTGGAAACACACCTCTATTTAAATATTCAACAAAATACGGCTGTTCCAGCCATTTCAAAAACCCCCGTGTGTTGATGTTTTTGCTTTAAAATTTATTTTATTTTGTACCTTTGTAAGAAAATCCCATAGATAACATGTTTTCACGATAACAAGTCCATTTTCTATTCTATGCCTTTTTTGTTTACATGTTACAAGTTTTCCTTGACTTTAGCTACGTTGTGTATTCAAAGGACGTTGCGTTGTTTACAATGACGTGCAATGCAAACCGCGAGAATTTTCCCGCCCCCACCACAAACGAATTTACCGTTACGTATCAAAATGAAAACGCAACAGAATTTCAAAATGTTGATTAATTGTGGAAAATAACTGTCGATTTAAATTTGCACCATTGTGGATCTAAAACAGGAGCATAAGATCGACCAAATGCGGTAAGCAGTTTTCATTTCTCACGCAAACACAGCAACACATGAACAGTCCCAGACACGCCACACGGCGACTGATGTAATGAAGCATTTAATTTTGTCGTTCTTTGTTTTGATTGTTAAATTTTATTGTCAATGATGTTTGTTTGTTTTTTTATTTCTTCGTTTTTTTCAACTAAGTTTTACACGAGAAATATAATAATTTCGAAACAAGGGAGGTTCTCGGAAATTGGAACAGCCAAAATAAACCTTTACCTAGGTAGTCGCGAAATGTAAAATTTCTGTATTTTCATATCAGAATCGAAATAATTCATGGCTGCCCCAATTTTATGGATGATTTAAATATGGGTAAGCATTATATTCATGATATTTTACCATTCGCTAACGCTCATGGCAAAATATTCATGAATATAATGCCTACCCATATTTAAATAATCCATAAAATTGGGGCAGCCATGAATTATTTCTTAATTATAATTCCAAGAATGAGTTTTGAATTTCCAAGATTAAAAAGGATATTTCCAGGAATAAAACTGATAATTCTTAAATAAAAGTTGATAATTCATAGAATAAAGTTGATAATGCAAAGAGTAAAGTTGGAATTTTCATGATTAATTAAAAAAATAATTAAAAAACCTAAAATGTGGGCATAATACTACGACGGCTTATTCGTGCCAAACAACAAAAAAGAAAAAAAAAATTATTTCGTTTGTACGGTTTATTAAATCGTTTGAACGATTTATTAATCCGTTTGTACGGTTTATTAAATCGTTTGTACGGTTTATTAAATCGTTTGTACGGTACAAACGATTAAATAAACCGTACAAACGGAATAATAAATCGTACAAACAGATTTTAAAAAACCGTACAAACGGATAAATAAATCGTACGAACGATTTAATAAACCGTACAAACGATTTAATAAACCGTACAAACGATTTAATAAACAGTACAAACGATTAATAAACCGTACAAACGATTTAATAAACCGTACAAACGGATTAATAAATCGTACAAACGATTTAATAAACCGTACAAACGATTTAATAAACCGTACAAACGATTTAATAAACCGTACAAACGATTTAATAAACCGTACAAACGGATTAATAAACCGTACAAACGATTTAATAATAATAATAATAATACTTTATTTCCGTAAGCAATACAGCTCATAGGCAATATAATTTACAATTGATGTAATGAATCACATTTACATACACATAATAAATAATAAAGTAATATAAATACATAAAACATAATTAAGCGGATTATGGTAAACAATAGTACATTCTCAGTATTTACGATTTTTTTCAGCTACATATAAGTATTTTCCAAGGTTGTTTAATTCTTTAATATTTCGAACAGACATTAACTGAACAAACTTAAAAACACTCGGTTTAGTCCAATAGTACGGTTTAATATATTTTCTTCTTGCTTCGTTATATTTTTCACATTCTAAAATAAAATGATACTCATCCTCTAAAACTCGTTTACTACACATTTCGCAAAAGCGATTACATCTGTCTACATTAAAAAATCTTCCAGTTTCAACTTTTAAACAATGTGCGTGTATACGGTATTTACATATCAATGGTTTATATAAATAATTTATTGGACGGCTTAAATAAAACTGCAGGTTATGTCCTTCATGTATGTATCTATAAAACAAACATTTTGGTGAGCTTTCAAAATAAGCATTAACTTCACTGATAAAGTTGTCAATAACTCTCTGTTTAAATTCGCACAAGAATAACCTTTCGTTATTTACGCCTTGAGACAACCACACATTATTGTAGCCGTAAGCGTATAATATATCACGAATTTTACATGCCCAATTCAACTTATTGTTTTTTATAAAACTTGCATCATACATTTCTTCATAACAGTTCTTCAAAATACAATTGTCAGATTTTAACAATTTTAACCAATAATCGATCATTCTTACATACCTAGTTATATACAAGGGTACACGCCCAAGTTCACAATAAACCATATAGTTTGTAGTACTGTTTTTAACTTTCAGGATTCTCTTTAAAAATGACAAGTGTAAGGTTTCTATATCTAAGCCTTTATGATAACCCCATGTTTCGCACCCATAGTTCACAATGCTAGCTATATATGTATCAAACAGTGATAACAAGGTTTCTACATTAAAAGATTCGTCTTTTATCTTACTATACAGACTAAACATAGCCTTTTTACCTTGGTTATACAACATTTTTTGCGTATTTGTAAAAGTACCATTATAATTAAACAAAACTCCTAGATACACGAATTCATTACATAATTCAATTACTGTGCCATTTATGGTCCATTTCTCACACGGATTAATTATACCTCTATTTCTAAATATGACAATTTTTGTTTTGGATAAATTAATATACAGTCCATGTTTGTTAGAATATTCATTTACTGCGTTAATCATCTTCTGTAATTCTTCTTTACTTTCACTAAAGAGAACTGTGTCATCAGCGTACATAAGTAAGTATAGATTTAGTAATTTAAGTTCATATGACTCACAACCTTTTTCAATAAGCTCTACTTCGATATCATTCACATAAATTGCATATAAAAAGGGGGACAGTGATTCTCCTTGCATAAGACCTACTCTACAATTAAAAAAGTCAGAAAAACTTCCATCTAGTTTTACACAAGATTTTAATTTAGAATACATTGATTTCACTAACTTAAGTAAGTTGCCCGACACGCCACTTTTAGCTAACTTCTGCCATAATAAATAATGCGATACACTGTCAAAAGCTTTTGCATAGTCTATGAAGCAACAGTATAAACGTTTTCCTTTACTTAAAGATCTTGCGATAATAGAGTGCAGTGCAAATATGGCGTCACGCGTGCCGTGCCCAGGCACGAAACCAAATTGCGCATCAGTTGTAACACTGTTTTCTTTGCTCCATGTCATAAGTCTTCTATTGATAATGGAAGTGAACAGCTTTCCAATATGTGACAGTAAAGATATTCCCCTATAATTATCGGTTTCATTAACTGATCCTTTTTTGAATATTGGCACAATAACGCTTTTAACCCATAGCTCAGGGAACCATCCAGTATGTAGAATAACGTTAAAGAGATGACACAATAAAGGCACTAATACGGATTTTCCTTCAATAATATACTCGTTTAATATTTTGTCAATTCCTGGTGATTTTTCACGTTTTAGTTTTTTTATACATGATTCTATTTCGTTTTCGGTAAATGGTCTGTCTAGTTCTTCAAAGATGGCTTCATTGTTTTCAAACGTATTTGGACCCTCAATTATATTATCCTTTGATGTCAATGATTTGAAATGCTCTAAAAAAGTATCTAATGTGATATTGTGGTTTACCGCCTTTTTTCGCTTTTTAAATTTTCCATAGAAGCATGTCCCTGTTGGTTTTTGTAACATCGTTTGAGTTTATTTTCCAAATATTTATATCTCTTTTTTTCCCGGTTGAGATGTATTCGGTTTTCATTTGAGTGACAACTGTTAAAATTGAATAGTGCGGTTTTATAGTTTCTGTACAATTGTTTACATTCATCTGTTATCCAAGGCTTATCGTATTTTGGCCTCGGGCAAACCCGAGGTTTTCCTTTAGTATGAGAACACATCTCGCATTGTATATTTTTTGTAATTTCAACTTTTGTATATTTTTCTGCAATATCCGATAAAATGTCGTTTAATTTGTTCACATTTATATCGATTGTTTCCGTATCTAACACAATTTCGTTCATTAATTTTTCAAATTTATCTCTGTTACTGAGTAAGTCCCTTTTGACGTCATCTTTGTATCTTTCGTTCCATTTATAAACATCACATTTTATTTTCTTACATGAACAAATATCATTCAGTTTTAAACCTTTCAGTTTTATATCTACAACTAACGGTGCATGACAAGAGTGAGTTGAAAAGTTTCCAACAATAAAATTATTAATTACAGAGAATGCGTCATTTGATAGTAACATGTAGTCAATTGTGCTACATCCATTTTTATTTTGAAATGTAAATTTGCCGCTTTCGACACCAAATCTACCGTTACAAACTCTTAGTCCAGATGTTTTACATAAGTTTAACAGTTTTCTACCAAATGCATTTGCAGGTTTCAAATCTTCAGTCACTCGTTCACACATAACATTATCAGTTACATAGTCTATTAAATGTTCACTATTCTGAAGTTGTCCGTTTATAATATCGTTTTCAATATAATCTAATTCTTGTCCTATTCTACCATTCAGGTCGCCCGTTATTGCGACATTACCTAGTTCCAAATAACATTCTAAATTTTCCTGAATTACATCAAATATGTCATATTCATATTTTCTATAATATATATTTTTATCAGGTGGAACATAAACAGCACATAAATAAAGATCTTTTGAATCTGACATAATATGTTTGTCTATTTTCAGCCATATCATGCTATCAGCACAGCATTTAATCAGTTGTATATACGGATCTAACCATTTTCTGTATAAAACAACAACACCACCTCCGTTACATTTTTCTCTAGCTATGAATTTTGTTAAATAACCATTTAATTCAAACTGATTCGGGCATTTAACCCAACACTCTGTAAGACAAAAAATATCATACTGTAAGACTTCTCTTAAAAAATCATCGTCTGCTAGCTTTTTAAGTAATCTTTTTGATATATTCCATGAACATAGTTTCAATACTTGTTTTACACTCTCGTTAGTTTTGTTGTTTTCTCGAATACCAAGTTCCGCTTGTTCCTAACCTTTCCAGATTTTGCCATCAACATATAGCTTATCGCCGACTAAATATGCTGACTTTTTCTCCTTTCTTTTCTGCAACATTATCGGTACGAGTTTCTTTCGATTGTTTAGAACTTCTATGGGATAATGTGGGCTTATACCGAACTTTGTATCTTTCAGTTGTTTAGACCTTTTTCGCACTGCCTCTCGGTCAGAGAACCGACTAAACTTAACGACAATCGGTCTCGGCTTCCCTGCGTCTGTTTTCCTTCGACCTAAACGGTATGCTTTCTCAATTTTTATATTCGTCTTTGCGTTTTCTATTTGAAGTTGCTTTTCACAAAAATCTAGGATAATGTCAGAGCAATTTTCCGCTCCGCTTTTTTCCGTAACGATCTGATTTGCCATATCGATATCTGCAGCTAAAGGGTTTTCATCGATCGCGAAAAAAAGTAGGTTGTTACTAAGGTTTTGGGCTTCGACATCAATAAGTCTATCTTGTACTTCTTTGTTTACCGTTTTTGTGTTCTCAATATTTTTCGAGATAGTTTCTAATCTGTTTTTTATTGCGATGTGTTCTTCTTGTATATTAGACAGAAATTGGGCGCTATTTTCCAATGTACTTAATCTTTCTTTACATGATAATATTTCAGTGTCAACAGACTTAAACTTTAAATCAATTTTATTCAGCCGCTGATCTATTATGTCAAGCAGTGTCAATTTAGTTTCGACGCCTGCCATACGATTGCAAAGTTCTTTTAACAGCGATTCAATTCCAGATGAAGCTTGTGTTGGTGGTGTAGGCGGCGGTTGCATATAAGGTTGAAATTGTTGATTCGGCGGGCATGATACATTCGGTGTGCTAGTTTGCACTGGAGTGTATTGGTTAAACACGGGATAAAATGAGTGATTCATGTTAACGCTATGATCATTTGGTGAATTGTTAACACATGATAACGCTTGACTTATCGTATTTGTTAAGAGTACCTTGTCTGTATTGTTCTTCTCCGTACACTTTCTTTTGTCTGTTATGGCGCTCAAATTTGGTTGTTCAGACGAAGAATTTTTTGACGAATTTCTTTCTGACCGGTTTCTTTTTTTATATTTCCGTTTAGGCATAACTTATTTCACAATAAATTCCAATAACCACACTATATTTCCAGACTTTCATGACTTTTTTTTCAAATAAGTTTTAAAATTTGAAGAGCACAAAATTTTCACTGCCGTTCATGTTGGCGCATGCGTAAAACCGTACAAACGATTTAATAAACCGTACAAACGATTTAATAAACCGTACAAACGGATTAATAAATCGTACAAACGATTTAATAAACCGTACAAACGATTTAATAAACCGTACAAACGATTTATTAAACCGTACAAACGGATTAATAAATCGTACAAACGATTTAATAAACCGTAAAAACGATTTAATAAAACGTACAAACGAAATACATATTTTTTTTCTTGTTGTTGTTTGGCACGAATAAGCCGTCGTAGAATACGCTTCCGTTCTTTCAGAACGTGTTCCTAAATAAAAGCCAAGGCTACCTTTATATATATTTCAAATGCATCGATTAGAAATTTGTATAGTTTGTCGGGTATATATCAATCATTGGAATGGAAAAAGGTCGATCTAAAATTATAACGTTTTTTTTTTTGTAAACTGTTGAACATGGTGTCTAATGAAATTAAACCAGCATCAATAGGCTTCTTACCTACCTGATCTGTATCAATATTCTAAAGTTTCATTAAATCAAATACAAAGTTTATTGAGTTCTTGAAATTTGATGGATTTCACGAAAAATCTATAGACTTCTGATCAACTTAATATAAAAGTGTCATTGAGATGTAAACTTTGTGAGTTATTGTCCGAAAACGTCTTTTGAAGTAAAAAAATTACAATTATTTTGGCAACTGTTACATTGAAATGTGATGGATTTTTACAAAAGATTCTTACCCACCTAATATGCATCTATATCTCAAATTTTCATTGACATCAAATGTAAACTAAAAAAAAATTCTAACTGTTTAGTCGACTGTGACCTTGGCTTTTGAGAGAATTCATCCAGAATCAGTAGGCTTTTTACCCATCTGATATGTAACAAATATCCTAAAGTTTCATTGAAATCGGATGCAAGCTCTTTGAAATATCAACCGGAAAACTAATTTGGACAGATGAATGGACAGACAGACGGACGGACATGAGAACCACTATATACCCCGGGATCTTTCGAGCGGGGGTATAAACATGTATTATACTTGTTATGTCCTGCTTGACAGTTGTTTTCCTGTAATCGTTTGTCGATATAAAAGATATCGCCACTTATTTATTGATAATTTTAATGACATAGTAGGTTTCAAATTAAATAGTTGTGTTCTAGACAAAAAAATCCACTCGGAATATTCGTGTCTTTTATTTTGTCTTTACTCGGGCAAGATCGTCAAAACCTTTTTACTACTGATTCACTAGTGCAGTAAAGGCGGCATAATTTAAGAGATTCTATTTTAAACTCTTCATCGGTATAAGATTAACCACCATCACGTTTGTGACTAGAATCACGATACATTAGACATCACAGACCCAAGGCAAAATAAGTACTGTAATTAAAGTGTCTGGTATTTAAGGAAGTGAACAATTTACAAGTGCTTAAACTTCTCAACCACAAGGTCGTACGGGAGCTGAAACTTCTCAACCACAAGGTCGTACGGGAGCTGAAACTTCTCAACTACAAGGTCGTACGGGAACAGAAGTTTTATAATAAGACTCAACTTTTGGCTGATCAAAAAGAAAAAAGAAATAATATAACAAAAGACGAATACGACATTCTTTGTTCATGCTACAGAAAGTAAGTTTAACATAAGAAATGACAATCATTCTCATTAACATTATTTTGAATTATGTGAACTGTACGAGCATTTAGGTAACACCTTCACGTTAAAAACATACTGAAGAAAGTATGTAGACAAAAATGGGTATAAAACACATTTCGCAGTATTTTCTGCAAATACTTAGAAAATATTATCATTTTATGGAAGTTTGATGTTTGAAGCAGACGGATTCTAATGATCCATCAATATCATAAAGACATACAACCCCGAAGGGTTTTATTGAGCATTTTTAATAATTATTAAATTAAAAGAATCTGTTTAACCGGAAACAAGACGATTGGAACATGCTTAAGTGTAACATGGGAAATATATGTAATTATTTTGAGGCAGGTTGTCAAATGCTCCAATCAACGAATTTAATGTATTAATCGCTATTTTGCAGTATTTTCCTATGTGCGGTTTTTTTCCTATATCACTCTATTAGCGTGAGATTGTGAGATGGGCCCATCTCACCTCGCTGTCAAAAACATAAATAATCTATAATTATCGAAACAGATAATATGAGATGCATTTATAACATGCTCTCGATGCCCAACACATTAATTATATTAATTGATTCTACTTTTTATTAAAACCGTTTCTGAGGTCTGCAAGTAAATAAACTAAGCGTTGTTAATCATCGTGGTTGTGTTTGCTTTATAATTTCCATATGCGTTGCAAGCGGTACGACCGGTACGGTTCTAACCGTACCACTTTAAATGGCTGGTACCGAAAACCGCACCTGTTTTTTTGTAAATTGAAATAAAAAATGATAGAATTTTATTACATATACTCATTAATTTGTGAAACTTTCAACAAACATTTATTTTGTTTAAATAACTTTCATTATAAAACAGCAACTGTTACGATCTTGGGTGCAATTTGTTAAGTGACAGATAGTACATGGGAAACCCGGCCTATCTATATTTGAACATTCACGGTAAAAGGGTTGTCGACCATTTACCGCCGTATCACCATTTTAACCGACCGTACCGCTATTTTTCTGGGTGACTTGACTTGGGGAGTTAACCGACAATTTAATGCCCTTGGTCGGACAGTTTTCTGGGTGCTACGCGTTTGCGTTATATATTTATCACACAACTGATAACGTTATTATTGGAAACCTATAACTAAAACATTATTGATGGGATACTGTCGTTGTATTGGATATATTACCTATAAACTGTCTTGAAATCAGGACAATGTTACACAATGATACAGCTGTTGGAATATGAATTTACATTTTACTGATCTTCAATATCAGTTTTTACTGGCATTAGACTTCTGAAGGGAAGTTAAACTTCGATATGAAGCATATTTTCACAGACGAATTTTATGTTCACACAAAAGTCGGGGAAACCGGTTGTTTGAATTCTTATGTAACAACTATATTCCTTGGTAATAACCGATGTCGATACAAGTTTGTAAACAAATGTAGAGCTCGTTCAAAGATAATAAAAATCGGTTGGTAACACAATTTCACCATCCATTTTATACTTTTTATTGCTGTCAGCGGTAATGAATACAGACTAAATTGGCTGCACATTAATTTATTGTTCCTTCCGGTAGCTTTGCTTGATAGTGCAATCGTGATGTTTCTCCTTCCTATTTAGTACTGTTTTTTTAATCTACTATAATTCAAGTCAACGATATGTGTGTTAATTAATCACTAGATCGTCTCTGTGTAGTGTTACCTACATAAAGAGATCTTCTTCCAATACGGATTGACTCATTGTTGAGTGTATGTAAACTCCACTCGGTAAAACAGGAGGCTTTCGAACAATAAAAGGTCCCAAAAATGTTAATACTGTATATATTTACATATTTACAAAGGTAGTTTCTAGTGGTGGTCGGATCAGTGCTGCAGTGGGCTGGAGCAGGGCCCACTGGATAATCTGGCCCTAAATTCCTCCTGTGTTGACGCTGCAGTTACTGACTCTAGCAGGCTGATCCACTCTCGAACTGATCGGGGAAAAATAAGTTGTGGTAAACTTCTTTGTTGGACCTTGGCTGTCTGTACCTGTGCCCTCCCCTAGTCCTGCTATCCCCTGGGATATAGTAGAGATCTGGGTTGATGTCCACCTTATTGTGTCTGATCTTATAACACATTATTACTGTTTGCTGGGCTCGTCTGTCCTGTAATGGCTCCCACTTTAGTTGTTCTATGAGGGAGGTTACGAATCCTGGAGAAGTGTCAGTATATTGGTTAAAGACAAAGCTGGCTGCTCTTCTTTGTAATTGCTCAATATCTCGTATAAGTGTGGATTGGTAGGGGTTCCGACTGTTCAGGCGTACTCGATCGATGGTCTGACCAGTGTACAGTATGCCGTTACTTTGACTGATGGTTTGCAACTGCCAATATTTCTCTGAAGGAAGCCCAAAGTTCTTTGTGATTTCCCGATGGTGTTGGAAATATGCTTTGTCCATTGAAGGTCTTGACTGATGGTAATACCCAAATATTTTCCGCTATCTATTACTTCTAGTTGGTGTCCATGGAGCATATATTTAGTTTCTATTGGCTGTCGTTTGTTGGTTACCCTGATAACAGTGCACTTCTCCGGGTGGAAACTCATCTGCCACTTTTGTTCCCAGGCTTCGAGAGCAGTCAGGTCTTCTTGTAGCTTGGCGGCATCAACTTTGCTCCTTATCTCTCTGTAGACTAAACAGTCATCAGCAAATAGTCTTTCATCTGATGTTGTGCAGTCTGGAAGGTCATTTATATAGACTAGGAACAGTAGGGGCCCAAGAACAGTTCCCTGTGGTACTCCAGATAATACATCTAGGAGGGTAGATGACATCCCTTCTAGTACTACTGTCTGGGTTCTCATGCTCAGGAAGTCCTTGATCCACTCTAATGTAGTACCTCTTACTCCATAGTGACTTAATTTCATAAGGAGGGGTTGGTGTGGCACCTTGTCGAAGGCTTTGGAGAGGTCCAGCAGCACAATATTTGTTTGTGTTCCTTTGTCCATGTTCCTTGCTATCTTGTCGATGGTCACCAAGAGTTGAGTCTCACAGGAACGTCTAGATCTGAATCCGTGTTGCTCGTCACATAAGATGGTATGTTTATCAAAATGATCCATGATGGTACTGTGGATGACATGTTCCAGTTGTTTACACGCTATAGATGTTAGCGATACTGGACGGTAGTTTACTGGTTGGTGTTTCTCGCCTTTCTTGTAGATTGGAACAATATTTGCTGACCTCCATTCATTTGGTATTTTCCCTTGGTCCAGTGATTGTTGGTATATCATAGTAAGGTACGGTGCAATGGTTTCAGCTGCACTTTTGAGGATGAAGGCAGGTACCTCATCTGGTCCGGTTGCCTTGTATGGTATTAATCCTTTGAGTAGCTTTAAAATACGGTACCTCTTTTGTGGACTGTAATATTTTCCATAGATGAGTGTGGACTGGTTCCTAGGTCTGGTAGGGTATTCAGGTCTTCTTTACTGTATACTGACTGGAATTGGTGGTTTAGTATTGAAGCCTTAGTTGCTGTGTCACTATGTATAGGAAACCTTCTCCAGACTTGAGTGATACTATCTGAGAGGAATCTTGTTTTCTACTCTTAACATATGCCCAGAACTTGTTCGGGTTTTTCTGCAGGTCCTCACTGATAACTTCTTCCATAAACTTTGTGTGTGCCCGTCTAGATTCTCTTTGGAGTTCTGCTTTGATGGCTTTATATCTTTTCATGTCTTTCTGTTTCCCACTTCTTCATCAATATTTAAATCAATAAATTTGGCATACAACATTCCATTGATTGAGTGATTGATTGATTTTGATTTTGGTTTCATTCGACATTAACAACTTAACTTACGTATAAATTATAGACTTGCCACAAGTCCCGTTGAATATTTTGCTATTACGGAGATACACGAAGTAATGTATTTAATTACTACATTTATAGTGTTGTCAGATGCATCACTCCTTTTTTTGTTATATTGGCATGCATGGTATAACTGCATAGCATTTTTAATGCTGTAGGTGTACTTACTGACAGCTACAGTATTGTCTATCGTGCTATTATGAACTTATTTGTAAAGTTGTTTAAAGTTGTTAGCGGATTAAATATTTTACTGATACCTTTTTCTAAAGCTGCTTAAGTTCTTTGAGTTCGTTTTGCAATTGACAGAGGGCGTACAAAGGTATTCTAACACCATAAATTGCATAATATAATTGATGGAAGATTTAACTCCGAGATTATTGATTATAGACAAACTATTGCGTAACGAGGTAATGTCAGCATGGTAATAGAATTTTAAAACTCTTTTACGTCTAAAGCTCGACATTATCTTTACATTTTAAAATTTGTCCCATTTTGGAGCTGAAACTTCTCAACTACAAGGTCGTACGGGAACAGAAGTTTTATAATAAGACTCAACTTTTGGCTGATCAAAAAGAAAAAAGAAATAATATAACAAAAGACGAATACGACATTCTTTGTTCATGCTACAGAAAGTAAGTTTAACATAAGAAATGACAATCATTCTCATTAACATTATTTTGAATTATGTGAACTGTACGAGCATTTAGGTAACACCTTCACGTTAAAAACATACTGAAGAAAGTATGTAGACAAAAATGGGTATAAAACACATTTCGCAGTATTTTCTGCAAATACTTAGAAAATATTATCATTTTATGGAAGTTTGATGTTTGAAGCAGACGGATTCTAATGATCCATCAATATCATAAAGACATACAACCCCGAAGGGTTTTATTGAGCATTTTTAATAATTATTAAATTAAAAGAATCTGTTTAACCGGAAACAAGACGATTGGAACATGCTTAAGTGTAACATGGGAAATATATGTAATTATTTTGAGGCAGGTTGTCAAATGCTCCAATCAACGAATTTAATGTATTAATCGCTATTTTGCAGTATTTTCCTATGTGCGGTTTTTTTCCTATATCACTCTATTAGCGTGAGATTGTGAGATGGGCCCATCTCACCTCGCTGTCAAAAACATAAATAATCTATAATTATCGAAACAGATAATATGAGATGCATTTATAACATGCTCTCGATGCCCAACACATTAATTATATTAATTGATTCTACTTTTTATTAAAACCGTTTCTGAGGTCTGCAAGTAAATAAACTAAGCGTTGTTAATCATCGTGGTTGTGTTTGCTTTATAATTTCCATATGCGTTGCAAGCGGTACGACCGGTACGGTTCTAACCGTACCACTTTAAATGGCTGGTACCGAAAACCGCACCTGTTTTTTTGTAAATTGAAATAAAAAATGATAGAATTTTATTACATATACTCATTAATTTGTGAAACTTTCAACAAACATTTATTTTGTTTAAATAACTTTCATTATAAAACAGCAACTGTTACGATCTTGGGTGCAATTTGTTAAGTGACAGATAGTACATGGGAAACCCGGCCTATCTATATTTGAACATTCACGGTAAAAGGGTTGTCGACCATTTACCGCCGTATCACCATTTTAACCGACCGTACCGCTATTTTTCTGGGTGACTTGACTTGGGGAGTTAACCGACAATTTAATGCCCTTGGTCGGACAGTTTTCTGGGTGCTACGCGTTTGCGTTATATATTTATCACACAACTGATAACGTTATTATTGGAAACCTATAACTAAAACATTATTGATGGGATACTGTCGTTGTATTGGATATATTACCTATAAACTGTCTTGAAATCAGGACAATGTTACACAATGATACAGCTGTTGGAATATGAATTTACATTTTACTGATCTTCAATATCAGTTTTTACTGGCATTAGACTTCTGAAGGGAAGTTAAACTTCGATATGAAGCATATTTTCACAGACGAATTTTATGTTCACACAAAAGTCGGGGAAACCGGTTGTTTGAATTCTTATGTAACAACTATATTCCTTGGTAATAACCGATGTCGATACAAGTTTGTAAACAAATGTAGAGCTCGTTCAAAGATAATAAAAATCGGTTGGTAACACAATTTCACCATCCATTTTATACTTTTTATTGCTGTCAGCGGTAATGAATACAGACTAAATTGGCTGCACATTAATTTATTGTTCCTTCCGGTAGCTTTGCTTGATAGTGCAATCGTGATGTTTCTCCTTCCTATTTAGTACTGTTTTTTTAATCTACTATAATTCAAGTCAACGATATGTGTGTTAATTAATCACTAGATCGTCTCTGTGTAGTGTTACCTACATAAAGAGATCTTCTTCCAATACGGATTGACTCATTGTTGAGTGTATGTAAACTCCACTCGGTAAAACAGGAGGCTTTCGAACAATAAAAGGTCCCAAAAATGTTAATACTGTATATATTTACATATTTACAAAGGTAGTTTCTAGTGGTGGTCGGATCAGTGCTGCAGTGGGCTGGAGCAGGGCCCACTGGATAATCTGGCCCTAAATTCCTCCTGTGTTGACGCTGCAGTTACTGACTCTAGCAGGCTGATCCACTCTCGAACTGATCGGGGAAAAATAAGTTGTGGTAAACTTCTTTGTTGGACCTTGGCTGTCTGTACCTGTGCCCTCCCCTAGTCCTGCTATCCCCTGGGATATAGTAGAGATCTGGGTTGATGTCCACCTTATTGTGTCTGATCTTATAACACATTATTACTGTTTGCTGGGCTCGTCTGTCCTGTAATGGCTCCCACTTTAGTTGTTCTATGAGGGAGGTTACGAATCCTGGAGAAGTGTCAGTATATTGGTTAAAGACAAAGCTGGCTGCTCTTCTTTGTAATTGCTCAATATCTCGTATAAGTGTGGATTGGTAGGGGTTCCGACTGTTCAGGCGTACTCGATCGATGGTCTGACCAGTGTACAGTATGCCGTTACTTTGACTGATGGTTTGCAACTGCCAATATTTCTCTGAAGGAAGCCCAAAGTTCTTTGTGATTTCCCGATGGTGTTGGAAATATGCTTTGTCCATTGAAGGTCTTGACTGATGGTAATACCCAAATATTTTCCGCTATCTATTACTTCTAGTTGGTGTCCATGGAGCATATATTTAGTTTCTATTGGCTGTCGTTTGTTGGTTACCCTGATAACAGTGCACTTCTCCGGGTGGAAACTCATCTGCCACTTTTGTTCCCAGGCTTCGAGAGCAGTCAGGTCTTCTTGTAGCTTGGCGGCATCAACTTTGCTCCTTATCTCTCTGTAGACTAAACAGTCATCAGCAAATAGTCTTTCATCTGATGTTGTGCAGTCTGGAAGGTCATTTATATAGACTAGGAACAGTAGGGGCCCAAGAACAGTTCCCTGTGGTACTCCAGATAATACATCTAGGAGGGTAGATGACATCCCTTCTAGTACTACTGTCTGGGTTCTCATGCTCAGGAAGTCCTTGATCCACTCTAATGTAGTACCTCTTACTCCATAGTGACTTAATTTCATAAGGAGGGGTTGGTGTGGCACCTTGTCGAAGGCTTTGGAGAGGTCCAGCAGCACAATATTTGTTTGTGTTCCTTTGTCCATGTTCCTTGCTATCTTGTCGATGGTCACCAAGAGTTGAGTCTCACAGGAACGTCTAGATCTGAATCCGTGTTGCTCGTCACATAAGATGGTATGTTTATCAAAATGATCCATGATGGTACTGTGGATGACATGTTCCAGTTGTTTACACGCTATAGATGTTAGCGATACTGGACGGTAGTTTACTGGTTGGTGTTTCTCGCCTTTCTTGTAGATTGGAACAATATTTGCTGACCTCCATTCATTTGGTATTTTCCCTTGGTCCAGTGATTGTTGGTATATCATAGTAAGGTACGGTGCAATGGTTTCAGCTGCACTTTTGAGGATGAAGGCAGGTACCTCATCTGGTCCGGTTGCCTTGTATGGTATTAATCCTTTGAGTAGCTTTAAAATACGGTACCTCTTTTGTGGACTGTAATATTTTCCATAGATGAGTGTGGACTGGTTCCTAGGTCTGGTAGGGTATTCAGGTCTTCTTTACTGTATACTGACTGGAATTGGTGGTTTAGTATTGAAGCCTTAGTTGCTGTGTCACTATGTATAGGAAACCTTCTCCAGACTTGAGTGATACTATCTGAGAGGAATCTTGTTTTCTACTCTTAACATATGCCCAGAACTTGTTCGGGTTTTTCTGCAGGTCCTCACTGATAACTTCTTCCATAAACTTTGTGTGTGCCCGTCTAGATTCTCTTTGGAGTTCTGCTTTGATGGCTTTATATCTTTTCATGTCTTTCTGTTTCCCACTTCTTCATCAATATTTAAATCAATAAATTTGGCATACAACATTCCATTGATTGAGTGATTGATTGATTTTGATTTTGGTTTCATTCGACATTAACAACTTAACTTACGTATAAATTATAGACTTGCCACAAGTCCCGTTGAATATTTTGCTATTACGGAGATACACGAAGTAATGTATTTAATTACTACATTTATAGTGTTGTCAGATGCATCACTCCTTTTTTTGTTATATTGGCATGCATGGTATAACTGCATAGCATTTTTAATGCTGTAGGTGTACTTACTGACAGCTACAGTATTGTCTATCGTGCTATTATGAACTTATTTGTAAAGTTGTTTAAAGTTGTTAGCGGATTAAATATTTTACTGATACCTTTTTCTAAAGCTGCTTAAGTTCTTTGAGTTCGTTTTGCAATTGACAGAGGGCGTACAAAGGTATTCTAACACCATAAATTGCATAATATAATTGATGGAAGATTTAACTCCGAGATTATTGATTATAGACAAACTATTGCGTAACGAGGTAATGTCAGCATGGTAATAGAATTTTAAAACTCTTTTACGTCTAAAGCTCGACATTATCTTTACATTTTAAAATTTGTCCCATTTTGGAGAAAATTTGTTTCCAAACAGCTAAATAAGCACTTTAGTCTTTGTTCTATTTTTACTTAACGATAAACAATTAGAAACAAAAAGATGGCCCTTTTTCCATTAAAGTTTAACAAATCGACAAAATAAATTTTACTCTAAAATTAAAGATCAACTGTTCGGTTGAACATTTGAGGGTCTTTCCATACTAATATTCATTATGTATTACGTGATGACATTCAAAATAATCAACTTTTTCCGAAATGTTATAATTTTGCTATAAATATTTAAAAAATAAATTATTTTGTATTATTTGCTACAGATTGGTTTTCTAAGAGAGATAACTCTTATAAAATTTTCATACAACTTTTCACGGCATGTCTTAATTTACTGGTAATTATTAATAGAACATTTTATGAAGAAAATCATTTCAATTTCTTTGAAAATAGCAAAGGTCAAAAACTAGTACGTTACCTTGACCCATGCAAGTTTTCAAGGTCAAAGTGCATGAGGGTCTATGGTGAAGACCCCATGCCTCTATCATTAATAGTTAATGAGTTACAAGTGAAAAACCAATAAGTTACATATATAATGGGAGATAACTCCTATAAAATGAAGTTAAATCTTTTTCCTGTAAATGTAACAAAGTTGCTCCTTTAAGAGATCAACATTTTGCACTCTTTAGTTTCCCTCTATCATTAATAGTTAATGAGTACCATTTGAAAAACCAATCAGTTACATATATAATGGGAGATAACTCCTATAAAATGAAGTCAAATCCTTTCCCTATAAATGTAACAAAGTTGCTCCTTTAAGAGACCAACATTTTACACTCTTTCGTTTCCCTTTTTCATTAATAATTAATGAGTAACATGTGAAAAACCAATAAGTTACATATATAATGGGAGATAACTCCTATAAAATGAAGTCAAATCCTTTCCCTATAAATGTATAAAAGTTGCTCCTTTAAGAGACCAACATTTTGCACTCTTTCGTTTCCCTTTATCATTAATAGTTAATGAGTAACATGTAAAAAACCAATAAGTTACATATATAATGGGAGATAACTCCTAAAAATGAAGTCGAATCCTTTACCTGTAAATGTAACAAAGTTGCTCCTTAAAGAGATCTACATTTTGCACTCTTTAGTTTCCCTCAATCATTAATAGTTAATGAGTAACATGTAAAAAACCAATAAGTTACATATATAATGGGAGATAACTCCTATAAAATGAAGTCAAATCCTTTCCCTATAAATGTATAAAAGTTGCTCCTTTAAGAGACCAACATTTTGCACTCTTTCGTTTCCCTTTATCATTAATAGTTAATGAGTAACATGTAAAAAACCAATAAGTTACATATATAATGGGAGATAACTCCTAAAAAATGAAGTCGAATCCTTTACCTGTAAATGTAACAAAGTTGCTCCTGTAAAAGACCAACATTTTGCACTCTTTCGTTTCCCTTTATCATTAATAGTTAATGAGTTGCATGTGAAAAACTAATAAATTACATATATAATGGGAGATAACTCCTATAAAATGAAGTCAAATCCTTTACCTGTAAATGTAACAAAGTTGCTCCTTTAAGAGAGCAACATTTTGCACTCTTTACTTTCCCTCTGTCATTAATAGTTAATGAGTACCATGTGAAAAACCAATCAGTTACATATATAATGGGAGATAACTCCTATAAAATGAAGTCAAATCCTTTTCCTGTAAATGTAACATAGTTACTCCTTTAAGAGACCAACATTTCGCGCTCTTTCGTTTCCCTTTATCATTAACAGTTAATGAGTAACAAGTGAAAAACCAATAAGTTACATATATAATGGGAGATAACTCCTATAAAATGAAGTTAAATCCTTTTCCTGTAAATGTAACAAAGTTGCTCCTTTAAGAGATCAACATTTTGCACTCTTTAGTTTCCCTCTATCATTAATAGTTAATGAGTACCATTTGAAAAACCAATCAGTTACATATATAATGGGAGATAACTCATATAAAATGAAGTCAAATCCTTTCCCTATAAATGTATAAAAGTTGCTCCTTTAAGAGACCAACATTTTGCACTCTTTCGTTTCCCTTTATCATTAATAGTTAATGAGTAACATGTAAAAAACCAATAAGTTACATATATAATGGGAGATAACTCCTAAAAAATGAAGTCGAATCCTTTACCTGTAAATGTAACAAAGTTGCTCCTTAAAGAGATCTACATTTTGCACTCTTTAGTTTCCCTCTATCATAAATAGTTAATGAGTAACATGTAAAAAACCAATAAGTTACATATATAATGGGAGATAACTCCTATAAAATGAAGTCAAAACCTTTCCCTATAAATGTATAAAAGTTGCTCCTTTAAGAGACCAACATTTTGCCCTCTTTCGTTTCCCTTTATCATTAATAGTTAATGAGTACCATGTGAAAAACCAATCAGTTACATATATAATGGGAGATAACTCCTATAAAATGAAGTCAAATCCTTTTCCTGTAAATGTAACATAGTTACTCCTTTAAGAGACCAACATTTCGCGCTCTTTCGTTTCCCTTTATCATTAACAGTTAATGAGTAACATGTAAAAAACCAATAAGTTACATATATAATGGGAGATAACTCGTATAAAATGAAGTCAAATCCTTTACCTTAAAAGTAACAAAGTTGCTCCTTTAAGAGACCAACATTTTGCACTCTTTCGTTTCCCTTTATCATAATTAGTTAATGAGTAACATTTAAAAAACCAATAAGTTACATATATAATAGGAGATAACTCCTATAAAATGAAGTCAAATCCTTTCCCTATAAATGTAACAAAGTTACTTCTATAAGAGACCAACATTTTGCACTCTTTCCTTTCCCTCTATCATTAATAGTTAATGAGTAGCATGTGAAAAACCAATCAGTTACATATATAATGGGAGATAACTCCTATAAAATGAAGTCAAATCCTTTCCTTGTAAATGTAACAAAGTTGCTCCATTAAAAGACCAACATTTTGCACTCTTTGGTTTCCCTTTATCATTAATAGTTAATGAGAAACATGTGAAAAACCAATAAGTTACATATATAATGGTAGATAACTCCTATAAAATGAAGTCAAATCCTTTCCCTGAAAATGTAACAAAGTTGCTCCTTTAAGAGATCAACATTTTGCACTCTTTAGTTTCCCTTTATCATCAAATGTTAATGAGTAACATGTGAAAAAACAATAAGTTACATATATAATGGGAGATAACTCCTATAAAATGAAGTCAAATCCTTTCCTTGTAAATGTAACAAAGTTGCTCCTTTAAGAGATCAACATTTTGCACTCTTTAGTTTCCCTTTATCATTAATAGTTTATGAGTAACATGTGAAAAACCAATAAGGTACATATATAATGGGAGATAACTCCTATAAAATGAAGTCAAATCCTTTCCCTGTGAAAATAACAAAGTTGCTCCTTTAAAAGATCAACATTTTGCACTCTTTAGTTTCCCTTTATCATCAATAGTTAATGATAAACATGTGAAAAACCAATAAGTTCCATATATAATGGGAGATAACTCCTATAAAATGAAGTCAAATCCTTTCCCTGCAAATGTAACAAAGTTGCTCCTTTAAAAGACCAACATTTTGCACTCTTTAGTTTTCCTGTATCATTAATAGTTAATGAGTAACGTGTAAAAAACCAATCAGTTATATATATAATGGGAGATAACTCCTATCAAATGAAGTCAAATCACTTCGCTCCAAATGTGACAAAGTTGCGCCTTAATAAGAAAAACATTTTACTCTCAATAAGTGTTTATCTATCTTTTACCGTTTCAGAGGAGTAGCGGACACAAGCAAATGTCAAAATTTAGAACGTGACCTTGACCTTTGACCTTGTGTCCATTTTCAAGGTCAGAGGTCAAGATGATCTATGGTGAAGACCCCGGGCCTCTATCTCTTTTAGTTGTTGAGATTTGTTTGAATATCACTTACTACTTTTTATTTAAAGGGAGATAACTCCTATAAGATGTCGTCAGAACCCTTCAATCAATCTGTCCCAAAGTTGCGCAAGGATATAGGACACATTTTGGTAAAGGTTTGGTATTGATATCTTTTTTGGTTTAGGAGGAGTAGCAGGAACAAGCTTTTTAGTAAAAGGGAAGATAACTCCGTAAGGAAAAAGGGTGCGGTCAGTCAGGGTGAACTGCGAAAGCGCAATGGGTCACCGATATCAGATATAAAATATCAAAGCGACATGTCGCGAAATGAAAAAACCCCACATAAGTTTGCGCAAGAAGTGGGAGAAGAATTATAATAATAATTAAAGATCAACTGTTCGGTTGAACATTTGAGGGTCTTTCCATACTTATATTCATTTTGTATTACGTGATGACATTCAAAATAATCAACTTTTTGCGAAATGTTATAATTTTGCTATAAATATTTAAAAAAGAAATTATTTTGTATTATTTGCTACATATTGGTATTCTAAGAGAGATTACTCTTATAAAATTTTGATACAACTTTTCACGACATGTCTTAAATTACTCGTAATTATTAATAGAACATTTTAGGAAGAAAATCATTTCAATATCTTTGAAAATAGCAAAGGTCAAAAACTAGAACGTGACCTTGACCCATGCAAGTTTTCAAGGTCAAAGGGCATGAGGGTCTATGGTGAAGACCCCGTGCCTCTATCATAAATGGTAAATGAGTTACAAGTGAAAAACAAATAAGTTACATATATAATGGGAGATAACTCCTATAAAATGAAGTCAAATCCTTTTCCTGTAAATTTGATAAAGTTGCTCCTCTAAGAGAGCAACATTTTGCACTCTTTAGTTTTCCTTTATCATTAATAGTTAATGAGTTACTTGTGAAAAACCAATAAGTTACATATATAATGGGAGATAACTCCTATAAAATGATGTCAAATCCGTTTACAGCCAATATAAAAAAGTTGCTCCTTTAAAAGACCAACATTTTGCACTCTTTAGTTTCCCTTTATCATTAATAGTAAATGAGTAACATGTGAAAAACCAATAAGTTACATATATAATGGGAGATAACTCCTATAAAATGAAGTCAAATCCTTTTCCTGTAAATGTAACAAAGTTGCTCCTTTAAGAGACCAACATTTTGCACTCTTTCGTTTCCCTCTATCGTTAATAGTTAATGAGTAACATGTAAAAAACCAATAAGTTACATATATAATGGGAGATAACTCGTATAAAATGAAGTCAAATCCTTTACCTGTAAATGTAACAAAGTTGCTCCTTTAAGAGACCAACATTTTGCACTCTTTCGTTTCCCTTTATCATTAATAGTTAATGAGTAACATGTAAAAAACCAATAAAATACATATATAATGGGAGATAACTCGTATAAAATGAAGTCAAATCCTTTACATGTAAAGGTAACAAAGTTGCTCCTTTAAGAGACCAACATTTTGCACTCTTTCGTTTCCCTTTATCAATAATAGTTAATGAGTAACATGTAAAAAACCAATAAGTTACATATATAATGGGAGATAACTCCTATAAAATGAAGTCAAATTCTTTCCCTATAAATGTAACAAAGTTACTCCTTGAAGAGACCAACATTTTGCACTCTTTCGTTTTCCTCTATCATTAATATTTAATGAGTACCATGTGAAAAACCAATCAGTTACATATATAATGGGAGATAACTCCTATAAAATGAAGTCAAATTACTTCCCTCCAAATGTGACAAAGTTGCGCCTTACTAAGGCGAATATTTTACCCTCAATAAGTGTTTATCTATCTTTTACCGTTTCAAAGGAGTAGCGGACACAAGCAAATGTCAAAATTTAGAACGTGACCTTGACCTTTGACCTTGTGTCCATTTTCAAGGTCAAAGGTCATGATGGTCTAAAGTGAAGACCCCAGGCCTCTATCTCTTTTAATTGCAGAGATTTGTTTGAATATCACTTACTACTTTTATTTAAAGGGAGATAACTCCTATAACATGTCGTCAGAACCCTTCAATCAATCTGTCCCAAAGTTGCGCAAGGATATAGGACACATTTTGGTAAAGGTTTGGTATTGCTATCTTTTTTGGTTTCGGAGGAGTAGCAGACACAAGCTTTTTAGTAAAAGGGGAGATAACTCCGTAAAGGAAAAGGGTGCGGTCAGTCAGGGTGAACTGCGAAAGCGCAAAGGGTAACCGATATCAGATATAAAATATCAAAGCGACATGTCGCGAAGTGAAAAAACCAGACACCGAAATAAGTTGGCGGAAGAAAAGAGAAAATAATAATAATAATAATAATAATCAGAACAATAACTATAGGTCTTTCCACAGAAAGGTGGAAAGACCTAATAATCAGAACAATAACTATAGGTCTTTCCACAGAAAGGTGGAAAGACCTAATAATAATAATAATCAGAACAATAACTATAGGTCTTTCCACAGAAAGGTGGAAAGACCTAATAATAATCAGAACAATAACTATAGGTCTTTCCACAGAAAGGTGGAAAGACCTAATTAATTTTACGAGGGAAATGATAAACTTGTAGACATATTATTTATTGGTTTTGTCAATTAATTTGATCTCACTTGGCTACAGGCCAGGATAAGCTTTTTCCACGATTGGTGTTGTCGTTAGAGTATCCTTTCCACATTAACATTTCTTTTTTTCAGGTACAGCGTCTATTTTATACTATCATGCAAAAAGATTTTCCACTGTAAAAACTGCATTGAATATAACCGCCATTAAGTTTCTCGGATTGACCAATTTTAATCAAACTTATTTTCGAAGCGTGTTTTTTTAAAATGGTATCGAATATTTCTCCAAATCTTTTCAAAATGACTGTAGCGTCGTGCGAAGGAGTTGTGTAACATAAACTTCAATTTTACGAAAAGTGTTTATGGCAAATATGGAATTAAGCTTTCTCTGACTAAACATAATCAACAAGGTTATGTTTCCACTTACTGACTGACGAAATGGAATTGTTAATTGATAATTCTCTGGCCTAGTAAAAAAACAATGGTGGTCCTACAACTTATACGGGGTTGTCAGACGGGTCGGTAATTTCTGGTCATATAAAATATGCAAAATTCCTATTATTTAACAATACGTAGATTACTATATGGCTAATCCATATCAAACTGGATGTCATCCCGGGACGGTGTCTAGGGCTTTCATGTATGTCGTATATGGGCCGATATGGATTAGCCCATATATTTATTTGTTTATCATATACATCCAGCAGTTAGAAAAATTAACTTAAATGAGTACAATTAACAATTTTAATTTTTTGCAACAAATAATGAATACATGATTTTAAACGAATTTATTTGTGTCTCCGACGTCAACAAACCGGTAAGGTTCAGCCATTGGCAATGCATATATTGATGCAGACGTACAGGAAACAAAGTGCACGCGAGGTTATCACAACGGGTGTTCAAAGACGGGTCGGTCATTTCCGGTCACAGTATTAAACAAGTACTATCTTTAAAAAAGATAACCGACGCAGTAAAGATATAAATTGAGTTATGCATTGAACTACGAATCGCCATTATTGTCATACAAATTCCCCGTTTCAATAGACCAGAAATGTTTGATGGAAATTTTTTTGGGGAAGTACTGAAGGACAATTATTACTACATGAAAGAAATCATGAACCTATAAATTAACACTAGTCCCATGTGAAGTGAGTTTGAAATTATTAATTATTATTAATTATTATGTGTGCCCCCCCCCCCTCATATGTGTTTTTATATTTCAACAGATTGTTTTCGATATTAACAGATTTACCAAGCATACAGTTAACCTAAAATTGATAATTTACATAAAACTACATGTAATTTGTTGTACATGTACATGTATTCCAGAACGTTTATTGCTATTATGTATTGAAACCCAATGCCTAAGATATAGAAATGAAGTTTTCTGCGAGCACCAAAGCAGTTATACAATAATGTAGACAAATTGAATATTAGACATTTTTTTAATAAAATTTTATAGTTTAAAATTTACTTAATAAGCAAAGTACACTTTACAATTAGAGCCACAACTCTCTATCTATGTGTGTAGTACGACGGACACCAAAGAACAATAATAATACATTTGATTTAATATAAACATGTATATAAAATGATTGTTAATTTGTTTTTATTAAAGAAATTAATTAAAATTTCGTCTCTTTGTCTTTTTTACACTCCAGAAAAGCCGGCAAAAATCCAGCGTGTCAATATGCGTTTTAATTTGCGCTGTACTTCAAATAAAAAATATTTAACATTTTTGTATAAGTTGTTTGATATAAAATTTTGCAAACTGCAGCTCATCTCTATCGTTCTTAATACTTAAATTGCACTTAGAAATAATTTTATAAACAAACAGACGGTAAAATCTAAAAATAATTGTTCACAATTTGAAAGGTTCTAAAAATAATTGTTCACAATTTGAAAGGTGAATTGCCAATTGACAAACCTGTTCCGAACCTCTTGTCCAATTTACAACCCTGTTCCGAACCCCCGTCCAATTGGTTTTTGACTAATCAAGAAACAGAATTACGATCACGTGACTTGCTTTTTCGAGAGGTGAAGTGTCATGAGGTGAAAGGGTAAAAAGTGAATATAATACCGACTGCGTCGGAAAAATCATAATATTTAGCCGTAAGTATATGATAATTAAATTTATCGAATTATTACAGGTTGTTTTAGAATTAAATATTTTGTCATGATATATTATCTTAATGCAAGGAACATCTTTATAAAAACATGTTAAATATGTTCACGCTTTGCAGCACAATACGGAATTAACCAGAACAATATCGATATAGGACTAGTTAAATCCGTTTCGGACTGGCCTTATCACATGTGAAAATATATCACATGAACAGTTTAAATGTTATCATAATGTCAGTAATAACGCATGATACTAGTCTTTTACATTTACTTAACGATTTATCCGACTGCAAAAACCTATTCGTCATATAATTCCTAGTTTTGACTAAAATGAGAGTTTCATTTTTGAAAGATGATCACAGTTCGTTTTTTTCCGTCTTATGTAGATTACTCTTTTTCTCAAACGTCACCGAATATTAAAGAAACCATCAAGGATGAGAAAATTGCATATGCTGAAAATTAACGCACTACCAGACCGACTGATGTTTATTAGAATGTCAGTTACTAAATGTTATCACGGAATTGATAGTGCCAAAATCGAACTTGAAACGAGCACTTGATTAAACAACCTTTTTGAAGAATCAAAGGAGGATTAATTTCTAAAGACTACACACATGTCTTCACTTAGTTTAAATTTTGAAAAAGAAAAAAAATATATATTACATATACTAATCATCGTAAGATTAAATGTTACCGACCTGGTTATGTGAATTATGTATCATGACAGATTTCCCGTACTATGTAATGAAATGCGTGAAATTTATGTCATATCAACAAACATAAGAAAATAGTAATTTTTTTTCCCACACACTCACACTTTTAAAAGGACCCTAAGCGTTATAAGTAATATATATTTACTTATTGTGTGGGTTGAATTTATTCGGATATTTGGTTTTTGGAGTATTATCTGGTTGGGGCTGACAGTCAAATTCAAACATCGGACCTCCATTCACAAGTATGTAAATGTATATTATATATTTTGTATAATGGAATAACATGAAACGAAATAAAAATGTATCGTTGTAGTAGTCAACGTTTCCGGATTTTATATTTCTTGTTGATGCGCTTTTAAAACTTCTAGCATTACAGATGAAAAATTGTACAACGCATGCGATTAGCATGTTAGATAAAAGTAGCAGATTTTCAATCATAAACTCAATTTAGGTCATCGTTAACAAAAAGCAATTAAATGATTCTCCGTCAGAGATAAACAATAACGTGAATTAAACACTTAATACATGCAAGGAGAAATATACGATATTTATGAAAGTCTTTTCGCGTAAAACTGGGAAAGAACATCCTTAAAAAAACTATTTGTGTAAATAATTGCTTATGGCTTAGTTATGTCTGGAGTTAAAGCTGCTCTGTTTACGTGAGTTTAAGTTCTGTTTGGTTACGAGAGATTATGTTGCTTGTTTGGTTACGAGAGATTATGTTGCTATGTTTGGTTACGAGGAATTATGTTTGGTAACTAGAGTTCTTTTTTTGCTCTGTTTCGTTAAGAGAGTTCATGCTGCAGTTTGGTTAAGAAAAGTAATGTTGTTCTGTTTGGTTAAAAGAGTTCGTGTTGCTTTTGGTTACGAAAGGCTATTTTGCTTTTCTTTGTTACAAGAGTTTAATATAGAGCTGAATCCAGACGCACAAATGTAATTAAGCGTCTGGATGATCGAGACTAGCTCAATACATGTATTAATCTGTTAGAGATCTGAAAAGGGACCCAAACTTTAATCCATTAATATATTTAACTCGTTGTCTTTGTCTTCCACTTTGTATTTTTTTTTAATCGTCACATAAAACTTGGAATATTACAAGGTTGCAATGGTGCTCTGTTCGGTTACGATAGGTCATATTTGCTGTTTTTGTTAGTTGAGGTCATGTAGCTCTATAGGGTAAAAAGTGGTCACGTCTCTTTGTATACGAGAAGCACTGAACTGTTTTAATACGAAAGGTAGTGTTGCTTTATTTGGTTACGAGAATGCATGTTTCTTTTTGGAACGAGAGGTTATTTTTTCTTTTCTTAGTTACAAGAGGTAATGCTGGTCTGTCATTCTGCTTTGTTTAATTACCTCTCACTATTTGCCTTTCTCGGTAACCAGAGTTCGTGCTGCTCCGCTAGTTAATGAGATGTCATTTTGCTTTGTTTGTTATCAATGGCCATTCTATTTTGTAATTAGTATTATTCTGTTAGACTTCGTGTTTAGCATTTATTTCCATTTATATTTATTGACATTAAATAATTTCTTCTCACAAATTTAATATTTTATTAACACAAGTTTGCTATATATTGTACATTGCAAGTTAGCGGACTGAGAAAACGATATTATACAATTACGGCCCTTGGAAGAGGTGAATATCTAAAATTGTCAACCAGAGGTGGGGTTATTTCCCTGAGGGCTTTAGCCCGAAGGAAATAACCCCAGCGAGGTTGACAATTTTGATATTCACTGATTTCAAGGGCCGTAACTGTTTTATTATACCGAACAAACAGTGGACTGGAATATCATATGCTGTGTATTTGTGTTTTTATCATGTTTATGTTGAAACTTGTTATGTACATTGTATTTCAAGGGTTATTCACCGGTGAATAATAGGGTTATTCAATGGACATGGGTTTTTGAAATTTCAATGGTTATTCACCGGTGAATAATAGGGTTATTCAATGGACATGGGTTTTTGAAATTTCAATGGTTATTCACCGGTGAATAATAGGGTTATTCAATGGAAATGGGTTTTTGAAAAGGTTATTCAAATTTTGTACGAATTTGAAGAAAAATACCCAGATTATTTCACGTCACGTGACCTTATTTCATCCAATTAAATCAATTACTAATTCAGTAAGGTATAATAATAGAAGTTAAGGAATTTATTTATAGATTATTGCATGGAATTTTCCATATCGGTCCTGATATCAACCTGAGACTTCCATATCAAGCCCGAGAGCTTGCTCGAGGACTGATATGGGTAACGGGTTGATACCAGGATTGATATGGAAAATGACATGCCATATTCTTTTTATCACATATTTGAGAACCACTAGTCAACCTTTTATCCGAAAATAAGCAGATGAAAACAGTTAAATAATTAAAAACGTAATAAAACACAAAAACGTACACAAAAATCTTAACAGTTCCATACCATAGGTTTAGAAGAAAGCGAGTATTTATCACAGATGTGTCACTAAGTAAAAACTAATTGTTTGTTTTTTCGTTTAGTATTTTCATTTTTCATACTATTAACAAATGCAGAAGTTTTTTCTGCAGTGACAGCAACAAACGTGTCATCTGTTATTTTGTGTATGTTGAAGTTCGTCTGCTATGTTGACAAATGAGCGGAAGCGCAAAATTAAAGTGGAAGCTAAAAACCGATA
Source organism: Limnoperna fortunei (assembly GCA_944474755.1). Taxonomy (NCBI): domain Eukaryota; kingdom Metazoa; phylum Mollusca; class Bivalvia; order Mytilida; family Modiolidae; genus Limnoperna; species Limnoperna fortunei. The sequence continues at coordinate 27,474,160 of OX104116.1, forward strand.
TCAGCCACCGGGGCTAATATCGATATTAGACCCGAGGGCTGATATCGGTCCATCACTTCCGGTCACATCAAATATGCAAATATGTTTATATTACTACAATATATGTGATAAAACCCCAGAAACACTTATTGAAATTCTCCAGTGTTTGAGTGTAGCTACAAAACAAAAGATATTCGAGTTACTGTGCTGTGAGTAATAACATTTGATGTCAAAGTAAGTGTTGTACCTTTATGCAATCATGTAAAACAAACAAGATATGAAGGAAAATGTACAAAAAATAAATAATAGAGTTATAAATTCGATTAATATTGCATATGATCGGTATTCAGTTCAACACACAATACGCTAGAGATAGTGAATCAGCACTGTGAATATCAATAGCACGAACTTTGGCATTATTTATTATATATTTGTGTTCAGTCAATTTATAATAACAGGTTATATTCTGATGGTTCACTTTAAAATCAAGGCAAAAACGACGATTGAAGAATAATGCCTCGAAAAGGATAACTTTCCGGAGATATAATTCCATTGCTCGTTACAGTTTGATGTCTTTTGAGAGAAATCTTTCTCCGATGCTAATTTGTTTCGTAATCCGGTAATTTCCAAAGAGGCAGTTCTCTCACAAGAATATCGATAATAAGAGCCAAACAATGATAGGCCTAATAAGGAACTTTTGATTTAAGAGTCCCTAACCAAATAAAGGAAATCAAATTTGAAGACAGTCAAAATAAAAATTCTATTTTAATTGCTCCTGTTCTTTTCACATGCCGCGTGGAAATTTAAGCGACATATAAAATACGGAAGCGGTAAAGATGTGATTTTTTATTGTCACATAGATTGCTATTCTGTCCCTGTAAACGAATATCATAAACACAACTTTTAATCAACACACTTTCATTCACACACACACACACACACACCCACCCACCCACCATCACACCCACACACACACACCTACACACACACACACACAAAAGAAATGAAATTTGATTTCCGGTAGATTGTAAAGTATCCTTTGCTGGTGTAGCTTGTGAAGGGATTATTTAGTTCCTAATAGTTTGATATGTACAAGTCATACGTTAAATTTCCAAACAATCATCCTTTACAGTGACGTGTCATCGTATAGAAGTTAATGTTGCGATATTGTAGACCTGTTAATGGGCTATTCTTTCCTGACTTGTGTCGACATATTGTAATTTAAATTGGTATATTATTAATAGGACAAACATTTACTCAGTCTGCTTGTTTTATACGATTATATTGTTAAGAAGAGCTTAAAAATGGAAATTAAAAACAAATGCTTAATATCCTATCAAAGCCTTAATTTTATGTTTTTAAAAGGTATGGAAATTAGATGGATTATATTTTAATCTTACTTTAAAAGGATACAGATACTACTGGATGATAGGTCTATTTTGATACGACGCTTCAGAGTCATTATCTGCTAATAAATTTTGACATGGAAATACATTTCTTATTGTTCCTTGAGCTGTCTAACCACGGAAACAGTATGGCACGCAAAATTTACATTTTATAAATAAACTTGGATTATGACCATTAATTTAACTTTACGTATGGCGAGCTAAATATATTATATCCGACTCTTATTATCATCTATGAATTTATTTAAAACATACATGTATTTTATATTTGTATATACATATATATGTAACATATCAAAATACATAGTGTTACACAAAAGGTTTGGAAACAACCTGAAAAAGCTTATATTAATCCATATCCTGAATAAATATATATTACATAAAGTTAACAGTTATTTACATTAGTTATAAAAATCAAGTATTATACACGTGCTATATATAATGTAGAAGAAGAACATAAAATTCTGAAAATATAATAGGTCATGGAAACAAAAACATTGAGGATGTATGGATTCCAGTAGCGTTTTTGAAGTTTACACTTTATTAGAAAGGAAGAATAAACGCAGCGTAATGATGTATTATACCATCTTTGAGAGCTATTTCAAAATATTATTTTATGGCTAAATACAATTAAAATTACAATTATAAAATGTAATTGTAAGTAGTTGAAAGTGTCTCAAACATAAAGAATTAAATGTAATTAATTAAAAATGGCAGCAATATACATTTCTGATCGCTATTTGGTTTTACTCTTTTGAATGATGTGGTTCTTGTTCATGCCCTTATGTCTACTGCTTATATGATGTGGTTCTTGTTCATGCCCTTATGTCTACTGCTTATATGATGTGGTTCTTGTTCATGCCCTTATGTCTACTGCTTATATGATGTGGTTCTTGTTCATGGCCTTATGTCTACTGCTTATATGATGTGGTTCTTGTTCATGGCCTTCTGTCTACTGCTTATATGATGTGGTTCTTGTTCATGCCCTTATGTCTACTGCTTATATGATGTGGTTCTTGTTCATGGCCTTATGTCTACTGCTTATATGATGTGGTTCTTGTTCATGGCCTTATGTCTACTGCTTATATGATGTGGTTCTTGTTCATGCCCTTATGTCTACTGCTTATATGATGTGGTTCTTGTTCATGGCCTTATGTCTACTGCTTATATGATGTGGTTCCTGGTCATGGCCTTATGTCTACTGCTTATATGATGTGGTTCTTGTTCATGCCCTTATGTCTACTGCTTATATGATGTGGTTCTTGTTCATGGCCTTATGTCTACTGCTTATATGATGTGGTTCCTGGTCATGGCCTTATGTCTACTGCTTATATGATGTGGTTCCTGGTCATGGCCTTATGTCTACTGCTTATATGATGTGGTTCTTGTTCATGGCCTTATGTCTACTGCTTATATGATGTGGTTCCTGGTCATGGCCTTATGTCTACTGCTTATATGATGTGGTTCCTGTTCATGGCCTTATGTCTACTGCTTATATGATGTGGTTCTTGTTCATGGCCTTATGTCTACTGCTTATATGATGTGGTTCTTGTTCATGGCCTTATGTCTACTGCTTATATGATGTGGTTCTTGTTCATGCCCTTATGTCTACTGCTTATATGATGTGGTTCTTGTTCATGGCCTTATGTCTACTGCTTATATGATGTGGTTCTTGTTCATGGCCTTATGTCTACTGCTTATATGATGTGGTTCTTGTTCATGGCCTTATGTCTACTGCTTATATGATGTGGTTCTTGTTCATGCCCTTATGTCTACTGCTTATATGATGTGGTTCTTGTTCATGCCCTTATGTCTACTGCTTATATGATGTGGTTCTTGTTCATGCCCTTATGTCTACTGCTTATATGATGTGGTTCCTGGTCATGGCCTTATGTCTACTGCTTATATGATGTGGTTCTTGTTCATGCCCTTATGTCTACTGCTTATATGATGTGGTTCTTGTTCATGCCCTTATGTCTACTGCTTATATGATGTGGTTCTTGTTCATGCCCTTATGTCTACTGCTTATATGATGTGGTTCCTGTTCATGCCCTTATGTCTACTGCTTATATGATGTGGTTCTTGTTCATGGCCTTATGTCTACTGCTTATATGATGTGGTTCTTGTTCATGGCCTTATGTCTACTGCTTATATGATGTGGTTCTTGTTCATGCCCTTATGTCTACTGCTTATATGATGTGGTTCTTGTTCATGCCCTTATGTCTACTGCTTATATGATGTGGTTCTTGTTCATGGCCTTATGTCTACTGCTTATATGATGTGGTTCCTGGTCATGGCCTTATGTCTACTGCTTATATGATGTGGTTCCTGTTCATGCCCTTATGTCTACTGCTTATATGATGTGGTTCTTGTTCATGGCCTTATGTCTACTGCTTATATGATGTGGTTCTTGTTCATGCCCTTATGTCTACTGCTTATATGATGTGGTTCTTGTTCATGGCCTTATGTCTACTGCTTATATGATGTGGTTCTTGTTCATGCCCTTATGTCTACTGCTTATATGATGTGGTTCTTGTTCATGGCCTTATGTCTACTGCTTATATGATGTGGTTCTTGTTCATGCCCTTATGTCTACTGCTTATATGATGTGGTTCTTGTTCATGCCCTTATGTCTACTGCTTATATGATGTGGTTCTTGTTCATGGCCTTATGTCTACTGCTTATTGGTTAACTGTTCCTGTCAATAACTTCTTTCTCGTTTTATTCAAAACCACGAAACGAAAGTTTTCTTACTACGTGTTCTCATTAAACCTATACCGATGTTATATTTATTTCCTAACATACCGACTTTTTAATATTAATGGATTGACGAAATGAGGTTTAACGTCACTTTCAGCCGTTATAATTTTATAAAATTGTAAAAAAAATGGCTTAATATTGTTTATATAACGAAAACACGTGACAAGATGAATTACTTGTCATTCTGATGTGTAGGATCAGTCTTGTGTTTGTTTTATTACATCACAAGTTTGAGCATCAGCGATTTGATTTGATTATGACTATTTCCTGGCATGAATTCTGTGTTTCTGTGTCTGAATAATAGATTGTTAGATGCACCAAATCCATCATAGCCTAATTTATATATCAAACAATAGTCAATACCCTTTACTATTCCCGATTTAATAACCAGCACTTTACATAAAGTACAGTTTGTCATTTGAAGATACTTTGATACAAATTATCAAACTAAAGTACAAAGAAAGCACTATTCATGACTATTAATCTATACTGTTCAATAATATTGTAAATGTTTTATAAAATAAGATATTAATAATATTATCCAGATTTAATTAGGTTTCTGTTGTATTTCTGTAAGTACAATGAAGGAGTGTCTTGAAGCATTTCCCATACCTGGAGCCGACGACATACAAGTATTTGGTTATTGCTGATGAAGTTCAAACATATTTTTGAACAGTTTTTGATTGCAGTTTCTGTGTAGATGAAATTCCTAAACAACGGCTGATTACCTTCTTGTAATGATTTAGAACGCCATGTTGAATTAAAATTTGAAAACAAAACGCTCGCGGTAATTAAGCAAACACTATGTTGGCAAACCTTTATCTCGCAGTCATGTGCCAATTACTGTGTTGGCAAACCTTTACGAACCTTCATCTCGTGGTCATCTGCCAAACACTATGTTGGCAAACCTTTACGAACCTTTATCTCGCAGTCATGTGCCAATTACTGTGTTGGCAAACCTTTACGAACCTTCATCTCGCGGTCATCTGCCAAACACTGAGTTGGCTAACCTTTACCAACCTTCATCTCGAGGTCATCTGTCAAACACTGTATTGGCAAACCTTAAATAACCTTTATCTTGCGGTCATGTGCCAAACACTGTGTTGGCAAACCTTTACAAACCTTTACCTCGCGGTCATGTGTGTCACAATTGTGATGTTTCTATCGACTTGCTTTTTTTCTTGAGCGATACTTGTTAAAGGCATTTTTCCATCGCGATGCTTTTAACAAGTATCACGAAAGCAAAATGCAAGACGGTAGAAGCGTCACAATTGTGACACGAACGGCTACTGATGGCAAGGTTTGTGAAAAGAAATATAATTGTTTCTTTTGTGTCAAAATGATTCTAAACAACATAAATAGCGAAGCAGATTATTTTCTATTGTAGCCGGATGCGATCATTTCACATTTCGGCTTCGACATTTTATAGGCGAAAAGCTGTAATAAATGATACAAATCGTATCCCTTGTTTTCTTGTTTTTTTTCTTTTTGTCTTTGTTTCGTTTTTTAGGCAAAACGGGGTTAACACGTGCCCCCTTTGTACCCCTGGCTACGGTCTTGTGTAAGAATGTTTTTAAATTGGATACAATTTTGCATTTGTTCATTTCTTCAGGTAGCAAATACCAATGTATTAGTCCAATGAAAGCAACACATTACAACTGCGTTAGTTTATAGTAACAATCAATATGGAGACCTAGTTTTATTTGATTGATTTCTCTTTACCGGAAATTAAGATTTGGAACATAATCAGGTTCTATTTATATTTAGATTTGTAAACTAATAATGCTTATGATATATTTAGTGGAACAATTCTCCGTTTTGATACGCTGGTTGGTTTTCAGATATAACGGTCCAGAATAATCCTTTCTTCCTGTTGTTGTACTTTGTATAAGCTACATGACGAGTGATGATTGATAGAGAAAGTGGACGTGTCAACGAAAGTATCCTAAGATATGTCCTAACATACATCCTAGGATAATACTTAGGATACATGTATCTTAGGACATCTCGGTGGTCCAACGAAGCTATTCTAGGATAGTCCTACCAAGGATTATCTTGGGACCATCCAAAGATCATCTGTACTAAATATTTAAGGATTAACTACAAAAAATATTTTCTCCATCGAATGATAACATAATTTCCGTTTTGCACATTATATTAAATGTGCACAAAGGAAATTTTGTTATCCCCCGATGGAGAAAATATAGCGGATTATACAATGTGCATAACGGAAATTTTGTTATACGTCGATGGAGAAAATATTTTTTGTAGTTAATACATATAAATAAATTCAAACAATAGAATAAACTCTACAATTTTATTTTTGTAACTGGACATTTGAGAAAAAAGAGATCAACACAAAAGCTGTTAGTTTCCGGTGGAGTAATATATGACGTCAAATGGCGCATGTCTCCATGACGATCAAATTTGTTTTCCATCCTCTGATAAAAAATATTTTCCAGCCAATCAAAAGTAAAAAAAAATTATTTAAAAATGTAAGTCATTATTTGACAAAACAATAAACACAATTTAAAGGATTTTTTTTATCTTGTTTAAGAATTTTATAAATCAGTTACAAATTATGACCTGAAGTAAAGTTTTTTTTATTATTTTTAGTTCAAGTGAATTAAAAATATCTTCCATTGATCAGTTTATACTCTTGCACTCCGATATACATATTAAAAATCTTATTTCATTTATATAAAATATTATTTCATGTTAAAAAATCAAACTTCTTTTGAGGTTGGAACGGTTTTATGTCTGTTTTAATCGGCGTTTTTAAAGCGGAAATACATTTAAAAAATAAGTTAATTACAACACTCTGCCTTTGATAAAAAAATCTTAAGTAATACATCCTAGTCAAACTCAATATGTCCTATTGATGTGTGAGCGAGTAAATTGAAATATAACTTTCATGTAACTTAACATGTAATCTGTCTATGTTCTTCACCGCTTTCAGGACTTGAGAAAAGAGTATTTTTGGTTGTATTCACGATTTGCCCATTTCGTACTTCAGTAAATTATTTAGGGTAATTTCTCCCATAAGATTCTTATATATAGTAAACATTTAGAAATTGAGTATCTCTACTATATAGGAAACAACTATAAACTCGAAAAGAAAACAATATATTTGACAACAGTATACTGATTAATAAACAATTCATTATTGAATTTGATTCCCTCTATATTTCAAAACCTTGGATAGATTCCAAAGGTCATGTGAGCTATTCTCATCATTTGGCGTCCCTTGTCGTTCCTAACTTTTTCACATTTTTTTTTTATAAAACCATGCAGCTATAATAAAAGTCATAGTGTCAGTGTTGAGGTTTTTTGCGTAACAAATACAAAACTGCTTACCGCGTTTGGTCCGGCTTATGCTCCTTATGTAGATCAAAAATGTTCACATTGTATTCAACAACAGTAAATCAGCGTTTTGAAATGTGGGGGTTTCTTCATTTTGATAGATCAATTTTCTTAAGTTGATTTTGACCAAAATTAGAAGCAGGCGATTGTTGTGTTTTCGAAACCTTTCTGGAAATGACGTTTCCATTTGAGGCGGGAAACGCCTCGCGAATTTTCCGAATACCATTGAACATCACGAAAGCAGTCGAACTTTTGTAAACAATATAAGGTCTCTTTAGAATAAAAAATGGCTACCTGACAATGTAAAATTCTCATAGCAAAAGTCAAGGACGATTTTGTGACGTGTAAACAACAGAAGCATAGTATGAAATATGGACAGGTTACATTTTTGTATCAGGGCCATTTTTTAATTAGATTTTTCGTACTACAAAGTATACAATATGGAATAATAAAAAAAATGCAATAAAAAAACTGAGAGCTCTGGGGTGTGACTTTTAGTTTACTCAATTTGGACTAAACTTGGCAGGAATGTACAGTTGGTGGTGATACCAAAGTTTTAGTTTTTGGTGCTGATCCAGTTTTTTCTTTAATTATGCCTATGGCTGCCAGGGCCATTAATAAGTTCTAAGAAGCAGAGTTTAAAAAATCGTCTCACAAACTACTTGGCAGATAGATTTGAAATATTGCAGAAATGTACCTTGTATGGTCCTCTAAAAGTGAGAATTGTTTTGGTGCCGATCCAAAATCCAAGATAGGGTCATACGTTAACCTGTTATGCGATGTCAGCCACTTCTAATAGGCATAAACCTTAAGTCATCCACTTCATATTGATGAAACATTTTTTCTTAATTTGATTAAACATTTGATTAAACATTATCAGAAAAAATAACAAGGAGACCGAACAACAGGAGCCGAAAGTAAAGGGACGACTACAAATCCGTACATATACAACACAAAACAAAAACAAAAAACAAACAGAACGTGAGTAACCCGAACCCAATAAAAAAGACAAGAAAGCTTTCCAATTATTTATCTTTAATTCTTTGTTTATTTAAGTCCTGCACTGGCAGCTGTCTTGGACGTAGGAAAGAACAACATAAACTTGTAGAGGACCATTCTATAAACACTAATATTCAGTTTGGCTTGAATTACTGATTACTAAATTGTGTTTTTAAATTTGACATACATAGATGAACTATGCATTAATGTGTTGGTTTAATGGGACGTGAGGCATTGAGGGCCATTTTGGCGAAAGAAAAAAAATGTGATTGTAATGAATGAATATGTAGAAATGTCTTTTTAATATTCTGTAATCATTTAAAAACTAGACAAAGTCGATCTAGAGATTCTGATTCCCCCGCTGTCGTAAATATTTCTAAAGTTTTTCGTAGACTGTGACCTTGAAATTTGACAGATTTCCCCCCAAAATCGATAGGCTTCTTACCAACATACTATATAACAATATCCCAGTTTCATTCAAATTGGATGCAAACATTTTGAGTTATTGTCCGGAAGCATTTTTTTTAATAATTTCTAGTTTTTCACGGACTACGACCTAGAAATTTGACGGATTTCCTCCAAAATCTATAGGCTTCTTATCAACCTGATATTTAACAATATCCAAAAGTTTCATTCAAATCAGATGCAAACTTTTTGAGTTATTGTCAGGAAACTGCGTTTTTGTTAAAATTCCTAGCGTTTTCCGTGGACTGCGACCTTGAAATTTGACGGTTTTCCCCGAAAATCGATAGGCTTCTTACCAATCTGATATATAACAATATCTCAATGTTTCAGTCAAATCGGATGTAAACATTTTGAATTATCATCCGGAAACCAAATGTGGACGGACGAACGGACGGACGGAAAGACGGACGGACGGATATGAGGACCACTATATACCCCGACTTTGTCGAGCAGGGGTATAAAAAATCTTTCTCATTTTGAATTTTGGGGTCTCTCGGTGGCCTAGTGGTCAAATACGTTCGTCTACTATTGATCACGTGGTCTGCAACACTGAGGTTGTTGGTTCGAGTCTCACTGCGGGCAGTGTGTACTCGACTCCAATCGTAATTGACAAGGATTGCCATTTTCCGGGTTCTCCGGCTTCCTCCCCCTGTAAAAATTGCTGAAAGTGGCTTAAAAAAACATTCAAACAAACAAAAAATCTATTTAATTTAAAAATGGCGTCACAATATGCTGAAAGCATCAATTTTGACCGAAAAATGTTAAAAATACAGCAATTTTTAGACCTGAACTTCAGAAATATGTACCCCCACATCCTTGGATAAAACAAATTTTCAACACAAATATTCTTTATGATGAGGACAAATATTTTTCTATCATGGTTTTGATCCATTCGTGTTAGGTATACATGAAACATCAGGTTAAACTTTGCTGTAAAACGGTAAAATATCTTAGTATTAGTATCTTTTGAAGGGAAAGTTTAACCTGATTATTTGTGATTTCAAATTTTGGGCCAGTTAGGGCCTTTTAATGCACATCCGTCTTAGAAAATGAAACAAACATACGAAAACACATACCGGAATAGTCCTGAGAAAATTATTAATCAACTGCTAATATTTCGAGTTTGTTTACATGTAATCTTTGTCTTACATTATATCATACATATACTTTCAAAAGAGTTTTTTCACGACATTCAATTAAATAATTGACAATAATAATGACATTTATTGATTGCATTTTCGGCATACTCCGGAATTGTATAAGCCACTTGTTCTGGTTTCAGATTTTGCAATGGTACGCTCATCACCAAAAGACACAGTACCAGGATAAATTATGTATGTCTTTATTACAAACTTCAATAAATAAACAACAAAAACATAGAGAAAGACGTGACCCATTTTATCTTAATTTTTCACACAACATTCTTTTTACAAAACTCTGTAAATGCTTAAATCGTGAGTAGAACAGGGAATAATATCCTTCACCTATCATAAGTAACTAAAGTCAATACAAAACATATCGCCTCCCAGACAGAGATAATAGCATACTTGTTATTTTGATATCATTATTATATGCAATAACCAAGTAATAGAAACAAAAAATTAATGCAGCTGAAATGATAATTTAAAATGTCGTATCATTATTCTGTAACGCAACATCACATTTATTTGAAATCTTTAATGTATCATGTTGATATCAGAAAAGATGCATTGTACATCATGAATATTTCTCTATAAAATAAACATTTACTAGTAGTTTTAAATGTGGTAATAATTACACCTGTTCTGAATTTATGTTTGTCATTGTTATCTCTGAAAATAAAGGTTAGAATTACGTCTGCAGCAACCAGTCGAGTCGACCTGATGCCAAGACTTACATTACTGATGTAATAAATATTATTTTATAGCGACATAGTTGAATGTATCTATAGCTACAGGAGAAAATACAAACATATCTCCCCACAGGCTATGATATACACTGATAGAAATGATATATATCATTATCGCTATTTTGCAGTATTTTCATTTGATCTTTTTGTGTGGTATTATTCCACCTCCCTCTACTATCGTGAGATGGGCCCATCTCAACTCGCTGTCAAGACGTCGTTAAGTAAACATGATATACACTGACAGAAATGATATATCAGTATATGCAAATACGCACATCAGAATGGTTTGAAAGCGTCAACGTTTTACGTGGTAGAAGTTTAAATATAATTAAAACATCCCATTTTTAACGCATAACCTATTAAATTAAAATCAATGTAAGTTATTTGTAATTTATTTTACCGCTTACAGTAATTTATTTTTGGGCGTCAATGAAAGACTTCTTTTCTGTGTTCAATGTGTTTGTGTTGTGAAATATGCTAAAAACAAAACAAAAACATAATAAGATTTATTGGTTGACTGATCATTTATAAACATCGAGTGATCAGTATTTCAGCTTTAATAAGTACAAGAATATGTAAACAAACATAACTCATTGAGGGAATGGGAAGGAGCAAGAGGAGATAATTTGGCCTGCCACAATGGTCTTAAAATATCATTTATAAAAATCATATATTAACAGGAATGTTTATAGATTTTATAGTAAAACAGATAGGGTGAAAATAGAATAAATAAGAAAATTATTCCGCGAAAAATTCCGTGCCTTGACACCCTCAAATCCCAGATGCGTACAAGTTTTGTCGACATTTGCAAGGATGATGTTGATACCGTTTACTGTTGTGCGACTGAAATAAATATCGGGTTGATAACTTGCATCAGTTCTAAGATCGAAATGCGTGTTTAAATGTGAATGCAAACTCTCTAGACCCGTGTGTTCTTGAAGTATCAAGACTATGCCAGGTGTCGCAGTTATTTTGAATTGAAATGAGAAACGCCATAACAGGATAACTTTGTCACGAGTCAGCTCTTCGCCAGTAATGAGAATAACCTAGTCACGAGTCAGCCCTTTAAAACAATGATAATAATCTTGTCACGAGTCAGTCCTTCACCAGCCATGAGAATAACCTAGTCACGAGTCAGCTCTTCACCAGCAATGAGAATAACCATTCCACATAAAATTTTTACCAACAGTTAGAAAAACATTGTCACGAGTCAGCCCTTCCCCGACCATTAGATTAACCATGCCACCTCACCGTTTCACCAGCAAGCAGAATAAACATGCCATGTCACCCCTTTACCATCAATGAGATTAACCTAGTCACGAGTCAGCCCTTTACCGGCAATAAGAATAACCCTGCCACGTCTTACTAGCATTTAGAATAAACATGCCATCTCACCCTTCACCAGCAATGAGAATAACCCTCACATCTTCGTCAGTAATCATAATAGCCATGCTACATCAACCCATTCAAAACGAACAACCATGCAGGCTTACCCTCTTCACCAGAATTATTGTATTGTCTTTAAGGATGAATAAATGATATATTAAACTAATTCGGTGTAGACAGTTAATTTGATGTAAACGAATCATTGGTCGTTGAATGTATTCATTTTACGGCATGGATTATAAGGAAATACAGATTGAGAATCAATACGAAGGATAACACATATAGAGTCACAATAATTAATACAAAAGCTAATTCAGTTGTAGTAACTTTGAAAGAGATATATATTTTGTAGAATCTAATTTACATTTAATTGGATATTGTTATTTGTGGTTGTGTGACCGTCAACAATAGACAAATGGGAGCAAGTGCTGTAGGGGATCCAAGGGTTAACGACATAATGTATTACTATCTTCCTGGTAACGAAAAATGTACCACTATGTTCCTGGTCGACAATAATCGACATAATGTACCACTATGCTACTGGTCGACATTATGTACCACTATGTTCCTGGTCGAGATAATGTACACTATGTTATGTCTAGAAATTAAATGGCAGAATGTATTCCTATGTTCCGGCAAGAGATTTAATGGCAGAATGTACCCATCTGTTCCTGCTCGACAACAATTTTAACCGACATACTAGTAATGTACCCTTATCTTCCGGCTAGACATTTAATGGAATGATATACCTCTATCTTTCTGCTGGAAAGTAACCAACATAGTAGTAATGCACCCCTCTGTTCCGGCTAGACATTTAGGGGAAGAAAGTACCCCTCTGTTCCTGCTAGACAACCGACATAAAGTACACCTCTGTTCCTGCTTCACAATAACCGACATAAAGTACCCCTATGTTCCTGAAAGACAATAACCGACATAAAGTACACCTCTGTTCCTGAAAGACAATAACCGACATAAAGTACACCTCTGTTCCTGCTTCACAATAACCGACATAAACTACCCCTCTGTTCCTGCTTCACAATAACCGACATAAAGTACACCTCTGTTCCTGAAAGACAATAACCGACATAAAGTACACCTCTGTTTCTGCTTCACAATAACCGACATAAAGTACCCCTCTGTTCCTGAAAGACAATAACCGACATAAAGTACACCTCTGTTTCTGCTTCACAATAACCGACATAAAGTACCCCTCTGTTCCTGCTTCACAATAACCGACATAATGTACATCTGTTCTACTTTCCAATACATATACACTTACATGATTGACTCATTATTAATCAAAGTCGGGAATAGCTGAATAAAAGATATATAATACTAATCGAAAACCCCGTGGATGTGTCATTATTTATTACTGGAGCATTGCGGGATATTATTTGTAGTCTTAAGTGGAAGTAATGTTATCGGAACTATTCATTCACTTGTTAACCTCTGTCATCATAAATGAGTACACATGTTATCAGATGTTTTATACTATTATAACAAACAAGTAGTAAATGTTTTGACTATAGTCGAAAATACTAACATTTCTGTGATTTGCATACCTTTCTAACATTCCTCGGCATTTACCTGGACTAGGAAATTAATAAACTTTCATTTTCCATTAAAAAAATATATGCCATTATATATCCGTGACCAATTCCTTTTTTCGCTTGTTATAACATTTTGGGACGCTCCCACTTTTATGTAAATTTCGAATGCAGTGAATGTAAAAATACTATATTGTTACAAAAATTACCAAAATTTTACCTTGCAAGATCTGAGAAAAATTTCACCACTTTTTAAAACTTAATTTATGCAAGAGCTTACAACTAAAAAATTGTAGACATCTAACCACTATTGACCAAATCAGAACACAACGTAGTATTCAGTACTGTACTCAATGTAGGGTACACAATCTGGTAACCTGTTACTGGAACACATTTACTACTGTTATACCTTAATTACATTTGTGCGTCTGGATTCATCTCTATATTGAACTCGTTACCATTACGCCCAAAACTGGGCGTAATTTTTGATTGGATGATATTTTTATTGTCTAAAAATTACTTCCGTTCATATCAAGAGTGTACAACAAATTGTACCAAAGTTTACATTTGAATATTTTTATAAAATATTACTTTATCAATTAATTAAACAAATATCACTGTTATGCACAATCAAGAGATAATCTTACTGTGAAGTCATTTTATAGGCATGGTTTTCCTTATCTAAAAATAGGGCCCTAAAATATAATCATTGTTTTGTATTCACCTATTGGTAGCGAAATTTACAACAAGGTGATCCCAGACGCTATTATATATGCGTCTGGGTGATCGAGACTAGAAAGCAGACGATGGTCCCTATAGAAATAAAAAATGGCTGACTAATTGTGTAAAATTCCCGTAGCAAAAGTCAAGGACGATTTGTAACAAAATTAACAATTAGGCATACTATAAAACATGGACAGGTTATCATATCTACATTTTTTCTACTTATAGTTTAAAACCGACAAAGCAATTAGAATCACAATTACATAGGTTGTTGTTAGCGGAATAGCTCGCCGAGATCTGTAGATTGGAATAGCTATTAGAACATGACTTACAAACATTTTTGTCCATTTCAGAATGAAGACAAACATATAATTTTTGAACAAAATAGAAAACGGCAAAATGACGGCAGGCTGGGACATTCTGGAGGAAATACTTAATAACTTTAAGAACAATTCACAAAATCTTTCACCAGTTGCAGCTTTCATGAGAAATATGACTGCAAACTCCAGCTTATGGTCCAATAGTTCCACTAACAAGACAGATGTCGTAAGGAATGTGCTACTCGTATTCGCCTACGGGACACTGATACTGATTTCCTTGTTTGGGAACAGTATTGTGTGTTACGTCATAATCAGAAATAAAAGAATGTACACAGTAACAAATTTCTTCATTGCTAACATGGCAATGTCTGATTTATTGCTGACATGTTTTAACGTTCCTTTCAACATCGCTAGGAATTTACTTCATGATTGGCCTTTCGGACGCTTTCTGTGTCATTTTGTGAATTTTTCTTTAATGGTGTCGGTCTATGTGTCAACATTCACACTGACATCGATAGCGTTGGATCGTCAAAGGGTGATTCTGTATCCTCTCAAGCCACGTATAACTAAGCCAGCTGGATTAGCTATACTGGCAATCATATGGATCGTCGCTATCTTCTTTTCGCTGCCTTATGGAATTTACAATGATGTTCTCCCAGTGAACTTGTTAGTGGAGAATGTAGAACGTTGTAGACCGACTTTTCCAGAACCTGCGGAATTATTTGAGCAGTGTCTTACTCTTATTACTCTTCTGCTGCAGTATGTTATACCGTTGTCCTTAATAGCTGTGTCATATGGTCGAATTGTCAGAAAACTCTGGCTCAGAAGTAACCTAGGTGCTGTCACACAAAATCAACAAGCTTTACACGCAAGGGCCAAGCGTAAAAGCATAAAATTGTTAATAACAGTGGTTGTTGTTTTTGCCTTGTGCTGGATGCCTATAAACCTGTATCATTTACTCACTGATTTCCACCCTGATGCATCCGTTTTTCATTACGACAGCACCACGTTTTTCATTTTACACTGGATAGCCATCAGCAGCACGTGCTATAATCCGTTTGTATATTGTTGGTTAAACGAAACCTTTCGAGCCGAAGTTAAATCATGTTTTGCTTGTTGTAAGCGACATAGACGAATACATCCGGGTGTTGAGATTGATGGCATACTACTTCGTTCCGACACGCTGAACAGCTACAGGAGTAAAACGGTGACAAGTATGGTACGCTCGAATTTTAGTTCCATAAAAATTCTTAAAATTGAAAAAAACACTAGAGATCATTTTACCACAAGGGACGAAACTCCATTAGTTGAAAGGTCTCTTTCTATTCCAGAAGCCTCGTTGGATAATCAAAGAGAATAAATATAATCCAGATGCCTTATAAAGGTTTGTGTAACAGCTGATACAATTAAATTGCTATGGCTGACAATGAACTATGATAACTGATAATTATCAACCATAACTGACAATAAATGACGATGAAGACAATGAAGGTGATGACTAATTAATGGCGAAAACTGACGTTGAATGTCGTTGACTGACATTGAATGGCGATGACTGTCTGACAATTAACGGTTATGACTGACAATGAAATGATAAATAACTATGATAACTGACAATAAATGGCGATAAATGACAGTGAAGGGGATGACTAATTAATGGCGGAAACTGACTAAATGGCATTGACTGACATTGAATGGCGATGACTGTTTGAGAATGAACGGTAATGACTGACAATAAGAGGATAAATAACTATGATAACTGACAATAAATGGCGATAAATGACAGTGAAGGGGATGACTAATTAATGGCGAAAACTGACGTTGAATGGCGTTGACTGACATTGAATGGCGATGACTGTCTGACAATTAACGGTTATGACTGACAATGAAATGATAAATAACTATGATAACTGACAATAAATGGCGTAGAATGACAGTGAAGGGGATCACTAATTAATGGCGGAAACTGACGTTGAATGGCGTTGACTGACATTGAATGGCGATGACTGTCTGACAATTAACGGTTATGACTGACAATGAAATGATAAATAACTATGATAACTGACAATAAATGGCGTAGAATGACAGTGAAGAGGATGACTAATTAATGGCGGAAACTGACTGAATGGCATTGACAGACATTGAATGGCGATGACTGTTTGAGAATGAACGGTAATGACTGACAATAAGAGGATAAATAACTATAACTGACAATAAATGGCGATGAATGACAGTGAAGGGGATGACTAATTAGTGGCGAAAACTGACTTAATGGCGTTGACTGACATTGAATGGCGATTACTGTCTGAGAATGAATGGTTAGGGACCGACCATTTAACTTGCAAAAGGGGGGGGGGGCCTTGTTTTTTCCTAAAAAATATTTTTAAAATGATTTTTGATGAAAAAATATTTTTGAAGCAGAGGGTAAAAAAAATATATTCTGAAGAAGGATTTCTGCTATATAAAATAATGCTAATAATGAAAAAAATATTCTGTCGCGACGCCTTCAAAAATTAAATATTTTTTTTCGCGCTCTGCGCTGAAGAAAATTTTCTGACCAAAACCAAGCCCCCCCCCCCCCCTTTTCAAGTTAAATGTTCTGTCCCTTATGAATGACAATGAAATTATAAATAACTATGATAACTGACATTAAATGGCGAGGAATGACAATAAAGGCGATGTATTGACAATGGCGATTACTGACCATAAATGGCGATAACTGACTTTGAATGGCGTTGACTAACATTGAAAGGCGATGACTGTCTGCCAATAGACAGTTATGACTGCTAATTAACTACGATAACGGACAATATATTTCGCGATGAATAACTGACAATAAATGGCGAGGAATGACAAAAAAGGCGAAGACTGACAATAAATGGCGATGAGTGACATTGAATAGAGATGTTAAGCAGAAAACTTCTGTTGTCTCTGCTTAAAAATAGCTGGTAATAAAGTTTAACGGCATCGTTAATGGTGTGTTATGTCGCTGGACCCGGTCATCTACAGTACAGGAATAACCAGAAACTTGTCGTATATCACATTTATACATTTGACAGTGAAGTGTTTTGTTCTGTTCTGTTTTGAAAAACCTTCATCATTACAACGAACAGGTTACTCGGAATTTCATATGTATTAAATATTTTACAGGATATGCATGTATTTTATTTCGTTTTATAATTTAACGCTATACATTTACTTCGTAAAGAGAATCTGAAAATTTGGTCACACGTGAAAAATCGTCAACTCGGATGACGGAAATTAGTAATTTATTTCACAAAACCTTACCTTTGATTGTTAAAAAAGTTAAATAAGACGGGACGAGAAACGTATTAATGAGTTTTTCACGAACAAGTGTTATCATCATAAATAATCAGTACTTACTAATTCAATTACGATGCTTTCCCGATAACACGTTGTTTTGTTCATTGTTACATTGTCCTACATCAGCCAAAACACGAAAAGGCGGAAAGGCAAAAACGCGAAAACATATTAAAAGCGAAATTGCAAAATTGCGAAAATGCGAAATTGCTGCATCCGGACGTCATACTTTCTGGGCTGATCACGTATTTTCTTAGATTGAAAAATAAAAAGTAGAAAAGTGTGTTGTGTATATACAACAAAAATCCAACACAAATTAAGAGTGTTTATGTAATATTGTATTTCGGTATTCAGTGAATGCTTACCAAAGAATCTTACTTTCAAAATGTAACGAAATAGTCAGGTGACATCCCTTTTATCATTGTTCATTGTGTTAACTACCTGCTAAGAAGTGAAAATATTCCATCATTTGATGCGTACGGTTCGCGTCCATTTGATCGGGGACTGTAAATCCGAGGTCCGTAATAGAAAAGTGCCCCGTCCCCTGTGCGTAACTAATTATCCCATAAAGAGGTTTTTGTATGTAGCAGGATGCACGGCTAAATTCTAGCACTGTTTTATGCCCTCATTTTACCTTGTCAATAATTTCCCATTGGGATAATTAAAAACTGATTAGTTTTTGTACAATTTTTTTCCATCCTTAAAAAAGAGCTCTAAGGAAATGATCGCCAGATGTGATTTCAGAAAATTCTTATCAGATTTTAGTGACTTAATATCAAATTTTTTGTAGAATTTTACGTACGTTTGTTAAAGAATAAATCTACTTATATCGAACCATGTTAAAATGAAATATGTTAAAAAATGCAAAATGTTGTGCGGAAGGAAACAAACATTTTAGTGTCTGACAATTTGCATCGATGTATGTAATTAAACTTTGTGTGCTCAAAATGTCCTTTGTGTCTTGATCACCGGTGTTACAGAATGTGACATAATTTAATGGTAAGTATCTGTATAGTCCGTCATCGTCTGCCACCTGATCAAGAATCCACAATATATCCTACAGGTCTAAAAACAGCAACTTTAACGTATTTTGTCGACGAAATATTGCGGACTTATTAAGTCTATATGGATAAAATCAGATTGCACAATACCATTTGGGATTAACTTGTGTCTACATTATGGTCCTTGTGAGAGATAGGACGCTGATTATCTCGTCACTAATTTGATCATTAAAGTAATGCCAACAGACTTCCATCAAAATCTGACATTTGCCTGGTATAATATATGTCACAGACAAGATAATTCCTGTGTAAATATATCAGATACAATTTGTTAGAGTAGCAAAAATGAGGATTCCTTAATTTAAATGATTAATAGCAAAACGAAGGCGAAAGAATAGCTTCACCACGTCAATAGAACATTGTTGTCCGAAAACCATTTCCTTGTTTAAGGGGCAAACTGTTAAATATCAAACGGAATCGGTTCCAAAGTAGTAGCGTATATCACAGTATACATAATATTGTTAGGACGGTAATACTATTATGATGCTAAAAAATATAACTAATTATGGCGTGCTTCTGCTATATCGAGTATACAAATTCTGCATTATTCTAAAGCCTATGTCGTGTTATTGTCATGCGCTTCCATCCCTATGTCACTGTTTGAGTATAGAAGTGCGTTTCACTTGATCGAATCGGAGTCGGTACAATGTGATTTAATATACATGTGGTTAAACAGTAGCATTGGCATGGCGCACGTCATTGTGTTTGTATCAGATTGGCCTCACGCGCGTGACATTTTCTATTATGATAGGATTACCCTATCGTGCTTGAATTTAGCAGAAAAATGTATAAAGTCTAAGCACTTGATTTACATTAAAAAATATACAATATAAATTGTATAAACAAATGTATTTACAACATCATAGATATTATACACACACACACACACACACACATATATATATATATATATATACAAACGTCTAAGTATTGTGACAACCATATAATATATCTATCCAGCGGATTTCTGAAGCATCAGAAATACAGGGTTAATATCAAATTTATATATATACGTCTACAAATTAAGCCCAACTCTGTTAGAATTCGATTTTTAACACTGTCAAATTTTAATTTTCCATCAACGGGATTCGAACTCACACCGTTGTGACACTGGCACCAATTCGCCTGCACCATATCCAGCGGTCTAGACCCCTCGGTCAAATCCGCTATATAAAAATATAGCTTCATTTACCGGGGTGAATCGTAGACATAGACATAGAACATATGTACAAATTGCTCTGGTACGCCGTCTCTTTTGAATTTTTTTGACTGAATTTGGAACATCAGACAAGAAAAAAATCCCCCAACAGAATGTCTTGTTAAATTGCTTACTCTCGTCCTTGAGAACAACACTTTTGTTTTTAATGACGAACACTACATCCAAGTGAGTGGTACTAGCATGGGAACAAAAAATGGCTCCCTCTTTTGCCGATATATTTATGGGAAATCCTGAAAAACAGCTTCTGTCTGGTGCACCATATAAACCTTTGTCATGTTTCCGTTTCCTTGATGACATTGACATTAAATTGAATGAAAGTGAAGAACATTTAATAGATTTTTTTAACTATTGCAACAATTTTCATCCCACCATCAAATTTACTTTCGAATTCTCGGATCACAAAATATCCTTTCTCGACACTACTACCTCCATCCAAAACGGAATGATGACAACAGATCTTCACACGAAAGCAACAGACAAACATCAATTTTTATCCCCCAAAAGTTGCCACCCAAGGCATTGTTCGCGCAGTATTCCTTACAGTCAAGTCATACGCATCAAAAGAATTTGCTCAACAGAAAACATCCAAAACCATCGTTTAAATGAGTTCCGTAAACATTTACTAAAGAGAGGCTACAAAAACAAAAACATCGCAGAGGCATTTGGAAAAGCTCATAATGTTTCCAGAGATTCGTTGCTGAATTGCAAAGAAAAAAATATAACAAACAGCAGAATACTATTAGTCGTCACATACCACCCTGACTTAAAAAAAAACATTTCAAATGTTGTAAGGAAACATTGGAACCTTATCGAAAATGATCCAAATTTTAAAAAGCTTTTCCCTGAACCACCTATAATGGCATACCGTAAACCAAACAGTCTAAAAGATAGTATTGTAAATGCAGAGTCGAAATGAACCCCCCTTCAAAACCTGGTGGGTGCAATCCATGCAGGAATTGCAAATGCTGTAAAGCAGCAAAAGTCGCTAGCACCTTTCGAAGCACAACAACCAACGAAAGCTTTACAATATAATGCAATTGTTTCTGTAAATCCAGCAATTGTATTTACATACTGACCTGTGGAATTTGTAACATCCAGTATGTTGGAGAAACAGAGACAGCTTACAATATGCGACTTAACAACCATCGCTCTTTTTCATGAAAAAAAGAAATGGTCCACTAACTCGCCACCTTAAAACTACAGGCCACTCTTTTGATACTGTAAAATTCCAAATTATTGATCAAAACCCAAAGTGGAATACATCAACCAGAAGACTTCGAGAAACATTTTGGATACATCAATTAAAAACGCTAGAACCTGATGGATTGAACGAACGTAATCCACAGATAGAATACTTAAAATTTTGCATACAGTAATATGAACAACAAAATATTTTGGAAGCCTCAGCATCAGTATACATGTTTTGTATAAAGTGAACAACAAAAATATTTTCTATTATTTGACATTTTATATTTGTATATATATATATATATATAGAAGGTAATAAAATACAAAGAACAGGAAACTGTCAAAAAGACATTCCACCTGGTCAAAAAAAACCCGGAAAACTCGTGAGTTTTACGGAATGTCAAACCTTCCGCTTTCATTACTGCAGTGTGTGAACTAGTGTGTTGAAGAAAGGGTTGGGTACACCACTATTTGGTAATAGGTGTTTCCAATGATCAGCACATCACATGGGTACACCACTAGTCGGTGATAGGTGTTTTCAGTGATCACAGCACATGGGTACACCACTAGTCGGTGATAGGTGTTTCCAGTTATAATCACAGCACATGGGTACACCACTAGTCGGGTATAGGTGTTTCCAATGATCAGCACATCACATGGGTACACCACTAGTCGGTGATAGGTGTTTCCAGTGATCATTACAGCACATGGGTACACCACTAGTCGGTTATAGGTGTTTTCAATGATCAGCACATCACATGGGTACACCACTAGTCGGTGATAGGTGTTTCCAGTGATCACAGCACATGGGTACACCACTAGTCGGTGATAGGTGTTTCCAGTGATCATCACAGCACATGGGTACACCACTAGTCGGTGATAGGTGTTTTCAATGATCAGCACATCACATGGGTACACCACTAGTCGGTGATAGGTGTTTCCAGTTATAATCACAGCACATGGGTACACCACTAGTCGGGTATAGGTGTTTCCAATGATCAGCACATCACATGGGTACACCACTAGTCGGTGATAGGTGTTTCCAGTGATCATTACAGCACATGGGTACACCACTAGTCGGTTATAGGTGTTTTCAATGATCAGCACATCACATGGGTACACCACTAGTTGGTGATAGGTGTTTCCAGTGATCACAGCACATGGGTACACCACTAGTCGGTGATAGGTGTTTCCAGTGATCATCACAGCACATGGGTACACCACTAGTCGGTGATAGGTGTTTTCAATGATCAGCACATCACATGGGTACACCACTAGTCGGTGATAGGTGTTTCCAGTGATCACATCACATGGGTACACCACTAGTCGGTGATAGGTGTTTCCAATGATCATCACAGCACATGTGTACACCACAAGTCGGTGATAGGTGTTTCCAGTGATCATCACAGCACATGGGTACACCACTAGTCGGTGATAGGTGTTTCCAGTGATCACATCACATGGGTACACCACTAGTCGGTGATAGGTGTTTCCAATGATCAGCACATCACATGGGTACACCACTGGTCGGTGATAGGTGTTTCCAATGATCAGCACATCACATGGGTACACAACTAGTCGGTGATAGGTGTTTCCAATGATCATCAGAGCGGTACACCACAAGTCGGTGATAGGTCTTTCCAATGATCATCACATAACATGGGTACACCACTAGTCGGTGATAGGTGTTTCCAATGATCAGCACATCACATGGGTACACCACTGGTCGGTGATAGGTGTTTCCAATGACCATCACAGCACATGTGTACACCACTAGTCGGTGATAGGTGTTTCCAATGATCATCACAGCACATGTGTACACCACTAGTCGGTGATAGGTGTTTCCAGTGATCATCACAGCACATGGGTACACCACTAGTCGGTTATAGGTGTTTCCAATGATCATCACAGCACATGTGTACACCACAAGTCGGTTATAGGTCTTTCCAATGATGATCACATAACATGGGTACACCACTAGTCGGTGATAGGTGTTTCCAATGATCATCACAGCAAATGGGTACACCACTAGTCGGTGATAGGTGTTTCCAATGATCAGCACATCACATGGGTACACCACTAGTCGGTGATAGGTGTTTCCAATGATCATCAGAGCGGTACACCACTAGTCGGTTATAGGTGTTTCCAATGATCATCACAGCACATGGGTACACCACTAGTCGGTGATAGGTGTTTCCAATGATCAGCACATCACATGGGTACACCACTAGTCGGTGATAGGTGTTTCCAATGATCAGCAAATCACATGGGTACACCACTAGTCGGTGATAGGTGTTTCCAATGATCAGCATATCACATGGGTACACCACTAGTCGGTGATAGGTGTTTCCAATGATCCAGAGCGGTACACCACAAGTCGGTGATAGGTCTTTCCAATGATCAGCACATCACATGGGTACACCACTAGTCGGTGATAGGTGTTTCCAATGATCAGCACATCACATGGGTACACCACTAGTCGGTGATAGGTGTTTCCAATGATCAGCACATCACATGGGTACACCACTAGTCGGTGATAGGTGTTTCCAATGATCAGCACATCACATGGGTACACCACTAGTAGGTGATAGGTGTTTCCAATGATCAGCACATCACATGGGTACACCACTAGTCGGTGATAGGTGTTTCCAATGATCAGCACATCACATGGGTACACCACTAGTCGGTGATAGGTGTTTCCAATGATCAGCACATCACATGGGTACACCACTAGTCGGTGATAGGTGTTTCCAATGATCCAGAGCGGTACACCACAAGTCGGTGATAGGTCTTTTCAATGATCATCACAGCGATACACCACAAGTCGGTGATAGGTGTTTCCAATGATCATCACAGCGGTACACCACTAGTCGGTGATAGGTGTTTCCAATGATCATCACAGCGATACACCACTAGTCGGTAATAGGTGTTTCCAGTGATCATCACAGTACAATCACTATACATTCACTTGAATTACAAAAAAAAATGGGAAAAAATTATGCAGTCATATCTACACACGAGAGAGTATTCATCAACAAAGGAACTGTATCTATAGTAAAACTTATTGAAGGCGCGGACGGGATTTTATTACTTTTAGCCTTGGCTTATGAGTTTATCCAAATAAAATTATGTCGTTTGCAAAAAAAAAATCACTCATTCAAGCTCTTGCATATTTGATCAATTGAGAAATATAGACACGGTATGCAGAAGTTGGAATAATGCTGCACAGTGGAGGAAAATTTACAATTTTGAAATTAAAATCGTCTTGAAATTAAAAACCCAGACCTCTGGTAGAAATCCTGCTCAATTACCGTTGGGTTCGATCCCACACTGGCTTGAAGAAGGCTCGAACTCTCATCCGATGTTCAATAGTAAATGATTAACTACCTTAACCATTTGACCAGCGCAGTTCCAGGATTACGACTAAAAAATTAACACAGTACATCTCGATAAATATTCAAAACTTATGTTAAAAGTTGCCTATGACCTAGCTAATCGATCAAAAGAAAACAATGAAAAGGCCATAGGCACATGTTTAACGCTGAACTGTGGTTGTTTAAATTTTTTTTTGTTTGAATGGTGTAACGCCACTTTCAGGAATTTTTTAGCTATATTATAACGTATCGTTTTTATCAGAGGAGGAGGCCGGTGTACCCGTAGAAACCTCCTGCGGTAGGAAAACAACTTCGGTGTAGACAAACCACGTGATTAATAGTAGATGACTAACTACCTAACCCTTACAGTCATATCTAGTCTTTCCTACTCATGGATTTGACTTTTTCCTGTGACAATGAGTAACTCGACCGGGTTTATTTAGAGTCAAACTCTGATTTCTCGCCCTGAGCACCTGAGTGCACTCGTGTTTTAATTGGGTTCGGGCTACTCACTTTCTGTTTTTGTGTTTCTGGTTTTTGTTTCGTGTTATATCCGTTTATCTTAATCCGTATATGTAATCCTCCCTTGATTGCTGGCTGTTGTGGTTCGGACGGTTTCCTTGCTATTTTTCTGAATCTGTTCATGCTGGATTTTGCTCAGTAATAATCATATTACCATTGCTTAAGGTTTCCATGCGTTTGTTGATGCACCTTAAACGCTAATTGTTCGATATCTGAGGTCCCCTTACCTTCTGTAAGGACAACAAGCTGTATCTCGTGAACACTGAGTATTCTACGTTTATTTATTAGGTGTAAGTAAATGTTGCATTTATTTGCCATTGGAAGGGATAGTGAAACACTGTTTCCTCATTTGGTCATAAACATAATGGACCCTATTTGTTTTTTTTAATTCTTGTGTTCTGAAGGCCACGTTAGGTGGGGGATAGAAAAACTCACAGAACAAGAATCGTTCTGCTCCACTTCCTATAGTAATGTAAAGGCTGATCTCTACTGATGCTAGAAAATTATAGAAAAAGAACCTAATTGAGTTTTTTGTTATTTTTTGTGATTCATTTGATACCGAAAAAAACAAGTGCTACAAAAATCCAGCCAAATAAATGCACATTCTGAATTCTAACAAGCAAACAAACGGATTGTTTTCTCCTAAACTGTATTTGTTTGTAGTCCTATGCAGTTCTGAATTCTAATAGATTTTTTCTCTGCACCGATGACAGAATGACATAGAATACCGTCGTGTTGAAGAAACTATACCAAACGCGTGCAAAAATATTATCAGTCGTCATATCGGTGACATTGCGGTAGTCCGAAAACCAATAGTCCGACACCCCATTGGTCCGACAACCCAATAGTCCGACAAAGTCCGACAGCCCAATATTCCGACAATGCGTGTATATGCAATACTATAAACCTTTCGACACAATCCAAAGAACAATAAAAGTTCTATAAATGCAAACCTAACTAAGTTGGTTGTTTGGTAGGAATTTCTTAATATTAGGAATACTATCTATGATTTGGTTATATAACATGTATATGTTACAGGGAATGTGTGTAATTAGGGCTGATTTTTTTCTTCATCATGGAGTTGGTGGGACAGGTATAAATGTGCAAATTATGTTAGTGTATAGGTTTGTGCATATATGTATAAAGTTTCGTGAAGATTTCATGAACTCTTTCCTTCGTGCGTGCCCCTAGTGGTCCGCAGCAAAGTCCAGCGTATTGTAAGAGATCGACTATCTTGAGCATCTAATGGCGGTGCCCAGACCACGGATCAATTAAGGAGTGTACCCTGTAGTTGGCCTTATAGGTTGATCTTCATTCTCTTTAAAATTAATGTTCCTTTGTTTTCTATTCCATCCTCATATTGTCAATGTCGGGCGGGCGATCGCGGAAAATATTTTCGAAGCAGTATTCTCAGCAACAACTATCCTGGCCTCTTGATATTTGGAAGGAGTCCTATACCGTGGGATTTAATTTCAGGCCTACTTCCTGTTTAACGAAATCCGGCTGTTCTTGACTTGGACAGATTGTTATGCCCACGCGACGACATATCCGTCCGTTCGTCCGTACAAACTTCCGTCAAACTCTTCTCAGCGCGAAATAATCGTACATGAGAATGACTTAAAACTTGGGATGGTTCAGTATGACGAATTAAGCGACTTTCAGACCTGAAGGACTTCTACTTACTGTTTGGGGCCAACGGGGGCATCCGTGTCCAATAAACACATTCCTTCTTTGTTTTTTAACGTTTTAAGGGCGTACAAGACCAACTTACACACCCGCTAAACTTAAACGTAAATTAAATATGAAACAAACGTAAGGACGGATAAACAGACCCAAACACTATATATACATGTATTCTGGTACGTAGGTGGAGCATAGAAATATATATATATATATATATATATATATATATATATATATATATATATATATATATATATATATATATATATATATATATATATATGTACAAGTCTAGGAGATTATGCAACGATACACATGACGGTGTTTTTTGTCAAAAATTTAGACAAAGACTGACCAACGAATGGCCTTAGTCATTGAATGTCAATATAAATAAATGACGTAAACAAGTCGTAACATATTGATCTTGAAATTTCTCATTTCCAACTTAACCCAACATAGTTGCTTCCCAAGTCCGCCAGCCGGGGACGTGCCGTGGTGTTACTTTGCTTTGCTCAAATATTCTAACAAGACGTATTTAAAATTACCAAGTTGACAAATTCTGTACGCCAGACGCGCGTTTCGTCTACTTAAGACTCATCAGTGGCGTTTAACTCTAAATGCTTAAAGTATTTTTTCATTCGGTGATGGAATAATATAAGTCCACTGGGATCGTGTAAAAACACAATACAGGTAGTTCAAAATATTATATAAAAGTCTAAAGAGTCTACCAACCAGCAAGCTTATTAAGTATCGGATCGACAAACATGACGATACAGCATAAACAAAAAATAATATACAAGTCTAGGAGATTATGCAACGATACACATGACGGTGTTTTTTGTCAAAAATTTAGACAAAGACTGACCAACGAATGGCCTTAGTCATTGAATGTCAATATAAATAAATGACGTAAACAAGTCGTAACATATTGATCTTGAAATTTCTCATTTCCAACTTAACCCAACATAGTTGCTTCCCAAGTCCGCCAGCCGGGGACGTGCCGTGGTGTTACTTTGCTTTGCTCAAATATTCTAACAAGATGTATTTAAAATTACCAAGTTGACAAATTCTGTACGCCAGACGCGCGTTTCGTCTACTTAAGACTCATCAGTGGCGTTTAACTCTAAATGCTTAAAGTATTTTTTCATTCGGTGATGGAATAATATAAGTCCACTGGGATCGTGTAAAAACACAATACAGGTAGTTCAAAATATTATATAAAAGTCTAAAGAGTCTACCAACCAGCAAGCTTATTAAGTATCGGATCGACAAACATGACGATACAGCATAAACAAAAAATAATATACAAGTCTAGGAGATTATGCAACGATACACATGACGGTGTTTTTTGTCAAAAATTTAGACAAAGACTGACCAACGAATGGCCTTAGTCATTGAATGTCAATATAAATAAATGACGTAAACAAGTCGTAACATATTGATCTTGAAATTTCTCATTTCCAACTTAACCCAACATAGTTGCTTCCCAAGTCCGCCAGCCGGGGACGTGCCGTGGTGTTACTTTGCTTTGCTCAAATATTCTAACAAGATGTATTTAAAATTACCAAGTTGACAAATTCTGTACGCCAGACGCGCGTTTCGTCTACTTAAGACTCATCAGTGGCGTTTAACTCTAAATGCTTAAAGTATTTTTTCATTCGGTGATGGAATAATATAAGTCCACTGGGATCGTGTAAAAACACAATACAGGTAGTTCAAAATATTATATAAAAGTCTAAAGAGTCTACCAACCAGCAAGCTTATTAAGTATCGGATCGACAAACATGACGATACAGCATAAACAAAAAATAATATACAAGTCTAGGAGATTATGCAACGATACACATGACGGTGTTTTTTGTCAAAAATTTAGACAAAGACTGACCAACGAATGGCCTTAGTCATTGAATGTCAATATAAATAAATGACGTAAACAAGTCGTAACATATTGATCTTGAAATTTCTCATTTCCAACTTAACCCAACATAGTTGCTTCCCAAGTCCGCCAGCCGGGGACGTGCCGTGGTGTTACTTTGCTTTGCTCAAATATTCTAACAAGATGTATTTAAAATTACCAAGTTGACAAATTCTGTACGCCAGACGCGCGTTTCGTCTACTTAAGACTCATCAGTGGCGTTTAACTCTAAATGCTTAAAGTATTTTTTCATTCGGTGATGGAATAATATAAGTCCACTGGGATCGTGTAAAAACACAATACAGGTAGTTCAAAATATTATATAAAAGTCTAAAGAGTCTACCAACCAGCAAGCTTATTAAGTATCGGATCGACAAACATGACGATACAGCATAAACAAAAAATAATATACAAGTCTAGGAGATTATGCAACGATACACATGACGGTGTTTTTTGTCAAAAATTTAGACAAAGACTGACCAACGAATGGCCTTAGTCATTGAATGTCAATATAAATAAATGACGTAAACAAGTCGTAACATATTGATCTTGAAATTTCTCATTTCCAACTTAACCCAACATAGTTGCTTCCCAAGTCCGCCAGCCGGGGACGTGCCGTGGTGTTACTTTGCTTTGCTCAAATATTCTAACAAGATGTATTTAAAATTACCAAGTTGACAAATTCTGTACGCCAGACGCGCGTTTCGTCTACTTAAGACTCATCAGTGGCGTTTAACTCTAAATGCTTAAAGTATTTTTTCATTCGGTGATGGAATAATATAAGTCCACTGGGATCGTGTAAAAACACAATACAGGTAGTTCAAAATATTATATAAAAGTCTAAAGAGTCTACCAACCAGCAAGCTTATTAAGTATCGGATCGACAAACATGACGATACAGCATAAACAAAAAATAATATACAAGTCTAGGAGATTATGCAACGATACACATGACGGTGTTTTTTGTCAAAAATTTAGACAAAGACTGACCAACGAATGGCCTTAGTCATTGAATGTCAATATAAATAAATGACGTAAACAAGTCGTAACATATTGATCTTGAAATTTCTCATTTCCAACTTAACCCAACATAGTTGCTTCCCAAGTCCGCCAGCCGGGGACGTGCCGTGGTGTTACTTTGCTTTGCTCAAATATTCTAACAAGATGTATTTAAAATTACCAAGTTGACAAATTCTGTACGCCAGACGCGCGTTTCGTCTACTTAAGACTCATCAGTGGCGTTTAACTCTAAATGCTTAAAGTATTTTTTCATTCGGTGATGGAATAATATAAGTCCACTGGGATCGTGTAAAAACACAATACAGGTAGTTCAAAATATTATATAAAAGTCTAAAGAGTCTACCAACCAGCAAGCTTATTAAGTATCGGATCGACAAACATGACGATACAGCATAAACAAAAAATAATATACAAGTCTAGGAGATTATGCAACGATACACATGACGGTGTTTTTTGTCAAAAATTTAGACAAAGACTGACCAACGAATGGCCTTAGTCATTGAATGTCAATATAAATAAATGACGTAAACAAGTCGTAACATATTGATCTTGAAATTTCTCATTTCCAACTTAACCCAACATAGTTGCTTCCCAAGTCCGCCAGCCGGGGACGTGCCGTGGTGTTACTTTGCTTTGCTCAAATATTCTAACAAGATGTATTTAAAATTACCAAGTTGACTTATATTATTCCATCACCGAATGAAAAAATACTTTAAGCATTTAGAGTTAAACGCCACTGATGAGTCTTAAGTAGACGAAACGCGCGTCTGGCGTACAGAATTTGTCAACTTAGTAATTTTAAATACATCTTGTTAGAAGATTTGAGCAAAGCAAAGTAACACCACGGCACGTCCCCGGCTGGCGGACTTGGGAAGCAACTATGTTGGGTTAAGTTGGAAATGAGAAATTTCAAGATCAATATGTTACGACTTGTTTACGTCATTTATTTATATTGACATTCAATGACTAAGGCCATTCGTTGGTCAGTCTTTGTCTAAATTTTTGACAAAGAACACCGTCATGTGTATCGTTGCATAATCTCCTAGACTTGTATATTATTTTTTGTTTATGCTGTATCGTCATGTTTGTCGATCCGATACTTAATAAGCTTGCTGGTTGGTAGACTCTTTAGACTTTTATATAATATTTTGAACTACCTGTATTGTGTTTTTACACGATCCCAGTGGACTTATATTATTCCATCACCGAATGAAAAAATACTTTAAGCATTTAGAGTTAAACGCCACTGATGAGTCTTAAGTAGACGAAACGCGCGTCTGGCGTACAGAATTTGTCAACTTGGTAATTTTAAATACATCTTGTTAGAATATTTGAGCAAAGCAAAGTAACACCACGGCACGTCCCCGGCTGGCGGACTTGGGAAGCAACTATGTTGGGTTAAGTTGGAAATGAGAAATTTCAAGATCAATATGTTACGACTTGTTTACGTCATTTATTTATATTGACATTCAATGACTAAGGCCATTCGTTGGTCAGTCTTTGTCTAAATTTTTGACAAAAAACACCGCCATGTGTATCTTTGCATAATCTCCTAGACTTGTATATTATCTTTTGTTTATGCTGTATCGTCATGTTTGTCGATCCGATACTTAATAAGCTTGCTGGTTGGTAGACTCTTTAGACTTTTATATAATATTTTGAACTACCTGTATTGTGTTTTTACACGATCCCAGTGGACTTATATTATTCCATCACCGAATGAAAAAATACTTTAAGCATTTAGAGTTAAACGCCACTGATGAGTCTTAAGTAGACGAAACGCGCGTCTGGCGTACAGAATTTGTCAACTTGGTAATTTTAAATACATCTTGTTAGAATATTTGAGCAAAGCAAAGTAACACCACGGCACGTCCCCGGCTGGCGGACTTGGGAAGCAACTATGTTGGGTTAAGTTGGAAATGAGAAATTTCAAGATCAATATGTTACGACTTGTTTACGTCATTTATTTATATTGACATTCAATGACTAAGGCCATTCGTTGGTCAGTCTTTGTCTAAATTTTTGACAAAAAACACCGTCATGTGTATCGTTGCATAATCTCCTAGACTTGTATATTATTTTTTGTTTATGCTGTATCGTCATGTTTGTCGATCCGATACTTAATAAGCTTGCTGGTTGGTAGACTCTTTAGACTTATATATATATATATATGTATATATACATATACGACATATAGTTTGACTCATGTCCGTCCGTTCGTCCGTCCGCCCTTCCGTACAAATTTCCGTCAAACTTTTCTCAGCGCGAAATAATCGTATATTAATTATCGATTTCGGTCCGACCTAATATGTGATAATTTGTGAGACTCTTGTGGACTGTTGAACTATTGGGTTGTCGGACTATTGGGCTGTCGGACTATCGGGTTGTCGGACCATTGGGCTGTCGGACTATTGGGCTGTCGGACTACAGACGTGTAACCGTCATATCAACTCATCTTAAAGCCATTGACGGTATGTTTGTGTGATAAAAGCTTGTAAATAAAGGCCCCGGACGTCTTGAATCTAAAGGCAAAATTGATTTGAATTAAACAAAATGCCAAACACCATAAATCTTCGAACCCATATGTTAATGTTAAAAGCACTGTACAGTATTATACTGTTAAAAAATGAAAGGCATTGTTCTTTTGGATTTTCTAATTGCAAATTATGTATTTCCCACGTGTAATGGAATTGTCTATTAAATCATTGATTTCGTGACAGGTTATAAACCTTAAAGATCTGTTCAATTGACTCGGACGGTGACTCTTCAAAGGTGCACATCGATTCTGTTGCTTTGAAATTTGGCAAACGTTTTTTATGTGAAATTTGTGGTTGATTCAACCGCTACGTTAAAGTGTATAATGTACGATGTTTCAAACTTGAATTCGTCATTACTTTAAAATACTACCATGTGGACCCTGTTACTCGAAATATCGTCACATCCATCCGCAGTCCGGGATATCTGTAAGTGAGAACTAAACATAAAGCAGGGCACATTTTCTTGGCTGTGTGACTCCGGGTCAAGATCGCTAATTCGGGTCTTTCATCTACGGAATCGAAATGTCGCCACAACAACCACTGCAGTTGAAATGCCTGGATTGAGAAGAATCAGCTCGCAAACAGTCCGCAACCGACTTCGACAATATAGCATTAGACCCAGACTTCCGTATTTTGGAGCAGTTTTGACACCGTTACACAGAAAAGAAAGAGTTTGATGGTGCAATAGATTGAGCGGCGTAGAAATTGTTCAGCGACGAGTCCCGCTTTGTGCTACAGAAACGTGATGGGAGAATTCGTGTATACCGGCTCAGGAATGAACGTGTCTCATTTGACTGTGAGCCAGAAGTGGATAGCTTCGGGTGGAGGTAGCGTGACGACGTGGGCGGGCGGCCATCTATAATGAGCTTAAAAAGAATTTATACATACCCCGAAATTCTCCACCCTCGCCATATTCGCGTAATTAACCGCCAGAGGGCATTGTTACGAAAGGAAAATGCTAGGCCTCACACAGCGCGCTTAACAAGGGACAATCTTGAGCTTAACAAGATTGATGTACTACCTTTGCCTTCTAAAACGTATAGGATAGCGTCAACCCCGCCTCAAGCAATCGATCAGCTCTATCAAATATTGCAACGTAATAACGTTAGAACATTGATCGACGCTATATCAAGGAGATGCAGAGCAGTGTAGGCAGATCGGTGGTGATATACAGTACTAACTTTAACCTTCCTTTGAATAATTATTAAAAATACAAAATTATTTACCAAGTAGGTACTACTAAACATTGCTAGATAAATATAATCTTATTGTATTGACTTTACATAAAAACTGTAAAAGAAGTCGGTATTAAATATATGAAATGCTCAACAGAGCTTCGAGTTTTCACCCATTTTAAAGCCTCATCCTACTGAGTTTTTTTGTCTAGTCAGTTCACTATTACAGTACACAATTTTCGAATGCCGAAGGAGTGTAACAGTTAACGTTAACTGGTTCCCTACTTTGGATGGAAATGTTACATGCCTGACATCGATGAACAGTTATGTAACGTAACAGTTTACTGTTTTATTACTTCGGGGTTCAAACTGCTACGTGCCCGACAGTGATGCGAATTTCTATAAATGAACAGTTAACTATTTCCCGAATTCCGATTTTGAACTGTTACCCGATAGCTCTGTAAGTTAACAGTTAACTGTTTCCCTACTTCTAGATTCCAACTGTTACACGATCCACATGGATGTACAGTGCTATACATGTAAGTTGTTAATTTTGTTTTTACTCCTACAAACGCTGCATGCTAGATAAAGATGCAGAGTTGTATAATTTAATAAAACAGTTATTGCATGCACTTTTATGAACAGTTAATTTATTGATTCTCGATGCTGGAGGTGTCTTGGGAACTGTTGCACTCGACCTTCAGCCTTGGCTAACAGTTCTCAAGTCATCACTAGCTCCAATAATTTGACTTTTCCCTCAACATAAGTCTAAACATTTATATGTGGCCGACAAAATGAAAAGTACAACAGTATCTAAAAATTCTTTTTCCAGGTAAAATGGAGGACTGGGTAAAATTTGTAGAAAGAAAACAAATTCCCTTGACACTATTGGTTTTAATTGACAATTTTTGTTGGATTTTTAAGTTTTAACGTTTGATTGCGTTTTTTCTTCATCGTATTGTGACTCACTATCTATTCAATTTTTATAAAATTCAAGACCTATTTTTGAAACTAATTAGTATTATTGTTATCGATGTTATATTGTATTATTTTGCAGTTGGTCATGAATGGTTTCGTTAATTATTACTTTTCATAAAACCTGAACATTTACAGCCTCATTAAGGGGTATAATTATATCTTATAAGAACAATGTCTATGGTACATTGGACTAATGATGTATTATTATATGTATATATATCAATTACCAGAAAAATTGCCTGCAGAGGAAAACAAATAATATTCTAAGTTGCTGCTCGTTTGCATAAAACAATATTACAAGGACATTTTGTCACTCTATATAGGAGCTCAGTATGATTTCAATTAAACAGTCAGTGTATAGATTACATGATGATTTAATCAGGGAAGATAAAACGAGTTAATATACATTCCAGCAGGTCATATTTACTGTTATATTAACTCAATCAAATCCCTACAAGTTTCTATACGAATGCCAAATCCTAAATATCCCATGAAATTTATGGAATCTTCGCACTTTTGTTTGTCGTCTAATCTCAACTATGATTTTTCTGTTTAACTATACACCTTGCCTTAAGTTAAGCAGCACCCTATTATTTTACAGGGATTCATTTTAGATTTTATACATTTCAATATGTTTAATGAAATTACAATTTATTAAACATTAATGACAAATGAAACATACAAACAACATGTTTACAATCGCTTTACTTATTGTTTGATGAAAAAAATGTTCAAAGCAAAGATATTAAACAAAACAGTGCAAATATAACTTTCATTAGTCAAAATAGGTTTGATTGCATACTTCAATTTCAGGAACTTTAAGTACACAAATCATCACAGGTCAACGTTCAGGGAAAGAACAGTCATTTTGAAATGTGTTAAACGCAAAAATACTCAGTAATTTGGTGTAACCACCACGCTTCCGGTACAGTTCATTAACTATCTTCCTCATGCTATTGACTAAATGACGACGCGTAGCATGTGGTAAATTCTGCCATTCATTTTGAAAGGCAACACGTAGTACTTGGACATTTTGGCAAGCAGGTGCTATTTTATTGATTTTACGGGCAATGTATTAATATCGGGTGACATGGATGACCATGGAAGATGCTCAATAGCTTCGCTTTCGATAACATCACGTACAATGGCAGCTCGGTGAGGTCTTGCGTCATCACCCTAAAGTGCATGATTGTCAAAATGTGGCACAATAATAGCGTTAATGACGTCATTTCTATATGTCCGCCCTGTCATTATCCCATCAACTACATACAGATTCAGTTGACAGTCGTATGAAAAGCCTCCCACCACCGCAAAACGCTGTAGTGGCTCCACCACCGCAAAACGCTGTAGTGGCTAGGATGTTGTTCTGGTTGTAAGCAGTGCCTCGTTGTCTCCAAACGCGCATGCGCCCATCAATATGGCGAAGAAGGAATCTGCTTTTGTCTGTCCAGTGTCGAATGATATCGTGCTTGGCGATGTCTTTGTGTCAACAGTGGACGTTTCAAGGGACGACGAGCTCTCAACCTTGAATTGTTTAGGCGCCTATTAACTATTTGAACGGCGACTTTGGTTGCAATATTCCAATCGTCACTAGGATATATTGCAGTGGCAGACGTTTGGCGTTTGGCTACACGAACGAGTGCTCTACCCTCCCTTCCAAATGTTTTTGGTGGTCGACCTGACCTAGGACGTTCCTTGATAGTTCAATGACGTTTGAGTAGCCGGGATACAATACTAAAATGAATGCCAACGTGTTGTGCTGTCTGACGCAAGCTCTGTCAACTATTATGCATTCCAACGATCTGCCACTTCTCAGTTTTACTTAATCTCCGTCTAAGCATTGTAAAAATAAGATGTAAAGATGAAGTAAAAAAAGACCTGGAGATAAACACTAACTCGTTAAGGAAAGCAAGGCTTTAAGGCGTGCTCGACTACCGTATGACAAACTGGTTTTGCTATTTAAAGATTTACCTGAGGAGTTAATTAAAGTAACTTTCCCGTGCTCGATTGATGGCTTTAGTACATAAATAACACAAAATTAATATTCATTCAGAATTTTGCAATTATAAAATAATTGTAGGTGTTGCTTAACTTATGTCGAGGTGTATATAACACAGTAACTGATTACTAGTGAAAACGTAAACCCTGATATCATAATTACTGCTGGACACAAAGTAGACTCAACCCTGATATCATCTGTACTGCTGGACACACAGTAGACAAATCCCTGATATAATCGCTACTGCTGGACACACAGGAGACTCAAAGACACGACCCTGATATCATCTCTACTGGTGGACACAGTAGACTAAACCCTGATATCATCACTACTGCTGGACACACAGTAGACTTATCCCTGATATCAAAACTACTGCTGGACACCGTAGACTAAACCCTGATATCATCACTACTGCTGGACACACAGAAGACAATCTTGATATCATCACTACTGCTGGACACACAGTAGACTAATCACTGATATCATCACTACTGCTGGACACAGTAGACTAATCCCTGACATCATCACTACTGCTGGGCACAGTAGACTAATCTGACATCATCACTACTGCTGGACACACAGTAGACGTAACCCTGATATATCTCTACTGCTGGACACATAGTAGACTAAATCCTGTTATCATCACTACTGCTGGACACACAGTAGACGTAACCCTAGTATATCTCTACTGCTGGACACACAGTAGACTAAATCCTGTTATCATCACTACTGCTGGACACACAGTAGACTAAATCCTGTTATCATCCCTACTGCTGGACACACAGTAGACGTAACCCTGGTATATCTCTACTGCTGGACACACAGTAGACTAAATCCTGTTATCATCCCTACTGCTGGACACACAGTATACTTACCCTAACATCATCACTACTGCTGGACACACAGTAGATTTAACCCTGACATCATCACTACTGCTGGACACACAGTATACTTACCCTGACATCATCACTACTGCTGGACACACACTAGACTAAATCCTGTCATCATCACTACTGCTGGACACAGTAGACTAAGTTCTGACATCATCACTACTGTTGGACACACAGTAGACTAAGTTCTGACATCATCACTACTGCTGGACACACAGTAGACTAAATTCTGACATCATCACTACTGTTGGACACACAGTAGACTTAACCCTGACATCATCACTACTGCTGGACACACAGTAGGGTAATCCCTGATATCATCAGAGATTCAGTATACGTAGAAATAATGGTGGATATCAAGTACAAAGGATGCAGGATATCATGTACAAACGATTTAGGGGATGTGTAAGGATGGAGGGTATCATATATAACGAATTTTGGATATGTTCAAAGGGTTGGGATATCATGTACAAATGATTCGAGATATATAAAAAGAGTGTATGATATCATGTTTAAAGGATTGATGGAGGATATCATGTACAAAGAAATCATGATTTGAACAAATGTTGATATCAAATACAAAGGATGCAGGATATCAAACGATTCAGGGGATGCACAAGGTTAAGGTGGAGGATATCATGTATAACGAATTTAGAATATGTTCAAAGGCCTGGGAATATCATGTACAAAGGATTCAGGATATGTACAAAGGGTGGCTGATATTATGTAAAAAGTGATCCAGTATACGAAGAAATTATGGTAGATATCATGTACAAAGGATGGAGAATATCATGTAAAGTGACTCAGCGGATGTTTTGTTTTGTTTTTTGTTTGATGGTGTTTAACGCCACTTTCAGCAATTTTTCAGCTATATCGTGGCGTCCAGTTTTTATTGGGGTAGGAAGCCGGAGTACCCTGAGAGAACCCCCGACCTGCGGTAGGAAAACTGGCAATCCTTGTCAATTAAGATTGGAGTCGAGTACACCATGTCTGCAGTGAGAATCGAACCCGCAATCTCAGTGTTGACAGAACACGGGATCAATAATAGACCTTTACCACTCGGTCACCGAGGCCCCTTCAGCGGATGTACAAAAGGTGGAAGATATCATGTAAAAAGGATTCAAGGGATATCCAAAAGATAGTGTGGAGGATATCATGTATAAATCATTCAAGAAATTCCAAAAGATAGTGTGGAAAATATCATGTCTAAAGAATTCAGGAAATGAATAAATGGTGGAGGATATCATGTACAAATACAAATGGTGATGGATATCATGTACCAAGGATGGGATATCATTTAGAAGGTTGGTGGATATTATGTACCAAGGTTGGTGGATATCATGTACCAATGATGGGGATATCATTTACAAGATTGGTGGATATTATGGAAGAGCAAACTGAATGTCCTGTTTGATTGCTTACATTGTGTTATGATGTAAGCGAAGAAATACCATAGTGGAAATCCACTTACAAAGTCCAAAACATTAATACAAAGCCATGGGACAAACAACAAAATCTAAACAAAGCAACACACAAACAAAAGCCAGCGACAGAAGCTCTCAAAAAAATAAGAGAGTAAACGATGCGATAAGTTCAAAGACATCTTGGTTGAAATTTGGTAATACAGAATAAACGTCGTTAATGCTGCACAACCTGTAGTATATATTTAGCTCGCATACTCTAATATTTATACCAGCATTATTGGTACTGACTTTAAATTGTATGTCTGCATCAAAATAATTACAGCAAAGGTTTTATGCTGTCGAATATTTAATCTGCCTCAGAACTATGAGCGACACTATGTCTTAAAACCCCTTCTTTATAGTCAGTCGATCAACAAAATGATTGCATTAAAGCCAGACGGTATAAAAAATCAAACGGATGAACATTCCAAGGACAAAGTTGTTCCATATTGCATAATTAGTAGTTAAAAGTAATGGCTTTTAAAATAAACTGTATACATCCCTGAAACAGCTCCATTAATTGGTTGATTAATGATAAGCTTATACAGATCTGACGAATGAGTCGAGTCGTGACGAAAAGAAGCTTAATATTGCCGTCAGTGAAGAGGAAAATGTCAACAGTAATGAAAGTTTAATTTAAAATTAAAAGTTTGATGTTTATTATGCAGTAATAATTCTATTTATGCTGTAATGTGTAAATATTGAATGCTTTGATTTTATAACGTCCTATAAGAACATTTGCAAATCGATATTTCCTCTGAGCGGACTTCTTTCAGTATCCAATGCATACAAGATAGCGTCCTACTAGAGAATCGTAAGGGAACAATGTTTGTTCTGCCACAATTATTTATAATTAAATCGATTGAGATTTAAAATAAAATTTAAAACAAATAAAAAAAATGGATTACTCTTTTTTTATTGTTCTGCAGAATCGATATTACTTTTTTTATTATGTTGTGTATGTTCCTACGCTGTCTCGCCCGGATTTAATTAGGTTTATGAGTGAGTCGCCGGAGTTTACACATTGATAATTTCTAAAAACAGTGTTTAATTCTACAATAAAACAAATAATTGTCAACATTCTCAGCCATGTGTATGCTAAGAAGTTATTTGATATTTCACTTTCCCCTGTAACTTAATTTATTAGTATTGGCATCAAATCGACTTTATATAAACAACGTATGATGTAGAGTACAGTCAAGTTAATTTATTCGTCTGTCACTGAAATGTAACTTAATTTGACAAGTGACAAATTACAGAATGACAATTATCTTTTTTCTGGTTTTCTTAAACACAAACTTAATAAACACAAAATATTTCGATTTTAAGATGTTTTCAGATCCTCTGTAGTGATCAGATATAACAATAATAGTATAATGCTATTAGAATCGAGACATCAAATTTTAGAATATTAATATCATGGTACCACCATCAAGGCATCAAACTCTAAAATATAAATATCATGTTATTAGAATCAAGACATCAACGTATCAGATTACCAGAATGTCAGCTTCGATTCCAAGAATATCAGTATCAGAGACTACCAAAATGTTAGCTTCGATTCCAAGAATATCAGTATCAGAGACTACCAAAATGTCAGCGTCGATTTCAAAAATATCAATACCGAACTTCCAGATATCCGCCTCGACTGCCAGAATGTCATACCAGAATATCATGATGCCAGAATGTCATACCAGAATATCATGATGCCAGAATATCAGCGACGATTCTAAAGTATCAGTTTCAGACAACTAGAATGTCAGCGTTGACATTCAGAATGCCAGTGTCGACTTCCAGAATATCAGTACCAGACTACATAATGTCACCACCGACTTGAACAATGGCAGTATCAGACTACTAGAATGTCAGTGATGACTTCTAGAATATCAATATCATACTCCCAGAATATCAGTGTCGACTTTCAGAAAACGTGCAGACTACTAAGATGTCAGACTTAATTCGACTTCTAGACTACAAGATTGTAAGCTTCAAATTTAAGAATAACAGTGTTAGACTACTATAGAACGTCGTCGGGGATTTCTGGAATATCAATATCATACTCAGAATGTCAGTGTCGAATTCCAGTAGCCATAATCAGACAACGCAAATGTCAGCCCCGACGTAAAGAATATTCATATCAGACTATAAGAATGTCAGCTTCGACTTTAATCATATCAGTACCAGACTACTAGAATGTCAGCCTCGACTCTCATAATATCAGCATCAGACTACTAGAATGTCGCCTCGACTTTAATAATATCAGCATCAGACTACTAGAATGTCAGCCTCGACTTTAATAATATCAGCATCAGACTACTAGAATGTCAGTCTCAACTTTAACAATATCAGCATCAGACTATTAGAATGTCAGCCTCGACTTTAATAATATCAGCATCAGACTACTAGAATGTCAGTCTCAACTTTAACAATATCAGCATCAGACTATTAGAATGTCAGCCTCGACTTTAATAATATCAGCATCAGACTACTAGAATGTCAGCCTCGACTTTAATAATATCAGCATCAGACTACTAGAATGTCAGCCTCGACTTTAATAATATCAGCATCAGACTACTAGAATGTCAGTCTCAACTTTAACAATATCAGCATCAGACTATTAGAATGTCAGCCTCGACTTTAATAATATCAGCATCAGACTACTAGAATGTCAGTCTCAACTTTAACAATATCAGCATCAGACTATTAGAATGTCAGCCTCGACTTTAATAATATCAGCATCAGACTACTAGAATGTCAGCCTCGACTTTAATAATATCAGCATCAGACTACTAGAATGTCAGCCTCGACTTTAATACTATCAGCATTAGACTACTAGAATGTCAGCCTTGACTTTAATACTATCAGCATCAGACTACTAGAATGTCAGCCTTGACTTTAATAATATCAGTATCAGACTACTAGAATGTCAGCCTCGACTTTAATAATATCAGCATCAGACTACTACAATGTCGCCTCGACTTTAAAAATATCAGCATCAGACTACTAGAATGTCAGTCTCGACTTTAATAATATCAGCATCAGACTACTAGAATGTCAGCCTCGACTTTAATAATATCAGCATCAGACTACTAGAATGTCAGCCTCGACTTTAATAATATCAGCATCAGACTACTAGAATGTCAGCCTTGACATTAATAATATCAGTATCAGACTACTACAATGTCGCCTCGACTTTAATAATATCAGCATCAGACTACTAGAATGTCAGTCTCGACTTTAACAATATCAGCATCAGACTATTAGAATGTCAGCCTCGACTTTAATACTATCAGCATCAGACTACTAGAATGTCAGCCTCGACTTTAATAATATCTGCATCAGACTACTAGAATGTCTGCCTCGACTTTAATAATATCAGCATCAGACTACTAGAATGTCAGCCTCGACTTTAATAATATCAGCATCAGACTACTAGAATGTCAGCCTCGACTTTAATAATATCAGCATCAGACTACTAGAATGTCAGCCTCGACTTTAATAATATCAGCATCAGACTACTAGAATGTCAGCCTCGACTTTAATAATATCAGCATCAGACTACTAGAATGTCAGCCTTGACATTAATAATATCAGTATCAGACTACTACAATGTCGCCTCGACTTTAATAATATCAGCATCAGACTACTAGAATGTCAGTCTCGACTTTAACAATATCAGCATCAGACTATTAGAATGTCAGCCTCGACTTTAATAATATCAGCATCAGACTACTAGAATGTCAGCCTCGACTTTAATAATATCAGCATCAGACTACTAGAATGTCAGTCTCGACTTTAATAATATCAGCATTAGACTACTAGAATGTCAGCCTCGACTTTAATAATATCAGCATCAGACTACTAGAATGTCAGCCTCGACTTTAATAATATCTGCATCAGACTACTAGAATGTCAGCCTCGACTTTAATAATATCAGCATCAGACTACTAGAATGTCAGCCTCGACTTTAATAATATCAGCATCAGACTACTAGAATGTCAGCCTCGACTTTAATAATATCAGCATCAGACTACTAGAATGTCAGCCTAGACTTTAATAATATCATCAA
The DNA here is from genome assembly GCA_944474755.1 of Limnoperna fortunei. Classification (NCBI taxonomy): domain Eukaryota; kingdom Metazoa; phylum Mollusca; class Bivalvia; order Mytilida; family Modiolidae; genus Limnoperna; species Limnoperna fortunei. The sequence continues at coordinate 27,517,410 of OX104116.1, forward strand.
CAGACTACTAGAATGTCAGCCTCGACTTTAATAATATCAGCATCAGACTACTAGAATGTCAGCCTCGACTTTAATAATATCAGCATCAGACTACTAGAATGTCAGCCTCGACTTTAATAATATATCAGCATTAGACTACTAGAATGTCAGCCTCGACTTTAATACTATCAGCATCAGACTACTAGAATGTCAGCCTCGACTTTAATAATATCAGCATCAGACTACTAGAATGTCAGCCTCGACTTTAATAATATCAGCATCAGACTACTAGAATGTCAGCCTCGACTTTAATAATATCAGCTTCAGACTACTAGAATGTCAGCCTCGACTTTAATAATATCAGCATCAGACTACTAGAATGTCGCCTCGACTTTAATAATATCAGCATAAGACTATTAGAATGTCAGTCTCGACTTTAATGATATCAGCATTAGACTATTAGAATGTCAGTCTCGACTTTAATAATATCAGCACCAGACTACTAGAATGTCAGCCTCGACTTTAATAATATCAGCATAAGACTATTAGAATGTCAGTCCCGACTTTAATAATATCAGCTTCAGACTACTAGAATGTCAGCCTCGACTTTAATAATATCAGCTTATAAATAAGAATGGAACTTCATGCAAAAGTACATATTAATTTTATATTAATGCAAACACTATGAACGAAAACAGTCCTATAATACACGTTATACTATAGAACCTCGGTGTTGACAAGAACGAAGGGCGGTTCATTGACTAAGATAGAACAGTCCTATAATACCCGTTATGCTATAGAACCTCGGTGTTGACAAGAACGAAGGGCGGTTCATTGACTAAGATAGATTACTAACATACATATCTCTTGTCTTCCAATTTTAATGGATGACAAGGCTGATAACGAATATATGAAATAGTTATATTCAATCATAGAAGGCGTTAACAATAACATCGATTGTTAAAATGCAATCTATAATAGTTGGAGCTGTGAAAGGTTGAGCGTAATCTAGTTATCTAAAGATCAGAAGTTTAATTTAATTTCTGTATTATTTGTTCTTTGGAAAGTTATATTATAACTTTAAATCGCCATTTGTTAACAATTCGTGCATTTGTTTTAGAAAGTGTTAGTGCTTGCATGTGTGCGCGGTAAGCAGCCATATGATGCTGTATCCATCCAACATCAAAAGTAGGACCTCAAGTGTTTGAAAGTTCTTTTTCCTACCGATATAATTTGATTTCTATAGACTATATATTTCGATATCAAATAATGATAGAACGTGTTGAAGTTATACATGTCACGGCAATTGTATGGTTCCCTGTGATATAGTTCATTGAATTCCACATGAGGATATACCAAACGATATCAGTAAATTGGTAATAATGATACATTACACCTTGTAGAAGAAAGTGAAATCTAATCTAATTGTACATGCCATTTACAGAGTTAATTTACATTCAATATTTTACTGCGCTGTCATGGGAAACAATGCAATGCTTCTATTGTTGCACGAACTCTGATATGCAAACTTTTAAACTTGGTACAACGTTTCACGTCTGTTAATTTTATAGAAAACTGAAGCCGAAACGTCCGTTATTATGTTGCTATGAAACAAACCTTAAAAAAAACAATCTTCATCTGTATTTACTCTTTCAGTTGTACAAAGGGGTGGCCGAACGCCGTTTTCCGTTCGATTTGAACCACACATCACCCGTTTTCATCTTTTACTCTGTTACATTACAGTAGGCTTACCAAGAAACACACCTTTTTATTTGCAGTTGATCATATAATTTGTTTTTGAGGGAGAGATTAACCTTAATCGTTCGATTTGATCTGATCAATGTTGTAGTCTCCATGTCTTCTTTACATCTTACGCTTTTTTAGGTAAAGTAGTCAAATCTTCTAAGGGCAAACTCGTTTCGTAAAATTTGTTTGTCCAAAATGTGATTTGTTTCGTCACTCCCTTAATCATGTTGACCTAATCTTGACAATTATACTTGTTGCGAAACAATAACAATGATATATTGCCTCATTGCGTTCAACTTTTTTTTTATAACCTGAGTTTTGAAGTCAGAAAGCAATCTTGGTCTTTCGATAGAATTAGAAGATATTTACTACACATTTTTCTGTTTAATAGCAATAAGTTTCTTTACCATATGCGGCATATAAGCATCGCGCTTATATGTCGTAGTCTAATAGACATGTATCCCCAATAATATGTACTAAACAGGGCTGGTCATCTTGGACATAGCTTGGTTATGTGTCATACCCGATGGCGGTTGTTTAATAGCATGGAGTTTCTTTACCACAGGCGCAGATAAGCATGCACTGTGATACGATGCTTTATGTCCGACGACGCTTTTTGTCCGATAATTTTGCTTTTTGTCCGAACTTTTGCTTTTTGTCTGTCAACTTTTTATCCGACTAGCTTTTTGTCCGATATTTTTGCTTTTTGTCCGACTTTTTTGCTTTTTGTCCGATATAAGTACTATCATTGTATAGATTTTTTTACACCGAATTCATTTTTATGCGAAAGAAAGAAAAAAAGGCTTAGCATCACGGGGCCTGTGGTCCACATGAATGGGCCTAGTGTGTCGAAATTGTGTATGTGGGTTTATATGAGTTAGGCATGTGAACCCAATTTTTAGGCATTTTTTCACTGATCATTTATGAAATTTTAATTCTGAAATTTTTGTTTAATCAGATGGAATTTGCTTATATCCCCGAAACACCTTAAATGCGTTGTGAAACAAAACAACAAAATACGTTATGTCACTTATGTGTATTATTACCGTCGGAGACGGTATACATAGTCAAATGACGATCAGTCTTCGGAGTAAATGACTCTCTGTTACTTGATTGGGTGTTACTAAATCTATAAATATTTTTGTCATTTCATTGCTTTAGGTGTAGGACCACCAAATACCGGGAACCAGTCCAGAGGTTGTACGTAAAAGTAGTACTAGTCAACAGACAGGTTCACTCTTGCATCATATAGAATTTGAACCGCACATGATACCAGAATAAATTTGGTATTTTTGGAAAGCTGAATATTCTAGGAAACTTGAGGATAAAGTTTTATTGGTTTTAAATGAACATAAAAATGTTGAGAGTCAATTAGGGACAAGCACTATTTTTGGACTGAAAATAGAAAGTGAAAGTAGATTTTTAGACCACGTGGACTTCAGGTTGAGCGTTTTTTCTTATATGCAATGAAACATATTGTGAAATTTTGACAGAATGTTCAGCCAGTGCATTTTTATAGGGGACAGAAGTGTCACTTAATTTGAAACAAAGGTAAATTTTCTAGGATAAGTCAAAATTATCAAATTTTAATATAGCCGAAGAGTAAAAAATCTATGGTGGTCCTACACCTTTACGCCAGGATCGCACTAGTATGTGTACTGAAATTTCGATATATTCTTAGGTTGAATCGGGGTTGTAATCAGTATTTTAGTGTAGTAATATTACGTTCCACATATTGACTTCTATTTCATTCAATGCATTGGTCAATGGACAGTTAAAAGGAAAACATTGTACCAAAATCTCCCTACTGTTTAAAGCTGCTTGGGTTAGGCAAAAATTATATGTTCTGTATCTTTATTTTCGTTCGATATTGATGCAAATGTAACAAAACATAATATTACCGCTCATTTTGAACATTTGTATAGGGAGTCAACTTTTGTTTCATTATTTTTTAAAAAGCACGTGTGAAGTGACGACAGGCATTTAAATCTCTGAAGCATTGGATAATAGTTTAGCGTAAACAAAGTCCTTACAAGGTACATGTATATTGTTTACCTATCCTACATATAAATTACAAAAAACAGATACTTTAATAAATGCATAAAATGTGTAATGCAGCTAAGAGACGGTTAGTTGTTTAGAAAAGCTAAACTTGTTGTTATAATTTACTAACAGCTAAATAATTGAGCGATTTGTTTTTGGATATTCTGGCAAAAGGAACAATAGGCATACATTTCTTATTCTTTATGTTTGTTTATGTTTGAAAACAAAAATAAATTGTATAAAATCGACTTGTCTTATAATTTTTTTAATTGCCTGTATGAAGTAAAGCAATCTGGCTCAGCATGTGATTTTGAACTGGCAGCAGTGATGTTGCGCCATATTTTAACAAGTTGCCGTATTCCACTGACAAGGAGAGAACTTTACATACGATCACCGTATTAAAACTGGACTTTTTGTTTATTTGTTTGTCGTTTGAATGGGGGTGCTGTTGATGGTGCATTCGGTTAGCGGAAATTTCCTGACATCCCATATAGGGAGACCTCAAAACGAAAATAGGAAAAAAATTCCTGACTCTTAGAAAATTAAATTTGTTTTATAAGTGCTACAAGCATATTTTAGGACATTTTAGGACATTTATGCCAAAAAATATTTAAAATAATTTGTTAGTGATCACGATGTTGTCTTGTCAAGTGATTTGGTACGACAGTGTCTTCGTTTGTGTTATATTCAGAAAGTATTACCTGAATTAGTTCATTAAATGCAAACGAACATAGTTTAGTGTAAACATTGTGAGGAATACGTAAACGCAATTAAATGCTTTGCATCTCCTCATTTTTCGGTTTCCGAATATTATTTTTGTTAAGAGAGTATAGCATGTGTTCAATGTTGTACTGGTTCCGGTCATGTACCGGTCATGGGGCCTTGGTGGCCGAGTGGTTAAGTTAATAAATCATCTATTATTGATCACGTGCCTGTCAACACTGAGGTTGTGGGTTCTAGTTTTGTACTGCGGTGTTCTAGACTCGCTCCAGTCTTAATTGGAGAACTGTCAGCATTCATGTCGAAATTCGGGGGTTTTTTTTCAACGTATAGTCCGGCTTCTTCCCACCTAATAAAAAAAGCATTAAACCCCATTCAAGCTACGTCGATTTATGAAATTTATGAAATTTATTTCTGTTTTCACACATAAACAAGGGGTGAACAAGGGGTACATTTCTCCCTTCCCTCTGCTCCTTTCTCCCCCTCTTTACACTTCTGCCTCTCAAAACCCCAGAAATAATATATTGTATTTCTTAACTACAATCAATGGTTTCATGGTTGTTAACTGTGTAGAATTTATTTTGCTGTTAGCATATTATTATACACCATGTATAGTGGTTGTTTTTGCACTGGTTTTTGTTTTCTTAGACGGTTGTCTCAGACGGTCTGCAATGTCTAAGTAGTCGGGCCGAACTCTCAGACATATCCGATGGACTGACTACTTTCGTCTTAAAAGTAAATTGTCCTATAAATGTCTCCAGAGTCCAGACCAACTTGTCTTGCATTTGTTACATTTGTACTTCAAAACCACTTGACATATTGGAATCCAACTTGCAATTTTCAAACAATTTAACAAACCTCTATTGTATTGTATTGTATTGTTATCTTATAGAAATGTACCTCATATGGTCTTTTACAAAGTCTCACGGTTTTTGGTGCTGATGCTAACAGCAAGATGGTCACAACAGGGGAACATAGAACCCCAGAGACAATAATTACAAACAGCTGGTTTTCAGAAACTAATTCACTTAATTCAATCACATTATGCAGAACTGATATCAGGGTAGGTTTCTGCCACTTTACTATTTGTATTCATTGAAATGCTCTGAAATCTGAGTGAAAATTGAATTGTGATATTGTAGAAATGTACCCGAAATCGTTCTCTAAAAATTTAAGATTTTGGAGCGAATCCTAAATCCAAGATGTCCACCACTGTGGAACATATACCCAGACAATATGTAGCACAAATCATGCAGAAATAGTGCCAGAGCAGTTCTCTACTACTCACAAGTTTTGGTGCTGAATGAAAACTTTGTGTAATGCTCATATAAAGTAAACTGAAGTTTGTGATAAATCATGTGAGCTTTACAGGCTTTCTATGTGTAGAAATAAGGATATTTCGACAAGTATAATTATGAATATAGCTTGATTGGCTGGATTTTTTTTTCAATTTTTCAATGTAAAAGAATTTGATTTATAATGTACTGGTATTAAGTACTACCTGAAGTAACATTACCAGTTGTGCAAACTGTACTTTGATTAGTATGTTTATACATGCATGGATGGTACCCTAAGGATGTATGTTAACATGTTTGTTAAAAAGAACTAATTGGATTAGCAAAGTGGTGTCAAAGAAGAATATTGTTTAAAGAGTTTACAACGGACAGACGACATATGACGGATACGTAGTGAATAGGTGATAACAGAATGTAGAGGGAGAGATTTTGGCTTAAAAAACTTAATGCATAGTAGCCAGGTAGCATAGTAAAAACTCTCGTCATTTTAGAATAATGCAATTTATCTCTTTACTGGAGTTTTCTATAAATAGTTTTAGCCTGTTTCAATTTACTCAATGAATTGGCCCTTCAGAAAATGATTTTCAAATACAGATTAAAGTGAATATTTGTACTAGTTCTGCCTTTCTTTTTCTTACTTTTTCCTTTCTCCCTCCCTGTTGCTCCTTTTCCCCTCCCTTTGCTCCTTTTTCCCCTCTCCTTTCCCCCTCTCTCTCCTGTCTTCCAATACCTTGTCCTCCCCCTCATAAACAAACATAAAGAATAATTTTTTTTTACTTTTGTTCCTTTAGCCGGAATATCCAGAAACATTCAACAAATCCCTAATTTATTTAAATTTTAGTAAATTATTACAAAAATACACATAATGTTTATTCTTTTGACTGCTAAAATCTTTGACTCACAGCAATAATAAATATATGACTAATAAAAATTAAGCAGGACAATTACATTTTTTCTCGAAAGCCAGTTAATTTCAATGTGTCACATATGATGACGAAAGCAATATATATATTTAAAGGGAATATATGTAGGTAACATTATTGTCGCCTGAAGAGCTGCAGGAAGCAGTGAAAGTACTAGCGATGTAATACAATATACAGATTTTTTCATGTGATTTTATTCTTTATTCATATTAATGCCGTCTTGTGGACTTTATCTTGTTTTACCGCATATAAAGAAGTAAGCACCGCATATAAAGTCGTAAGCACCGCATATATGGTCGAAAGCAACACCTATAAAGTAGTAAGCACCGCATATAAAGTCGTAAGCACTACATATAAAGAAGTTAGCACCGCATATAAAGTCGTTTGTAAGCACTGCATATAAAGTCGTTTGCAAGCACCGCATATAAAGTCGTTTGTACCGCATATAAAGTCGTTTGTAAGCACCACATATAAAGTCGTTTGATAGCACCGCATATAAAGTCGTAAGCACCGCATATAAAGTCGTGTGTAAGCACCAAATATAAAGTCGTAAGCACCGCATATAAAGTCGTAAGCACCGCATATAAAGTCGTAAGCACTACATATAAAGAAGTTAGCACCGCATATAAAGTCGTTTGTAAGCACTGAATATAAAGTCGTTTGCAAGCACCACATATAAAGTCGTAAGCGCGCATATAAAGTAGTAAGCACTGCATATAAAGTCGTGTGTAAGCACCAAATATAAAGTCGTAAGCACCGAATATAAAGTCGTTTGTGGGCACCGGACATAAAGACGTAACCACCGCATATTTAGACGTAACCACCGCATATAAAGTCGAAAGCACCGCATATAAAGTCGTAAGCACCACATATATGGTCAAAAGAAACACATATAAAGTAGTAAGCACCGCATATAAAGTCGTAAACACCACATATAAAGAAATTAGAACCCCATATAACGTCGAAAGCACCTCATATAAAGTAGTAAGCACCGCATACAAAGAACTTTTCAAACATGAGGCAGTCGTGGCGTTCCATAATATTACGACATGAGAAAGCAGGAAAATACCAACTGGGTTAGATCCTTGCAGCATTACTGTCGGATAAGAAATGAAGAACATCATGACTCTCTTGGTATGTCACCGTTTGCTGTGTACCATGGACGAAAGTCACACAGTCTAGGTTTTTGTGTGAAGAAACCAGCCACAGAAAAAAGCAAGACTATAAGATGCCATCTTAATGAACAAGAATCTATTCAAAGCAGACAAGGCTGCGGATAAGATCATAGAAAAAACATTAAAAGAAGACCGCCAAGTATCTATGAAATCGGAGAAAAGGTTTTTGTGAAGCATTCAAACAAATGTGGGGCTAATAAACGAAAACGAATAATATCTACAGCCAGTACAGTACTTGAAGATTTGTCTAAGATACAAAAAATGTTTATAAAAAAAGGAGCAAAGGGCAAGCGATGAACTAACCAGAAACGCTTTAATGTATAATCTTGTGCCATCAGCAACCGAAATACCTTAGGATGGGAATTGTTTTTTCCATTCTATAGCATTCGCTCTTACTCGAATAGACCATAATGAGTATAACCAACAATATATTAGACGAAGACCGAATCCTTATTTACCAAACGGGACTCCCTAAAAGACTTTGTCCTTGACAGCAATTGGGAAGAGTATCTATAGACGGTATAGAAGGGGACGAGTGGGGTGACCATATTGCAATGTTGGCTGCATCGTCAGTATTTTATTAACGTATAATGATTATTTCAAGTCAGGATTCTCGTATTCAGGAGATTATCCCACAAAAAAAAAAAAAAAAAACACAACAACGAACAAGACTCTAACGACAGGACAATTTCATGAATTTATTTGGGACATGAATTCGAAGTTCACTATATTTTGTTGGATAAAATTGCGTCTTATCAGGAAAACAATGTCGATGAATGAAATAAGCAATCCCATTCTAACACTACAAAGTATGATCACAATGGTGATAGTGAACAGGAGAAAGATGCGGACGTTGAAGAGGACATGGAGGAAAATGACAGAGAAGAAGAGAAAAAAAAACGATGCTGATGATATAACGGCTTCTGGAAATGAGTCGAGAGAAAGTGGCAATGAAAGCAAAGAATCGAGAATAATAGGGAGTGAAAGCGAAGAGCCGAAAGAAAGTGGAATGAAAGTGAAGAGTCGAGAGAAAGTGAGAATGAACGTGAAGAGTCGAGAATAAGAGGGAGTGAAAGCGAAGAGCCGAGAGAAAGTGGGAATGAAAGTGAAGAGTCGAGAGAAAGTGAGAATGAAAGTGAAGAGTCGAAAATAAGAGGGAGTGAAAACGAAGAGTCGAGAGAGATTGAGAATGAAAGTGAAGAGTCGAGAGAAAGTGGTATTGAAAGCGAAGAGTCGAGAATAAGAAGGTGTGAAATCGAAGAGTCGAGAAAAAGTGGGAATGAAAGTGAAGAGTCGAAAGAAAGTGAGAATGAAAGTGAAGAGTCAGTCGAGAGAAAGTGAGAATGAAAGTGAAGAGTCGAGAATAAGAAGGAGTGAAATCGAAGAGTCGAGAAAAAAGTGGCAATGAAAGTGAAGAGTCGAGAGAAAGTGAGAATGAAAGTGAAGGGTCGGTAGAGAGCAGAAAACAGAATGAATGTGTAATCGAACTACGAAACCAGGTCGGAGTTATGAGAAGGCGGAATCGTAGAAATTGTCCGACGACTGTAGATGAGGCCTTGCCAAGGGAAATACAGTATATGATAATCCACATGGTTTTGCGACAAAATCCGTCTTCTCGATACATTTTGAGACATATCAATTCTTTCTTTAGACAAGTAATACATCAAGTTCCAACTCCAAGAATTTATTTAACAGTATCGCTTTTCACCTCGCCAGTACCAATACCGATTTGTGTAAGAAGACTATTCAGAGTTGCTGGAAGGAATAGTGGGCTCGTGGTAGAACTAAGAAATATAATTACTGACTCGTCATCTATGAACGCATGGTTATTTTTTAAATGAGGTTGACAATAGATGGTTTGAAATCAATAACATCAGGTGGACAAATCGTGATATCATTTTTAAGACGCATTTAATCCTCTTATCATTATTGCACGGTCGTTACACTTGTACTACCGTGGAGTGGATTGTGGTGGAGATTTGGCCTTGTCTTGTGTCGGTGGTTTTTCGGTGGTTTTTCTGTTATATCAGGGGAGGTTGTATACCCAACCCTGTTCTGACGAAGTTAAAGATGTTTTAATTTCTATATTTTTACTGAATACATGTATACAGCTGTTCAGTGGCGAATCATTGAAGAAAATTTTGAGCTGATATATAACAGCAAATGCCACCTGTAGATGACGGTTATCTGAACCAAATGAAGTATTTTTATGTTCAAAGAACATTATGTAACCCTGTTGGTGGCAGCTGGGGCTGAATTTATAACCCTGTTTTACTTTAAGCCTAAAAAATAGACCCTTTACTGCGGCACACCCATATGATTGATTGTATAGGAAGTTAGGAAGTACTCCCCCCCCCCCGTGTTCACTCCCATGTAGCCTTTCATATAAGATAGGTTTCTAGACTGTATATATGTTAGATATTGATTGTTTATATACTCCTTTTTAGCCCACCTGGCTGAAGGCCATGTGCGCTTTTGCCATCACTTGGCGTCGGGCGTCCTACTTTTCAAAAATCTTTTTCACTGAAACCGCTTGGCCAAATGTAACAAAACTAGGTAGGGTTGTCCCATACCATGTCCGTTATAGAACCATCGTTCGGATTATTGATTCAACGAAAAACATGGCCGCCATGGCTAAAAATAGAACATAGGGATAAATTGCAGTTTTGTTTGCAAATAACTCAAAAACGGTTACAGATATCAAAATTCTAGCTTAGGTTAAAGTAATCAACATCAAGATCTACCTGTTCTGAAATTTTGAAGATGATCCGACAACCTTTGTAGGAGTTATTGCCCTTTTCCTTGATTTTTTTCCAAAATTTTGCACTTTTAGCACAATATCTTGAAAAGATCAGATATTTGAAAAATTTAAATTCAATATGTTTTAGCTCATCAAGATCTACAAAAGTTGTAACAGAGTTAAAGTCGTAGGACCATTCTTTAGGAGTTATACCCCTTAGAACGTAAAAGTTGACCATTTTTACAGATTTTTGTCCTACTTTCATAAATCTTCTCTAAAACCGCTTTAACAAGTGCAATCAAAACTTGACAGGATTGTTCTATAGTATGTACTTTATAACACCATTATTCGGATATATAGAACATTGGGGGTAAATAACAGTTTCGTTTTAAATAACTAAAAAATGGTTACATATATCAAAATTCTGGTAGAGAGCAAAAATTATCAGCACCTTAATATCTACAAGCCCTGAAATTTTGAAGAAGATCCAACAACTAATGTAGGAGTTATTGTACTTTTTCTTTTTTTCTTCAAATTTTGCACTCACTTAGTCACATATTTTAAAAACTATGCAAAATATTTGAAAAATTTAAATTGCATATGGTTAAGCACATTAAGATCTACAAATTATGTAACAGGATCAATGTGGTAGGGCCTTTCCTTTTAGGAGTTTATGGGATACATTGATTACTTTTAGATTATATACTCGTATTTTTTATTGATTGGAATATATTAACAGTTTCAGTATTGTATTATCTTTAATTTTATCCCCATCATTTAGCATTCATCGTAAATTGCCTTTATCACAAGGACTTCAATAGGTACAACAGAAGAAAATGAGATATGGAATAGAAGTACGCGATATACAATGAAATTACAAACTCAACGGAAAAGAGCCAGCAGCCTTAATTGTCACCAAGCTTATGATTATGTGCTGTAGGTAATGTTAACAAAAAGGAGTATGGAAGAAAATGTACGCGACTTTACCCACATAAACAATGAAATTACAAACTCCACAACGGGAAAGAGACGGTAGCCTTTAATGGCACTCAAGGGCGCTGTAACAAAATATTATGCATACTATTTTAAATCCGATCCAAAAACTGTCAAACAATGATTCCCTGCTGGACATTTAACATGAAAAAGACAAATACAAAATGTTCCGGGGTGGGGTAACTACCTATATATTGGTATGTACAGAAGTCCTGGAATGGATCTACTTTTTCGGGTCTAAAGGTATATGATTAGGTATACTTTTTTAGGTTTAAGTATATTTTTGGGTAGAAAATTAAAAATGAGAGTTGTATTTGCATAGGTACATTTCCACAGAATTGATACTGGTGTCAATCTTCCTTGATTATGTAAGCATTCTGACAGTCATTTATTCAATTTAAATAATGTTTATACTATAAAATTTCAGTTTTTCAGGTACATGAATGGGTGGGGTTTCCGAAACCCCAGCCGCACGTATAGTAACAGCCCGGACAAGAATTGGCTACGGACGGACAACTATAATGAGCCACATTTTGTGATGGGGAACTAGCTAGCCATTTACGAGTTAGAATTTTGATAATAGAGTTATTGATGAGCATCGTCATGTGTTTCTTGATTAGTGGGGCATTTTAAGGTGATTACTTGATTACAAGGGTCATTTTTAGTGATTACTTGATTTTAAACACCTCCTGCTTGATTAGTCGATTACCACTTTTTGAAGATTTCGTTTTAAATGACGTAATTTTCAGTAAACAATTAATGATTACCAAAGCAAAAACTGAATGATTACTTTATTCCCAGATACCCCCATGAGAAGCCCCATAGAGTGTCATGATTATAAATACATATACAAAATTGCCAATGATCAGGTTAGCTTAAAAATGAATGGAAATTACTTTTGAAGAGGATTATAACAGTCAAACACAATAAGTGGACTAAAATATCATATGGTCACCAAATACAACTGATATCGGAAAAAAAGCAAAAAAGTCGGACAAAAAGCTAATCGGATACAAAATTTCGGACAAAAGGCAAAAAATCGGACAAAAAGCAAAGATATCGGACAAAAAGCTAATCGGATACAAAATTTCGGACAAAAGGCAAAAAATCGGACAAAAAGCAAAGATATCGGACAAAAAGCTAATCGGATAAAAGGTTGACGGACAAAAAGCAAAATTATTGGACAAAAAGCTACGTCGGACAAAAAGAAAATGTCGGACATAAAGCATCGTATCACACTGTATTGTTTTAGTCTAAGCATTGCGCTACTACCACGCGTATCCCCGGTAATATATATTAAATAAGTGGAGGTCAACTAGCAAATAGGTTGTAGGAAGCTGGGTTATGTTGTTATATCTTGTGAATTATTGGTTTTTAGAATCTGATCAAGTTGCCTTTTATATTGTGGTTGTTATATAGCAAATATTTCATAAGCAGATAGCTTATAGGATCGTGAGACTTTAAAAGGCAGGCACTGCGTACTATAGTTTTTGTCTGCATCACCTATAGTGCACCCATGGCTTTTATTGGGTTCTGTACTACCTTTTGGTCCTTGTTTTGCGTTGTGTATGTTTGTCATTTATAGTTTGTATCATAAATAGATAGCTATAACAGCGTTACATTGAGAAGTAAATATCGACTGACAGACTCTTCGGATCATGACACGTTAAGACACGTACAAATCGTTAAATATAGTTTATTGCGATAAGTTGACATTGTACAAGTCATAAAATAATCTGCAAAACAGAAACGCAAAATGGATATTAGTAAATGTATTTTGGATAAGAATTTTACATTAACAAATATCGATATTCGCTAAAATGGTTTTGATTTAACATAATTACAGTCCACATAAAGATTGACGAATACATGTATAAGTCAGTTTATCACAGTTAAGAATGCTTCTGGTCAGTGCCGTCTATGACCACCTCGCGCTGCAAACACCGCAACACTGCAACGCTTCTCCTTGGCAGGGTCAATTAATGTTTTTACGTGGAATTGTTCGCCATTCCTGTTGCAACATTTGACGGAGCCGGTCGAGGGTGACGCTAGCGCAGATTTTTATCCGGTTACATGAAAGGCATGGAAGCACATTAATGTTGTTCTGCTCAAGATAGTACCTTGTTCAGCGGCTATATGGGGTCTGTCACTTATCGGGCAGTTATTGCTTTAACAAGTCTGCTGGAATCTGTTCCATAGCCGAGAAATTAGCTGTAGTTCAAGTTCATGCGATCTCACTTTAGGATACTTCGGTTGAGACGGCCAATGACGATATTTCGAGTAGCATGTTCCAACCTTGGCATGGCAGTATTTTAACGTTATGGCAAATTCAAGCTTCAAACCTGATCATTTTAAACACTTTAAAGTATTTGTTAAATAAACTAGTTCACCTGAAAAACAATAGAAAAATTTTAAAATTAAAATGTTTATCCATCGACGTTTCTGTCTTATTGTAAATTTTTCAATCTTATACTAGACACATCTTTATACCCTCAAAAATGGAATCATTCCTTCATAGTTCCAATATTTAAAAGTGGAGATGCCTCTACTTTATCAAATTACAGAGGAGTTTACCTAACCAACTGTTTAAGTAAACTTTTCAACTCGATTATAAATGTTAGACTTCTAAACATATTTGAAGCTAAAATAAATCTTTCACAATTTGGATTCCGCAAAAATAATCGAACTTCAGACAGTCTCTTTGTTCTTAAAACTTTATTGAATAAATATGTCAACAATAATAAAAAGAAAGTTTTTGGCTGTTTTGTAGATTTAAGGAAAGCCTTTGATTCTGTATGGAGAATCGGTCTACTATATAAACTGTTAAAAAATAAAGTCTTAGGAAAAAAGTTATATAATACAATCAAAAACATGTACCAATGTTCTACTGCCTCGGTCAAATCGCAACACTTTTTATCGGAATCTGTTCCAATAGAAAGAGGTGTGAAACAAGGAGATAACCTAAGCTCTTAACTCTTTAAATATATATATATATATATATATATATATATATATACGTCTACAAATTAAGCCCAACACTGTTTGAATTAGATTTTTAACACTGTCAAATTTTTGCTTTCCCTCAGCGGGATTCGAACTCACACCGTTGTGACACTGTGGCACCAATTCGCCTGCACTATGTCCAGCGGTCTAGACCCCTCGGCCAAATCCGCTATATCAAAATATAGCTTCATTAACCGGGGTGAATCGTAGACATAAACATAGTACATGTGTACTAGCGTGTGATGATGGAATTTTCGTAACCAATACGTATTAATCTGACAGTAATCTAATTCAGCATTTTTGTATATATTATATAGGATGACAAAGTTACTTGTCATGCAGTCACAGTAAGTAAATTATATACAAACGTCTAAGTATTGTGACAACCATATAATATATCTATCCAGCGGATTTCTGAAACATCAGAAATACGGGGTTAATATCAAATATTCCATCGTCTCACGCTAGTACACATGTACTATGTTTATGTCTAAGATTCACCCCGGTTAATGAAGCTATATTTTGATATAGCGGATTTGGCCGAGGGGTCTAGACCGCTGGACATAGTGCAGGCGAATTGGTGCCACAGTGTCACAACGGTGTGAGTTCGAATCCCGCTGAGGGAAAGCAAAAATTTGACAGTGTTAAAAATCTAATTCAAACAGTGTTGGGCTTAATTTGTAGACGTATATATAAATATTTGATATTAACCCCGTATTTCTGATGTTTCAGAAATCCGCTGGATAGATATATTATATGGTTGTCACAATACTTAGACGTTTGTATATATATATATATATAAATGACATCCCTGACATTTTTTCTCAGGAATGTAAACCAGTTACTCTTGAAAATATGTCTCTAAACTGTTTAATGTTTGCAGACGATATCCTACTACTTTCTGAAACTCCAAAAGGACTTCAGAAATCTATAAACAAACTACATGAATATTGTCTTAATTGGCAACTTTCAATTAATACAAAAAAAAAAGACTAAAATTATGATATTCAAACAAAAAAATATAATAGATAATAAAAATGACTTTTTCATTGGCGAAGAAAAAATAGAAAAAGTATTGAAATATAAATATCTAGGAAATATTATTGAATCATCAGGAAAATTTCACTCCTCTCATTTAGGACTATCCAAAAAGGGAAACAAAGTAATGTTCTCAATGTTTAAATATTTAAACCCACTAACAAATATACCTTTAAACGTATATAAAAAACTTTTTGAATCTTTAGTTAGACCAATCCTTACATATAACTCAGAAATTTGGTATATGGACTTTTATGAAAAAGTTATTAAATCTTATTAAAACAGAAGCAAAGATAATCCAAACTTTGATATCATTTCACTTATAGATACTAGCTACATAGAAAAATCAAACTTGAAATTCTGTAAATTTATATTGGGACTCAGCAAACAAGCAGTTAATATAGCAGCTCGAGCCGAATTAGCTCAATATCCATTAGATACATTCATTAAAATGCAATCCGTCAAGTATCTAATAAGATTTTTAAGTCGCACTAGCAATCCATTATTGGACGATGCTTTTATTTTATCAAAAAATCTTCATACAAATGGAACATATTCGTGGTATTCATATGTGAACAATATATGCATATCAAACGATATTGATTTAAACAAGTTAAAATACTTGAATCAAACATCTCTTAATAATATGAAACAAAAATTGAAAAATAAATATGAAGACTTATTCTTTAATAAACTAAAATCCTCTACTAATACAATAAAATATTTCTATACAGCCAAATTAAAACTGAATACAAAATTGAAAGTTTCATTATGAAAACTGATTTCGAAAATAGAAAAAATATATGCAAAATGCGAACAAGTGATCACTTTTTACAAAATTGAAAAAGGGCGATATAAACGAATAAAAAGAGAAAATAGAATCTGCCAGTACTGTCATACAAATGACATTGAAGACGAATTCCATTTCTTCTTCAAATGCCCTAAATACAAATCTATTAGAGATGAATTTGAACATAACAATATTAAAACTTTCAAACTGGAAAATGACATAATACAAATAAATAACCTAGTGAAAATATTGTCTTCATCGAATCACTTGCAACACGTTGCTCCATTTATAAAAGAGTCACTTGTACTAAGGAAAGTGGAACCTGTGATTGCATGATTCACCACTACTAATAATACTTTTATCTATCACATATAATTGTTATTCTTTAAATAAATCCACTTAAATAATCTTGTGTATTTGAAGTTTCAATGTTTATTTGTAATTGTTTATTTGTATGCTTTCAACCCTTAGGGGTATAAATATTGAATAAAGTACTATCAGTTATAAATGATGAGACTTCTTTTATCGTTTATGCGGTGACGTGTAACAGATTATGCCACTTCTTTGATCATTAGATAATGTTACTTTAAAAATGTGTGTGTGCAGTGACGTGTTACTTCTTTGATCGTTTACGCAGTGATGTATTACTATGGTGGCATATATCTGCCCCTACTTGTCACATAATTAAGTCTACATAATTTGTGAAATAAGTCGACTTGTCACTTAATTAAGTATACTTGTCACATATTTAAGTAAACTTGTCACATAATAAAGTTATAGTATTTTTAAGAAAAATAAACCGTATTTTTCGGTTTTGCCGTTTTCATGCCATACACAAGTTGACATATTTATCTAACAAGTACACTTATTTATTTAACAAGTAGACTTGTGTATCTGACATGTGAAATTAGTTATCTGACAAGTAGACTTGTGTATCTGACATGTGAAATTAGTTATCTGACAACTAGACTTATTAACTGATATGTAGATATAATTATCTGACAAGTTGACTTGTTAGATATAAAAGTCTACTTGTCGGATAATTAAGTTCACATGTCAGATATATAAGTCAACTTGTCAGATACACAAGTATACTTGTCAGATAATTAAGTTCACATGTCAGATATATAAGTCAACTTGTCAGATACACAAGTCTACTTGTCAGATAATTATGTCCACTTAAGTATGGCATGTAAAGGGCATAAAAGCAAAATACGGTTTATTTTTCTTCAAAATATTATACATTTATTAGCTATAAACTTCACTTAAATATATGACAAGTAGACTTAATTAAGTGACAAGTCGACTTATTTCACAAATTATGATCGTTTATGCAGCGATGTATTACAGATGATTTCGTCACTATTTGTAACGTGTTTCAGATGATGTCACTTCTTTGATCGTTTATGCAGCGATGTATTACAGATGATTTCGTCACTATTTGTAACGTGTTTCAGATGATGTCACTTCTTTGATCGTTTATGCAGCGATGTATTACAGATGATTTCGTCACTATTTGTAACGTGTTTCAGATGATGTCACTTCTTTGATCGTTTATGTGTCATTTTAAACATATGTCATTATTTTCACAGCTGTAACTTTGAATTTGAAATATAGTCTTTTTAACATTCTAACAATTTTATTAATGAATTCTGTCATTCTAGTATACAGAAAAAGCAAAGGGCAAAAAACAATGCAAAGAGTTTTAATATTTTTACAAATTAAGGTACTCTGATGATTTTTTTCCGTGTAATTCTTGTTACTGTATAAAACGAAACTTAAAAAAACAGTTTCAATATTTTGGTATTGTGTAGTTATGAAATCATTAAAAATGAAGATAAAACTCTCTTTGAAAAAGAAAGTATTTTTCAATCAAAAATATAAATATGAAGAATATCTAGTTACTCATAACAGTTTTGAGTATATTTTCCTTAAATGATGTTAATCTGCAATATTTTATACACAGCTTTAAGCAAAAATTAATAAATGATTGACGACAATATATGAAATATAAAATAGCCTGATTATTTCTATATATTAATATTTAATAATTGTCTTATAGAATGAAACAAAAAATGGTTGGTGAAAGGAAGGACTTGATGGCAAAAGTATGGACAAAAATGGTACCACACGGAACACATTTTGTTAGTTGATAAGGTCAATAATTAGGTCTGTGCAACCTACCTGGTACATTTTCATAAATAAACAAAAAATCCATAGACAGGAAAATTTTGATTGGATTTTTTTAAAGCATAAAAAAGGGTGTGTAGAATACTGTTAACCAGAAGTAAAATATTAAAGAATTCTGGAATTTTATTAACATAATAAGTTTTTATATTCGTATGATTTTCCTATAATTATATGTTTCCGAAGAGGCTGATGTTGCTACAAGTGCTTCATACCATCAACTAGCAGTCACAAAATGAAGCAATATACAGAAAAAGATCTTCTAACTATTCAATTCTGAAATATTTGAGATTATTTTTAATCGATTCATCCATTTATACAAAATATCCTTCCTGTTACCAACAAAGTCTTTCCTGCTAACATAATAATAATGAGATAACAAATCTAATTTTATCTGTTGTATTTCTATAAAATAAAGATATTTATATTGTAAACCTTTCTGTTTTTAACACTAAAGTGTTTTTTATCATTCAGGATTGAATTTTTTACGCAGAATTCTAAACTTTGTCTTCTCTATTACCATTTTGAAGTCCTTCCGTCACCAGAATTGAATTTAATTAGTCATCGATTTAAAAATGATAAAAAGTTGTCATTTATTTATTTATAACAATTTTGAGCCTTTTTGCATATTCAGATTAATTCTGAAATATAATTGAAGAAGAGATAATTATTGTTGTAAAATAACAATATCCAATATCCTTCATGTTATCAATCATGTCTTTCCTGTAACTCTAGAGGTTGTAACGGAGGGGCAGTAACAGGATAGATTTTCGTGCAATTAATTTCCCACGAGCGTCAGAGAAACTACAAAAAGAATGTACCATGTTAATGCCTAAATTAAAGTCTTTTTGTTTGTTAATATTATTACTCAATGCTTGAAATGTGGACAACAGAAAGGAAAAACATTTAATTACTCTCTTCTTATCTTTTATCAAAAACTTATCTTTTCCTTCAGTTTGAAATAAAATAGAGCCTTTAACTTTTATTCGCAGGACGTGAGTTACTTAATCACATAGTTAACATGTTTTATTGGAAGAAAAGGAAGTCTTACAATCACTTTTTACAAATGGTAACAAAAGGGACATGTAGAATGGGTACGTGTCTTCTAAAGAGAATATATATTTGGGTTTTTTTCGTTCAATTCGTTCCAGTGGATACTGAAATTAATCTCCATACATATTATATAAGATACGAAAAGTCTTTTTCAAAAGTAACAGATGAATTTATAAAGTTCAACATTATTTAAATATAGTATTTTCGCACATACCATAGTTCTCTGGAATTCTTTCCAACATCATCCTCCCAGGGACAGTCTATACTAACTAGTATAGACTGTCCCTGATCCTCCCAAGTCAGGGGTTATGATTCCATGTTCGACCCACCATCACATGATGGTGATGGTGGAGCGAACGTGGACTCATAACCTCTGACTTGGGAGGTTGTCCAATATAGTCAGTGTAAAACCTTTCGAATCAGTTATGATTGCCGATTTTCAGCAACCCAATTTAAATGCCTAAACATAATGTTCATATGTGTTTTTGTGTGTATGCTCTTTAATAATGTATTTTTCCTTCAAATTGGACAATAATATAATAACAGATTGTCGTAATACAGAAATATGCACTCCTTATCCTTCCAAATCCCCCAATGCAGACTACAAGCTAGACATCAATCCTTTTTTCCAAGAACCATAAAACTCTGGAATAGCATCCCTGTAATAATCCTAATGAATGATTCCATTGAATCATTCAAAACAGCAATAGCCCAATACAATTACAGCCACTAAATACAAGATTATGTAAATAGTTTTAACCTATATAGCTAATTTTTCAAAAAAATAATCACAGTTAAATTTATCACTGTAAACTAGAATTTTATTTTTCACATAAAGCACTTCTTAAATTTGTAAAATTGTATATAGGCATGCGCAGAAAAATGACAGTTTCTTCATTCAGTTGAAGTTGGTCATCAGACAGTAGAAGTAGAAGTAGAAGAAATGAATGCCCAATGGTCCATTGCAAGTTTATCGCATTTACAAATCTTTGTGGTACTTGCCACTCGATTTACTTATCGAACAGTCTAGAGAAGTACGAATGACTCTTTATATGTATAAATTTCAATCGGAGTCAGCATTTAATGGCGCACTTCGAAAGCGTCATATACAAAGTGAATCCATTGTAATCTTGTATCTAACACTTAACTTAAATGACTACTATTTAGATAGTATATAAAAGAAAAATGTATGCACAAGATGAAGGTGAGACATTGTGTGTTTTTACTTCGGACTGTTGCTGATGGTTCATTAAATCTTTCTCGATTTATTGGGGACGTTCGGAAAAAAATTTATATATAGACATTCTCATACTGAACAGGAATTTTACTCTTAGTTCATTACGAAAGACTTATCGAAAGCAATTAGGAAAGTATGCAGAAAGTCAAGACCCGGTTCAACAGTCATAGAGCCCATGTTTTTTTTATGGGGGGGGGGGGGGGATACAGCTATTGGTAGTTGTACATGTACCGCTGTTAGTAGTTTTACATGTACGTCTGATGGTAGTTTTACATATACAGCTGTTGGTAGTTGTTCATGTGGTAAAACCCTCTCAGAAACCCAGATTTTAGAGGAAATTTAACCCATTTTAATAAAGTTTATACAAATTCTTTAATAAAATTCAATATTAAGTTACAAATTATTTTTGGTCAAACATTAGCGGTATGTGGTACCCCCTGGATTAACTTAATTACTATTCAATTTTAATTGTTATATACTGTATGAAATAAATTAATTAAACAGCATTCTATGCAGTCTTGAATGGCCTCCAAAGTAAAAAATAAAAATCCCTGTAGACCCAGTATGCATAATTCATAATACTTACACCAGGCAGGTTATAAGATAATAAGATTACAACACTGACATGACTGATTAAAATTAATACTAATAATAATTTGTTAAAAGACAATATTGGCACATATTTTTTATTTCAGTTTTGTGATCGACAAGTTCAGGAGATCCGTTGTCTTTATTTATTGTCTAGAAATACATACATGTACAAACATGAAACTAGCTTAGCTCGCACATTAATCTTTTTGAAATTAGTGTTTTTTTAATTTAAAGTTTCAAGCAATTTGATTGGTCAATACTTGACTTGTAATATGTTTTATGAAAGCTTTTGGACTAACCTGGGGAACCTGTATTTCACATATTCATGCCATTAATAATTAATATAATTAATATTCATGCCATTAATAATTTTAAAGTGATGCCCTAGGATTAGTATAGGTAAGTTTGCATTTTTTAACAAAGTTTCGATTGTTTTTCAGATTGCATACAGGTTAACATTTTAAAATATCTGGTTTTTCCCATGAAGAAAATTAAAGGGAAACTTCGCGAAAAAATGAAAATTTGATATGTTATTCTTCAACTAAAAAGAAACACATTTGCCTCTTGATGTTTTATTATATTTTCAGTGGTTAAGTTTCTGCATGGAATTAACCGTGTAAAAATGCACTTATGGAGGTCCGCCATCTTGTCACCATCTCGTCACTAGATGGCGATACTAGACATCCAAGTACCTTAAAAGTCGTCGTATGATAATAACGCGAAACGGTCAATAACAGAAGGTTGTATTATAAGACAAGGTTGTGGAAAGATTACGTTTCGTATTTCTGATCTATATATAAGCAAGAAAACCGACTTGCATGTGTAACAAGTAGTTAACTAATTTAAAGACTTCGACCTAAGACTATTTCCACAGCAGCAATAACGGTAAACGGAAAGAAAGTCACAGTTTTGATAAGAAAACAAGTCCATAAATATTAATTAAATTCAAAATTATTCGTATTATATTTTCAACTGAATCAGATTAAGCAACTTATTGAACGAAACTTTTTTATACAAAATATTTGCGAAGTTGACTATTTAAGAAATAACGATCGTTAAATGAAATATTTTTTAAATAGTCCGGTTTCCGCGCATCAAAATTTCACTTCACGTTTAGTACATTTATAATTATTATTATTGTTATTATTATAATTATTATTACTAGTAACATTTATTGTGCGTAACACAGTTTCCAAACTTTTAAATGTTGTGTATATTTGAGTTAACGTGTAAGTTTTCCGTTTCCTCAGCCTTGGCATCTTAATAAGGTATTCGAAATCTTATATACATCCTGTGTTCTGACACTTCGGTGTATTCAAATCATACCTGTCTTGGCATGCCAAGGGGTGTGCCTTTCTAATTTCGAATTACATGATTAACTTTTAATCTGGTTAGCGTTTGAAAAAGTCCGAATATTCATACTTCAAAGTCGGCATCAAATGATCTAGTAATTGCAATAAACATCCTGTTTGTTTACCTGCTAATTCTGTTAATTACCTTTCATAAACGAGTAATGATTTACCTGTAACATTTTCACGTCCAGGTACAACTGCCGCTTCAAGACGTGCAAAATTATCCACGGAATTTTATTTTATATATAAAAATAATCATATAAATATATCTGTTATTACAATTATTATTTAGGTAAATTATATCTGAGTTAAATAAAGACAGGTTAAAATTTTGTCCAAAAATACTTTTATTAAAACAGAGCATTAAAACGAGTGTAGGACAAAATCCCCCCCGGACAAAATCCCTTCCGTGTAATTTAGCACAGGCGGACAAAATCCCCCTCGTTAAATTTACAAGGCGGACAAAATCCCCCCTGTAAAATTTTCAAGGCGGACAAAATCCCTCCCGAATATGATTTTTTAATATGCATGTTTTTTAAATGTTCACACCGTACCGTCTCGTACATATATAGATAAACCTTAAAAAATGACCTTATATTTTACTCAAAAATACCCCAGATTTTTAATTACTTAACAATAATAATTGTTTGTCTCATTTGCAGTGCTTAATTGGTGGCTTGTTAATTAATATGTTTATGATCAAACGAATATCGCTTACTAGAGGAAAACATTCTCTATATCTTATAGAAAATTGAAACGGGTATGGCTTTTACTAATAAGTTCAAATTTAGTAAAATAATGGTATAATTTAATTCAATAACTTGAATTGTTTTTTCGGTAAATAATAATGAAAGGGATCAAATGGCGCGGTTCCTTTATTAACACATCTCGTACAACACAAACCATATCGACTCGATGCGTTTCAGTGAAAAAAAAATAATAACCATGTTTTAATCTTTGTCTCATTCATCATTTCAAGTACCAAGTCAAAAACTATAAAACACGATGCACAATACTTATCGATATTACCATAATCCGATTCGGGAGGGATTTTGTCCGCCTTGAAAAATTTTTAATTTTATGCTAAAATACACGGAAGGGATTTTGTCCGGGGGGGATTTTGTCCGTCCCCCCATTAAAACAGTAAGACGTATTTGGTAATCTTATGGAGGGATTTTGTCCGCCTTGAAAAATTTTTAATTTTATGCTAAAATACACGGAAGGGATTTTGTCCGGGGGGGGGGGATTTTGTCCGTCCCCCCATTAAAACAGTAAGACGTATTTGGTAATCTTATGTTGTCAGCCGGTCATTAGTCACCGCCACAGTTTATATATTGTTCAAAGAGCTATGGCAGAAAAACATATTTTTAAACTGGATAATTTATCATATTTACTGGATAATTACATTTATCACGTCACAAACGCAGTCACATGATAAAATACTGTCAATATGGCGGCCCCCATACACAAAATTTTACCACCTTTAAACCACTCTAGACGCGTAACGGTAAAGAATACAATAAAACATCAAAAGGCAATTATATTTCTTTTTATTTGAAGAATAACATATCAAATTTTCATTTTTTCGCGAAGTTTCCCTTTAAACATTCTTATGTATTTCCTCCTCAAAATGTTGACATTTATCATGTTTACTTGGACCACAATAAAATCCAAATCAAGTACTCAAATTGGAATACAAATTTGTATCGTAAATGATACTTATAAAAACTATCAAATCAACACCACATGCATGACAATTAAAGGCTTAATTTGCATGCTTTTCATTATGTTCATAGGGCCTCGGTGGCCAAGTGGTTAAGGTAGTTCGTCTACTATTGATCACGTGATCTGTCAACAATGAGATTGCGGGTTTGATTCTCACTGCAGGCAGGGTGTACTTGACTCAAATCTTAATTGACAAGGATTGCCAGTTTTCCTACCTCATGTCAGGTTTTTCTCCGGTTACTCTGGCTTCCTCCCCCAATAAAAACTGGACGCCACGATATAGCTGAAAAATTGCTGAAAGTGGCGTTAAACACCATCAAACAAACAAACAAACATGTTCACATTTGTATCTGGTAATTGGTAGACACGGCATTAGGGTTAAATACATATTTAATATAAATAAGAGTTTTATTGCTATTTCACAGTATTTTCCTTGGATCTTTATATGTGGTATTATCCCATCTCACTCTACTGGTGTGGAGTGGCCTCTGGCCAAGTGGTTAAGGTAGTTTGTCTACCATTGATAACATTTTCTGTCAACACTAAGGTTGCAGGTTCAAGTCTTGCTGCATGCAGGGTGCACTCAACTCCAATCTTAATTGACAAGGATTGCCAGTTTTCCTACCAAATGTTTTAGGCTTTTCTCCAGATAAACCAACTTTCTCCCCTAAAAAACAGGACACCATATGATATAGCTCACAGTGGAGTAAAACACTATCCAAACACAACAATCTACTAATATGAGTTGGGCCCATCTTACCTCTCTGTCGAGATGTTAAGTAAAAAAAGTGAGGTCACAATCTTACAAAACAGCAATAAACAGATTATTTACTTTTTTTTTTAAACTTGATGCTTAAAACTAAACATGTCTTTCCTTCTACTAGTATACTGGTACTAGTACATGTACAGTTACAGTGATGACTCGGTTCAGAATCTTAGGTACATAGAAGTTCAGTGAATATACCCCACATGCTTAAATACAGGTTGTTTTAACATTAATATATTTGTGTGTTTATAGATTTGATGTATGAGGCAGAGGAGGATGGTGATAATATTACTTCTGATTTGTGGCAGGAAGCTTGCTGGATTGTAATCAGTTCTTATTTTGATGAGAAAGGTTTGGTTCGTCAGCAGTTGGATTCATTTGATGAATTCATCCAGATGTCTGTCCAAAGAATTGTTGAAGATTCACCACAAATCGATCTCCAAGCAGAAGCTCAACATAAATCTGGATCAGTAGAAAATCCTGTAAGTCATGGAAAGGTTTATTCAAGTTGTGGTGGAGGACTGCATACAAAGTTTGTTCATCTTGAAGATCTAAATATTTACAAAACAATAAAACTCTACTGAGTGTGTACCAATATTCACAGGGCTTGCAATAACGTGTGCATTTTTCTGTCTTCTGTACAATATGAGTAAAGACAACACATTCCAGAGCAAAATATATTTGTTTCTCTTGAAATGATATGAAATAATATAAATAAATAAGGCAATACATTTCTTTTTTACTTCTTCTGTGCTTAAGACATGAGTATAAAATACCTTTGATTTCTACCCATTTACAAGAGGGAAAAAATCTTTTGGTTACAACTCTGAGAGAGAAGTGTTTGATAATGACTTTTAATCTTACAAGCCTTATTAATGCAATGGTAATAACTGGTACACATCGCCATCGAAAACACAGAAAATCAGCACAATTTTAATGTACACAGAATTGTTTACCTACACGATTATAGGTGTGTCTTGGGGTCTTCATTAATACTTTGGGGTTCTACTGAGTACATGAACTTACTTCCATTAAAAGAAAATCTAAGCTATTTAATGCTTATTTTACACTTAACAGTAACCTAAGGTTTACATTGTAAAATGATCAGAAAAATTTTTGAAGTTTACTCATTTTGTTTTTTAGCCCAGATACCTGCTGAAGTTTGAACAGATTTACCTGTCTAAACCTACTCATTGGGAAAAAGATGGTGCCCCTAGCCCTATGATGCCTAACGAGGCTAGGTTACGAAATCTGACGTAAGTTTATATATTATGGAAGAAAGCTTGTGCACTGAAGTCATACAATACACAACAAGGCTAGTTTAAAAGATCTGACACCATGTTTATGTTGTGTTTGAAACTATAACACCAAAGTTATAAAATGCCTATTGAGGCAACATTAAGAAAGTGTTAGAAAAGTGGAACACTAAAGTTGGACTTTGTTATGAAATCTGACTTGCATGTTGACTGTAATGTCTGACATTTACATGCTGACATCTTGCCAGTTGGGACATTTTATTTTTCTACCAAGCCGTAACACCTTAGGTCTTGGTGCATTATATTGGACCAATTATATTTGAACTTTGGTAAAAACCACTCATTGTCTGTGCATGTTAACTGGGCTTGCTTTGTAGGGCAAATTGGACAAAGAAGTCACCTTATGGTGTTCCACTTCGCCTTGTTCATCTTCAAAAGCAAGTCACCCCTACATTTTGAACAATATGTCACACATTATGTAGCCTTTTAGTTTTTTAGAAATCATGATGTCATTTTACACTTACATGTATTGTTAAAAGCAGATGTTAGACACATTTTGGACATTTCGTTTAAAATTAAGTTAAGATTTTATGTTCTAAATATGAGATTACACATATTTGGCCAAACTGACAAAATTAATTTATTAATTACTGAAAGTTTCTCAAAAAAGTTAAGCATATCAGGGCTCACGCTGGGACAAAATTATAGGGAGAAGTCACTTCTCTTTTGTGGGGCTGACAGGGAGAAGTGAGGATAGAACAGGGAGAAGTGGGTGGACAACAGGGAGAAGTTGCATTATATGTCATGGAAGCGTCCTATTTTGTTTGTGTTTTTAATATGTGTTAATTTGGCATTTGAATTCTTTATTGTTACATGTTTTTTAGCAGTTCAATTTATTGAGGATAAAGTACAAGAATTGATTAACTATTATCACACATTTTCAAAAATACATGTATTAAACATAAAAATAAAAAAAAGTATCAACTGTCACAAAACTGTTCATCAAAAAAATTTTTCTTTGTCATTGGTGAATCGTTGGTCTACAAATTGATTGAATTATAATGAAGTACTATTAGAAGTAGAAAATTACATCATTGTGACTAACATATTTAACTTAAATTTGTTTGAGGTAAATGCCAAAATACTATTTTTTACTACGTTTCTATCATTGCAATACTCATTTCGACACGATTAGCATCGTATATTTGCAATCTCCGGCATTAAATTCATATCAGCTCCGGAAACTTTCACGTATTTTTGCTCTGAACTGGTTTCCGGTCTTATTTTAAACCTACGCTTTATATACTAAATAAAAGAAAAAAAGGGTACCAGTTGACCTTGTGGCACATAAACATAATAAACATGACGCTGTATCAAAAAACAAAGATTTCTTAACAAAATGGAAATAAAATTTAAAGGTGACATCAGACGATTCTACAAAATGAAAGGGCGATTTCACTTCGCTTTTTAAGATGATCGAGGGCGAAGTGGGACCACGATAAGGCGACTTCTTCGCCCGAGTTGCCCTCCAACACGAGCCCTGCATATCCAAAATTCAATGGTTATTTAAATGTTTGTTATAATACAGGTACTCAGCACCATTATATGTTGATATAACTAAAACAGTGGTAAAGGAACATGAAAACCCAGTGGAGACAGTGCATCAGAAAACATTTATTGGCAAGATTCCAATCATGTTGAGGTCAACTTATTGTTTGCTAAATGCTTTGACAGATCGTGATTTGACAGAATTAAATGAGTGCCCTCTGGATCCAGGGGGGTACTTCATCATCAATGGGTCAGAAAAAGTACTCATAGCTCAAGAGAAAATGGCTACGAATACAGGTAATCTTTCAGATTCCTACAGGTAATGAAATCCATGTAGAACGAATAATCGTACCCTCGCTTTTTTTATTGGCGATGGTGCGAATTTAGTCCCATTAATTGTAATGTAGCAAAGCGGGAGTGAATCAATCAATGCACTTTTATGTCAAAAAGAAGCGTCATATATAACACGCCCTGGTCAATGTTGATATCTTTCAATAGTGTCACCATTTTTTTATCTGTTTCGTGTTTAAGATTGATCATTATTTATTGATAAGTGATTATAGTTATTGAAGTATTTAGTAACCCGCTGTGCATTGTGTATTAATTGACATTCATGTCTCTGTTTAATTATGTTTACTACACGAAAAACATTGAGAAACCCAAAACTGAATGGTGTGTTGCATCTTTGGTAAAGTATATGTAAATTACTGGATTCTTCCTGCAATTTAACAGGATTATACTAAAATTAAGTCACATTATCCATTTAGGGAAAAATGATAAAAACCATTTTCCACATGCATCTTCAAAGACCAAAAAGGAAATTTGTTCAATAAAGATTGTTCGATATGTTCGCATTTTGTATAAAAAGACAGAAGGTAGAATTATTTTATTCTATTTGCTACATTGCTAGCAATAGGACTAAATTCTGCCGTTAATCCGATAAATCACAAAATTAACTTCGGATTATAACGACAGTAAAATTCTGTAAAATACAGGGAGAGTCAGTCATTTGAAAAATGAAATTCAGTGCCTTGAAAAGTCCTTGAATCCCAAAATTATGATGTCTATAAAAAAAGAGTATATTTAGGTGTTTTATTTTTATTGTAGAATACCATTGAAGCATTATTTTAAAACAATAAAAAAGGTTACTGCAGTAAATGATTATACTCTTTTAATGAAGAATGTCTAATAAATTTAATGCTGTACAAGTGAACACAAGTTATACATAAAGAAATGTATATTTTTCAGTGAATATTTATAAAGAAATGTATATTTTTCAGTGTATGTGTTTCAACAGAAAGACTCCAAGTATGCATACAAAACTGAGATAAGGTCTTGTTTAGAACATTCCTCAAGACCAACGAGTACTCTGTGGGTCAACATGATGGCCAGAGGTGGAGGTGTATGTATCAGTTTAAAAGACATTTACAAGATTTACAAGAAATAGTTGAAGTTGTAGGGTTAATAGACATTGATTTATTAATTAAAGTGACCAGCAAGCAATTATTTGTAGCTATATATTCTGTACAAATGCAAACTAACCTGCAAAATCATTTTGTGGGTCAAACTACATTGCTAAAACCTCAGAAATCTATAATGTCCAGGGTTCTTGTCCTGGACCATCAAAGTAGAATGTGTCATTACTGGATTCCATGCATTCACAAAACATCCTGCTAAAATCATTTTAAGTCCTGAAAATGTGTTTGATGTTAAAATTGATTTGGGAAATTTCATTTTCATCATCGATTAATGATAATTAAAATTGGCAACAGTTCCCCTAATTTATTGTAATGAAAATAAGTAATCCATTAATAGGGTAAATGTTTTAGGAGGGTTTAACAGAATGGCAAAAATTAAAGAGTCCCAAGACTTCTTATAAAAAAATCCTATCGAGAACCGTAAGGCCCAAATTTTCCTTTCATTTTTAAGGCAAATTTATGAACTTTAGTGCTTTTGAGGAAATGAACCTTAAGGTATTTTTAGAAATTTAAAAAAAATTCTTAAGTGGACCTCTAGCTATAGGTTGATTTTATCATCAGTTTATCTTGTAGAAGTACATACACAAAATGTATACATATGCTATATTTATACCAGTCGGCCACCTAACAATACGATGCAGATCATATTTTCCAAAAGTGGGTATTCTACCTACACTTAAATATAGAACTAACCAAACAACTTCATAGAACTGACCAAACAATATATAAATAATTTTTACTGACTTCGTTAAAAACATGTTCTACCCAAAATAGAAATATATTTCTCTCACAACATTAGAATCCTGCTACATGGGGTCTTTTATGCACAGAAATCATGTATCCCTCCTTACATGAGCATGCCAGCTCTCAATATGTACTGTGGTCTTGTGAAATAGTGACATATGGAGGAGGGGTTCATGTTAGTTTAGAAGCACTATATAATCATTATATGACATGCCTTGATTAGGAGATGACCTCTGGTGAGTTAGGCCTTTCTAAAGGGGGGACTATTTAAGCTTTGTTTCTTTTAGTGCATTTAGGTGCCCTTAAAAATTATTATGACAGTAGAATATTTTGACAAATAGCCGTAGCTTGTTAAATAGTATAATTGTGCTGTTGATCTAATTAAGTGTTTATTTTGGATTAACAGTTTTTAAACAAAGCTTCCTGAAAGTTTGGGTGTACATAAATGGTTTATTATTTACTTACAGGGAGCTAAAAAGAGTGCTATTGGTCAAAGAATCATTGGTATCTTACCATATATCAAACAGGAGATCCCCATTATCATCGTCTTCAGAGCTCTAGGGTTTGTGTCTGACAGAGATATCCTTGAACACATAATTTATGATTTTGATGATCCTGAGATGATGGAAATGGTAATTATATTGTAGTTATATTTCATAATTAGTTTACTGTGGATTCATTTATTATGATTGGGATCAATTTTCGATGTTGGAGGAAACAAGGCCTTTAGTGGGAGTCTTAAATTCATGATTCATAGGTGAGTAAAAAATATATAAAGTGTGAGGAAAATGCCAACAATTTACTCTACATGTTTCTAATAAACAGTTTTGTTTTGTTTATCAAAGGAACATGAAATAAAAAAGATTAAACATATGTTGTTTTGTAATCGTCTACAAATAAAAAACATAATTAAAGAGTGCATGTCATTTAATTGAAACCAACCTAAATAAACATTCTATAGTACTTGTGTTGTGAATTCTGGGTGGGGTGGGGGGGGGGGGGGCAAAAAAAAAAAAAGAAAATTGTTAGTTTGACAATAACTTAATCTTAACAGTATAATACATGTAAGTGCTTTTTGAAAATTGATATCTGTATTAAAGGTGTTAGCAGATTGCTTTATTGATCGCTATTTCAGATAAGATAGTGATTTTAGTATTTCTGTAACTTATAAATCAACACTTTACAATGACACGGAGGCACAAAAGGAATTACTCTCACGAGAATGCACATTAAAACTAACAAAGATGTTTTTCTTGATTAATTTCATTTATTTTGGGTGTCATAAAGTTATTCATAATGATATTTCTGCATAAAAATCAACACTTTACAATGAAAAGGCACAAATGTAAGTACTTTTATTACTGACGAGAGAGTACACATTTAAAAACTACTAACAATATTTTTCTTTATTAATTTTATTTCTTTTGAGTGTCATAAAGTTGGTTATAATGCAAAATTGTCTTAATCGCAATAAAAACGACTATTGATAAATCAATTTCCTTTGTAAATCAGTCATTAATATCCATGTAAGCAACTGTGGCATTTCAATTTCTCGGGTCTGTTTAATGCCATGATATATAGGTATTCATTGAATTTTTAATTTCGTGGTTTGTCTCGCCCTGAAATTCTGAAAATTGATAACCCCACAAATGAAATACCACAGAAGTTATATTTAGTAATTAGTACAGTTATATTTCATTTAATTGAATTTTGAACATCTTGATTGACATTTTTATATAACTGACAGTAATTCAGTAAGCTTTGTTGTATTTTTTTGTTTTTTTTGTTTTTTTTTTTTATAAAAGTGCTGAAATTTTCTTGTACATAAAAGACAGTTATTCTGAGCATAAAAATCAAATACTTCAGAATACATTAATGTGTCAAGGAAAGGTAAAAGATACTAACCCATCACATCCATTTTTAAATTTCACTGCAAGCAAACACAAACTTTATTTTATAAATCATAGGTGAAGACTATGATAAGGTATAGAGCAGGTTTTGTAAGCTCATGTTAAACTGCATGTTAGGTATTGATGCTCAATCATGGAAAAAATTATTGAAGCAAATGTTGTACAGTAATCTTTATCCATTGTTTAATTAAAAAAATAAAAAAGAATGTGTCTCGTCATTTTCTGTTTCCAGGTTAAGCCATCATTAGATGAAGCTTTTGTAATACAGGAGCAAAATGTGGCCTTGAACTTTATTGGTGCTCGTGGAGCGAGACCAGGTGTTACTAAGGAGAAACGTATCAAATACGCCAGAGAAATTCTTCAGAAAGAAATGTTACCACACGTTGGTGTCAGTGATTACTGCGAAACCAAAAAAGCTTACTTCTTAGGGTATGGATGTTTACAATATTATAACTTGTGTATAAACTTACTTCTTAGGGTACAGATGTTTACAGTGATGTAATAGCTTGTGTATTGCCATACTTCTTAGGGTATGGATGTTTACAATGATATAACTTGTGTATTGCCATACTTCTTAGGGTATGGATGTTTACAATGATATAACTTGTGTATTGCTTTACTTCTTTGGGTAAGGATAGGCTTGTGTAATAGATTATATAGAATAATTGATTGATTGAATAGATGCTAATCATTCAGCACCAGTGTTTCCACTGTAGTCAGTGTGAGTTAAAAAATAAGTTAAGGGTAATGAATCAGTTGGGATTAAATTTTGACTGCCATGAAGAGTTATAAAAAAATGACAGTTGATTGACATAGGGGTAGTGAAAGGCTTATTTCTTTTTCAGTTATATGGTTCATAGGTTGTTATTAGCAGCAATCGGTCGTCGAGAAGTTGATGACAGAGATCACTATGGTAACAAGCGTCTGGATCTGGCAGGACCATTGTTGGCTTTCTTATTTCGAGGGTATGTCTGGTGTATTTAAGTATTGAAGGTTATTTTGTGGGGAATTATTTACTTGAAAGCTTTATCAACTCACTGACAATTTAATTTACTTTTATTTGAGTGGAATTATTTACTTGAACACTAAGTCAACTTGCTGCTAATTTAACTTACTTGTAATTCTATTTAAGTGGAATTATTTATTTGAACACTTAGTCAACTCATGAACAGTTTAACATACTTTTAATTCTAATACAGTGGATTAAACGTAATTGTAAGCCTGTTAAATTAATACATCTTTTGATTACATATGAAGCCAAAACATTGAACCATTTCATATACTCAAATAAAAAATTCTGTTTTTTTGCATTGAAAATATTGAGGAAATAAAATATTTCTATTAATTGAGTAACTTTCCAGAAATGGGCTTCAAAATTGATAATAACTGGAAGTTTCCTAATGAGGTTATAAAAGTGTCTTGCAGTAGAATGATCCAAACAAGATTTTACAACCTTCTCCTTTGATGTAATTGTATTTACAAGAATTAAAAATGTGCACCTGAATGGTTTCAAATAATCATCGTAACTTTTAATTAGAAAATTTAATGTGAAACTCAATTTTATTTTGTATATGAGAATTTCATTTTATGGCATATTTCTGTTTATTGCTGAATTGTTTCTGTCAAAATTGTTACGGAGTTAAGAGGCATATAATAGTTAATTGTCAGTGCTGAAACTCTTTTTCTTGTGTAGTAATTCTTACTTGTGATGCCACATAGCATATTGGGTTGCCATGATGCTTGATTTATTAGAAAGGAACAAATTGTTGGTCCATCATACTGGCAAGATATAGTACTTCACTGACAATAAAAAGAAAAATGTCCTGTACTTCAGATGAAACTTTTTGAATAAAGGTAAAAGACATCTGGTAATTCTCCCGGTTTTAATGTTGTAATGGTTTACCAAACAATTTGACATTTATTTTAGATTGTTTCGTAACCTAATGAAGGAAGTAAGAATGTATGCTCAGAAGTTTATAGACAGAGGAAAAGATTTTAATCTGGAGTTGGCCATTAAAACAAGGATTATAACTGATGGTCTTAAATATTCCTTAGCTACTGGAAACTGGGGTGATCAGAAAAAGGCCCACCAGGCAAGGGCTGGTGTATCACAGGTAAGCAACACAAGGAAAAGGCCCACCAGGCAAGGGCTGGTGTATCACAGGTAAGCAACACAAGGAAAAGGCCCACCAGGCAAGGGCTGGTGTATCACAGGTAAGCAACACAAGGAAAAAGGCCCACCAGGCAAGGGCTGGTGTATCACAGGTAAGCAACACAAGGAAAAGGCCCACCAGGCAAGGGCTGGTGTATCACAGGTAAGCAACACAAGGAAAAGGCCCACCAGGCAAGGGCTGGTGTATCACAGGTAAGCAACACATGGGAAAGAGTCCACCAGGCAAGGGCTGGTGTATCACAGGTAAGCAACACAAGGAAAAGGCCCACCAGGCAAAGGCTGGTGTATCACAGGTAAGCAACACAAGGAAAAGGCCCACCAGGCAAGGGCTGGTGTATCACAGGTAAGCAACACAAGGAAAAGGCCCACCAGGCAAGGGCTGGTGTATCACAGGTAAGCAACACAAGGAAAAAGGCCCACCAGGCAAGGGCTGGTGTATCACAGGTAAGCAACACAAGGAAAAGGCCCACCAGGCAAGGGCTGGTGTATCACAGGTAAGCAACACAAGGAAAAGGCCCACCAGGCAAAGGCTGGTGTATCACAGGTAAGCAACACATGGGAAAGGCCCACCAGGCAAGGGCTGGTGTATCACAGGTAAGCAACACATGGGAAAGAGTCCACCAGGCAAGGGCTGGTGTATCACAGGTAAGCAACACAAGGAAAAGGCCCACCAGGCAAAGGCTGGTGTATCACAGGTAAGCAACACAAGGAAAAGGCCCACCAGGCAAGGGCTGGTGTATCACAGGTAAGCAACACAAGGAAAAAGGCCCACCAGGCAAGGGCTGGTGTATCACAGGTAAGCAACACAAGGAAAAGGCCCACCAGGCAAAGGCTGGTGTATCACAGGTAAGCAACACAAGGAAAAGGCCCACCAGGCAAGGGCTGGTGTATCACAGGTAAGCAACACAAGGAAAAGAGTCCACCAGGCAAGGGCTGGTGTATCACAGGTAAGCAACACAAGGAAAAGAGTCCACCAGGCAAGGGCTGGTGTATCACAGGTAAGCAACACAAGGAAAAGAGTCCACCAGGCAAGGGCTGGTGTATCACAGGTAAGCAACACATGGGAAAGAGTCCACCAGGCAAGGGCTGGTGTATCACAGGTAAGCAACCAGTGATTTTGTTGGAATTTTTCAAAACTGCCCCTGCCTTTTTTATTGGGAAAATATGCATCATTTTATGTGAATTGGGAAAATTGAAATAAAGCTTTCTTTGTATAAAATCTTCAGTTTTAGGTAAAATTTTCTAATTTTGTGAAGAACTGGGAGGAAAATAAATAACAAACTATAGATACCAATCATATAGCAAGCAAATTACATATCATATACCATTTTTCTGCTTCAAATTTTATCTTTTGGGAAATTTTAATCCTCATTTGGGAAAAATTTTAGCCATTTTTTGGACATTTTGGGAAACTTTCTCTAGGGGAAAAGGCCTTATTTCGGAGGTAAATATAGGCAACAAGGAAAAGAGTCCACCAGGTAAGGGCTGGTGTATCACAGGTAAGCAACACAAGGAAAAGAGTCCACCAGTTTGTCTGTCCATACATCCGTCCATCTGTATGGACGTACGAATTTCCATCGAGCTTTTAAAAAAAAACTGTACATAAAAACAATTTGAAATTTGGCAGGGTGGTTCAGTATCACAAGTTGTACCTCCTAAGCCACATTTAAACATGATGGACAACTACTTCCTGTTTGGGACTGGACCGATATGAAAATGTGTAAACATGAGTATGAAAAGTTCCGTCGAGCTTTTCTCAGAAACCGTACATGAGAACAATTTGAAATTTGGCAGGGTGGTTCAGTATCACAAGTTGCAAGTCCTAAGCGATTTTCAGACCTGTCTGACAACTACTTCCTGTTTGGGACTTCATTTAGTGGGGGCATCTGTGTCCCATGGACACATTTTTTCAATTTTTGTAAATTTAGTAGGATCTTTAATCTACAAATTTAAAAACTCGAAGTCAGACATTAACTGTCAAAGTACCAAAACTGACAAAACAAGATTATATTTTGCATTTGAATAAACTGCCAATGAGTAAAATAAATTGGTTACACATA
The DNA here is from genome assembly GCA_944474755.1 of Limnoperna fortunei. Lineage (NCBI taxonomy): Eukaryota > Metazoa > Mollusca > Bivalvia > Mytilida > Modiolidae > Limnoperna > Limnoperna fortunei. The sequence continues at coordinate 27,553,935 of OX104116.1, forward strand.
ATTTTTTATCTGTACAGTGATGTTTCACGTTTTATCACAGGAAATCAAGAAATAAAAGCAAAATGATTTCCATCGTTTTTTAGTTCAGTTTTTACTTCATGTACTTATTTTAAATAAAAATCTGTAGGTATTGAACAGATTAACCTTTGTATCCACACTATCTCATCTGTAGGTATTGAACAGATTAACCTTTGTATCCACACTATCTCATCTGTAGGTATTGAACAGATTAACCTTTGTATCCACACTGTCTCATCTGTAGGTATTGAACAGATTAACCTTTGTATCCACACTGTCTCATCTGTAGGTATTGAACAGATTAACCTTTGTATCCACACTGTCTCATCTGTAGGTATTGAACAGATTAACCTTTGTATCCACACTGTCTCATCTGTAGGTATTGAACAGATCAACCTTTGTATCCACACTATCTCATCTGTAGGTATTGAACAGATTAACCTTTGTATCCACACTGTCTCATCTGTAGGTATTGAACAGATTAACCTTTGTATCCACACTATCTCATCTGTAGGTATTAAACAGATTAACCTTTGTATCCACACTATCTCATCTGTAGGTATTAAACAGATTAACCTTTGTATCCACACTGTCTCATCTGTAGGTATTAAACAGATTAACCTTTGTATCCACACTGTCTCATCTGTAGGTATTAAACAGATTAACCTTTGTATCCACACTGTCTCATCTGTAGGTATTGAACAGATTAACCTTTGTATCCACACTGTCTCATCTGTAGGTATTAAACAGATTAACCTTTGTATCCACACTGTCTCATCTGTAGGTATTAAACAGATTAACCTTTGTATCCACACTGTCTCATCTGTAGGTATTAAACAGATTAACCTTTGTATCCACACTGTCTCATCTGTAGGTATTGAACAGATTAACCTTTGTATCCACACTGTCTCATCTGTAGGTATTGAACAGATTAACCTTTGTATCCACACTGTCTCATCTGTAGGTATTAAACAGATTAACCTTTGTATCCACACTGTCTCATCTGTAGGTATTAAACAGATTAACCTTTGTATCATCTGTAGGTATTAAACAGATTAACCTTTGTATCCACACTGTCTCATCTGTAGGTATTGAACAGATTAACCTTTGTATCCACACTATCTCATCTGTAGGTATTGAACAGATTAACCTTTGTATCCACACTGTCTCATCTGTAGGTATTAAACAGATTAACCTTTGTATCCACACTGTCTCATCTGTAGGTATTAAACAGATTAACCTTTGTATCCACACTATCTCATCTGTAGGTATTGAACAGATTAACCTTTGTATCCACACTGTCTCATCTGTAGGTATTGAACAGATTAACCTTTGTATCCACACTGTCTCATCTGTAGGTATTAAACAGATTAACCTTTGTATCCACACTATCTCATCTGTAGGTATTGAACAGATTAACCTTTGTATCCACACTATCTCATCTGTAGGTATTGAACAGATTAACCTTTGTATCCACACTGTCTCATCTGTAGGTATTGAACAGATTAACCTTTGTATCCACACTGTCTCATCTGTAGGTATTAAACAGATTAACCTTTGTATCCACACTATCACATCTGCGAAGACTGAATTCACCCATTGGTAGAGATGGTAAATTGGCCAGACCACGTCAGCTACACAACACACAGTGGGGAATGATTTGTCCTGCAGAAACGCCAGAGGTATCATTATTAAATTAGCATTAAAGGTTAAATAAAATATCTGCCTCTCATACATCGTGTCTCCTTTAAAAATCCCCCCTACATAACATATTTATTAGTTTTCCAGAGAAAAAATGCTGCCATCCAGGTAGTATTTCAAAATAAAACCTCATACAGCCAGATATGAGGGCCATTTTCATACATTAATAAAACAATAACAAATCTGATTAAAAAAGTATTATCTGGGTTATTTAAGTTTCATTTATTGTGAAGTTCTTTCCTTAGCTTAATTGCTGAAAACAAAATATTATTAATTAGGCACTTAAAATAATAGACAGTATTTATTTTTTCGTCACAAATACAGTACTCCCAGAGTGGATGGTCACTCAAACACTCTACACGGAGGTGTAAGTGTTTCATGATGTTTCACCAAAAATGTTGAGTGTAGACACTCAGAATCACCCACAAATTATCTCAACCCCAAATTGCAAAAATTAATTGTTTATTCACTTTTTTGTTAGTCACTCGTACAATACCAGCAGGATCAATGTAGACTTTTGAAGAATCATGTTCATGTAAGAAAATTTAGAACTTTTAATATTTTAAATCATATTCGTAAATAAATCCGAACCTGCACTAGAACAGATTTTTTTTAGAGCAACTTGTCATAATTAGAACAAAATAAAATTCCATAGTTCAAGTAGCTGCAACCAGTCATGATGTGTTTTATCCTTAGTTCAAGTAGCTGCAACCAGTCATGATGTGTTTTATCCTTATTATTTCATGATAATACACTATTAGGTGGTGAAAGATAACGACAATCTGAAACATGATGATTCTCTGAGAGAAATTCGGTGTCACACCATGCAACACCAAAAACTTTCTTTCATTTGAGTGTTTAAGTAACCATCCTCTATGAGCATTCTGAATTAACAAAGTGATAAAGCTAGTTAGGGCTCTATAGTGATCAGTCTGTCCGTCCGTCCGAAACTAATAATGTCAGAACTATACCTTTTTATAAGGAAAAAAATATGTAGTGGTAATAACACCCTGATTCTCCATTGCAAGTAATTATCTTTGTATCTCCGCAGGAGCTACATTATTGTAACTGTTAGCTAGTCTAAATCACAAAGATTCTATTTGTTTTGCAATAAACATTTAATCTAAATAGATTGTTCCCTTAACAATACTGCTTGTGAACTCTATATATACAAGCCTTTTGTTTTTTTCCAAATTTTCACAATAAAATTATGTATGAGCCACTGGTAAGAACTAGATATGTATAGGCTACATAAAGCTGTTGACATATTTTGCCAGTCTTTAAAAATACCTATTTCTTCACTTCCTTAATATTTTAATATAAGCCTTTTATGAGGACAACAGTAGAGAACTAAAAAATTAAATTTAGATGGCACATACATACTTCTATTTTTTGATCAGATGAAAGCACATTTTTTCTGTGGGTGATTGTTTAATACAATTTCCAAGGAAAAAAACAAGAGTGGAGACATACGAACAAAACATGTCTTCAAATAATATTGATTTATCCAGCCAAAACAGTTATCATCTTTAATCTAAACAGAAACAGTCATAATCCTATTTAAAAAATAAAAAGGAGAAGAATGGAAAAGAAACAACAATAGCTTAATAGAGAACTGTATGGGTAATTATATATGGTTTTAGGTTGACATTCTTTAATACATGTAATATGTACTGACAGGGTGCCGCTGTTGGTCTGGTAAAGAATTTGGCACTGATGGCCTACATCTCTGTAGGATCTCAGCCTTCACCAATATTGGAATTCTTGGAAGAATGGAGTATGGAAAATCTGGAAGAGGTGGCTCCATCTGCTATTCAGGAGTAAGTATTGTAATTATGCATGCTGACATCTTCTGTTGATGACAAGTGCAAAAAGGGCATCATCATGGTACCCACTATGGCCATCATGGGAAATTATTATTTCTGACCAATTTATATTTAAAAAAGTCAGAAATAACCTGGCATTGAACTTTGCATTGGGTTTTTCCTGCCTTTAATTTCCACACCTTTCCCAAAGAGAAAAATCACAATATTTTAACAAATCGGCAAGATAATACCCAACCACTAAGAGTTTTTTAGGATTGGTAAAGTCCTGAATGTTTTTACTATTCTGACCTGATCCATGTTTTATACAGTTTTAATAACCACATGTTTAGGTCTTGAATCAATGAGACACTGTAATATAGTTTTTTTGTTTGTTTGAATGGTGTTTTAACGCCACTTTCAGCAATTTTTCAGCTATTTCATGGCGAACAGTTTTTATTGGGGGAGGAAGCCGGAGTACCTGGAGAGAACCGCCGACCTGCGGCAGGAAAACTGGCAATCCTTGTCAATTAAGATTGGAGTCGAGTACACCCTGCCTGCAGTGAGAATCGAACTGTAATATAGTCTTATTATTCCAATTTATGCAGAGCGTACTTTGTGTGTCTTATTGGTGCATGTTTTATTTAGATGATCATTCAACAAATAATTTTATCAGATATTTAGTTAGAATCAAATACCTGTTTATTGAGCATGTTCTACTTTTGACAAAAAAATTATTTATACACATCTAGTTAATTAAATGACAAGAATAATACATTACCTTGATATAAAGTATATAACACCTACCAGTCCTTGATGATCGCCATTAATTTGCAGACTAAGGAATACAGGGATTAATGGGGGACAGAGTGTCATCTGTTGTTCATCAGGAATTTACATCTTCTACAATTGGTGTCCACGAATTTTGTGGGATTCTATTCTGGCTGTAGTGTATGCCTTAGTTTGCGTGGTGATTTTGCCTGATCAGTTAAGATTCGTTATGACCATCTTCTGGGATTTAGTTCTGTTTAACATGTAGCTCACATATTGTTCTTTAACATTAGTATTTCAATGATCACCATTATATAAAATTATTTCAGTGCTACTAAGATTTTTGTAAATGGATGTTGGGTTGGTATCCATAGAGACCCAGAACAGCTGATGGGTACCCTACGAAAGCTAAGGAGAGAAATGGACATTATTGTATCTGAGGTATGTTACATAGTAATGGTTACCATGGTTACCATGCTGAACCTGAATGCATGATAGTGTTGTGGAGTTGATGAATGAAAAAAATTGTAAATAAGTATGCAGTTATGGTATTATAAAGGCTGGTCATGTTTACTGATGACATTATAAAGGCTGGTATTGTTCAAACTTTTCATTATTTAATAGTGAAAAGTGCAGACTTAAAATTAAACAACACCACAAGTGAAATATTAGAAATCGGGAAGAAATGGTACCAATACTAAAAGTAATGAACAATCTGTTGTTGGATTTACCAGATATAATAGTGTGTAGCCAGAAGGCAGTACTTTGGCAACCTTGCTATGTGCATGTATGTTATTAACTTAGTACTCATGTCTCTACAATGAACCTGTTTTAGAACTGGCATTAACTGAAGTCATTAGACAGTACTCTCGTGTTGCTTTTATAACTTTAATGATGGATGGACATAGGTTTGTTTGTTATCCTTGCACCTGATAGTAAACAAATTCTTATCTATGATATCACAAACACAGGGGCTGCTCTGGCTTCTAAAAAGCTGGCGCCAAAAAAATCGCCAACTGCAATTTTCCGTCGCCAGTTTTGTAAAAGTGTCGCCATATTAGAAATCACTAGATCATTATATGACATGGCGAAATTGTTTAACATTATGTGTGACATATTCTGTAACGTCGGACGAAATCCAAGTTTGCCGGACTCTTAATTCAATTTTTCAAAAGTTTGGTCTCGAGCAGCCCGTACACTAATTGTATTTTTATCATGAAAAGATGTGTGAGTGATTTCTTGTTGGCAGAAAACCAAAATTTTACAGTAATTTATTAGAAACATCTATTCCCGTGAATGAACATAAAACCGGAAATACTGAAAATAGAACTACGCATGTGTAAGAGTTTTCTAATTACGAAATTAAGACGGACATCCAGTCCGGAAATCACTCAACAACGACGTCAGTTTTCATACCTGTATTTTATTAATTACATTATAAAAAAAATATTACTACAAAAATATGTTTGTTTTATTATTATTATAAATTAATTAACAGCATCAATTGTTTTATTACACGTCTACTCAAATGTGATGCAGGTAATGCTGCTTTTCATCAGACAACTTTGTTGATTCATTTATTGCCGATTTCCGTTTAATAACTCCAAATAACACACATGTCACTGGATACTACACAATACACGTGTATTTACGACCATAGAAGCCGACAAAGGATCTTTAATGATGCAATCGCCGATTACCGATAACTTTAAAACGTGCATGCATCGTTTAACACTATAAAACCTTGGTGCCAAAAAAATCGCCAGATGCAATATTTTGTCACCAAATGAAAAAAAAAATCGCAATTGGCGACATTGGCGAAGCCCAGCGCGGCCCCTGCATACAGAGGGGACAAGGTGTTGTTTATATTTCCCACGATATTTCAAGATCCTAGTTTTTCACGCATTAATTCAACAAACATTATTTTTTTCTACGATGTTTGTTTAATTGCTCAGGGTTATATGTCACATGTCCTATTGGACAAGAGATTATTAGAATTTTGAATTGGACAAAAGGATAAAGATTATACTACTATCCTACACTTAGGCACCTTTTAGCATCCCCCAGACTAACATTATTCACAGCTATCCCTACTAAAAACCTTCTAGACCTTCCCCCTCTTCCCATACAATACTGTTAATACATATAGGATCTTACATTGGTATGAGTGGATTATCGTGATTGGAGAAATCCGATAATCCAAGAGTACTAATGTAAGATTCTTTTTCTCTAATTTTAAAAAGAAGTAAATTTGTGAAATGAAGTACAAATTCTCCCAACCCCAATTTTACGTTCATGACTTGAATACGCGGTAAATGGAAGGTGTTTTGTTAATGACGTCATGAGTTCTTATTATGACGTTATTATTTTAAACTAATCAACTGCTGAGAATGATAATTTCACTAGTGAAGAGAACTATATTTTCCACACCAGTCAAGCGGTTGAAATATTACGTCAAAATTAGAGCAATTATATTTTTCAGACAAAAAAACAGTATTATGCAATGTTAAAGTAGTCAAACTGTATTACTTTGTTTGTCTTCAAAGGTATCTATGATCAGAGACATTCAGGACAGAGAAATCAGAATCTACACTGATGCTGGTAGAATATGTCGTCCATTACTAATCGTGGAAAATCAGAAACTGTTATTAAAACAGAGTCATATAAAACAACTGAAACAAAAAGAGTACAATAATTACAGCTGGCAAGATCTTGTGGCTAGTGGTGTTGTGGAGTACATAGACCCCCTGGAGGAAGAGTCCATTATGTTAGCTATGACCCCTGATGACCTCTTAGAGAAGGAAGTACAGTATTGTTCCACATATACACACTGTGAGATCCACCCAGCCATGATTCTTGGTGTGTGTGCATCTATCATTCCATTCCCTGATCATAATCAAGTAAGTGTTTTTGTTAGTGATATGTTTTATTGTCAAATCAAAATACTTTTACAACTTTACCGAGATACATACACATTGTTACAGGTTTATATTTAGAATATCTTTATTGTGTATTATTGTAACTATTATATGGATCTCCTTCTGGGTGGCCTCGTTTCATTTTGATACAGAGATCTTATGTGAATTAACAAAACCCTGACTGGAAAAGTATGGCTTAAAGTTGCAAGTTCTATATTAATTTCCCTGCGGCCTGTGATAGAAAAAATATTTTGTAATTAATGTTTGTCTAGTGAGATGATTGGAACTAATGAAAATCAGTTTTTTATTTTTACAAATTAGATTTTTAATGCAGGAGAAACTGCCTTAATGTAATCAAAACAAAATAGTTTTAAACTTAATCATATTTTGGCATGAACCATTGTTGGAATTAAGTTTCTTTATTGTTTTTGTACTTTTCAGTCTCCACATTACACCTACCATTGTTATTGTACTTTTTCAGTCTCCACATAACACCTACCATTGTTTGTGTACTTTTTCAGTCTCCACATAACACCTACCATTGTTTGTGTACTTTTTCAGTCTCCACGTAACACCTACCATTGTTTGTGTACTTTTTCAGTCTCCACATAACACCTACCATTGTTTGTGTACTTTTTCAGTCTCCACATAACACCTACCATTGTTTTTGTACTTTTTCAGTCTCCACGTAACACCTACCATTGTTTTTTGTACTTTTTCAGTCTCCACGTAACACCTACCATTGTTTTTGTACTTTTTCAGTCTCCACGTAACACCTACCAAAGTGCTATGGGTAAACAGGCAATGGGTGTGTACATCACCAACTATCACGTCAGAATGGACACCTTGGCTCACGGTCTACTGTACCCACAGAAACCTTTAGTGACGACCAGGTCTATGGAGTACCTGAGATTCAGAGATTTACCTGCAGGTATGTTAGCAGAGTTCAAATAATTAAAAAAATAAGCTGACGTTGAAGAAATATAGTTTGTATTAGATTTGGTCAAGCCAGTGAAAAAATATTTAAATTTATTGTAAAGTTGCAGCTTGCAACCTTTACATCACTTTGATGTAAAGGTTGTGTAGATGGCATAAAACAATCTGTATTGTCTGTTTGCTAAAGATATTTAATAATACAGAATCTGATCTCTGCCCAATACAGTACAGACTGATATCTGCCATAGCATTTATTAGACGTAGGATTGTATTTATATACCACTTGAAAATGGGGGATATTGTACATAGTGCCATTGTACACCTGATACTATATATTTTGATTGGAGTGATATTTAAGATTTCCCATAGCGAAACATGGATGTAAGGTATATCTATCTCTAATCCACAACTACTTGCACCCCTGAATGGGATTTGATGAAACTTTCGCAGAATTCTTTTTCAAATTGTGCAATTGTGCACATGATATTATGTTTTGACAAGAATGATTTTTGGAGTTTCCAACAGCAAAGCGCTGGACATTGACATTCTGATTTATAATTTGCATTGATATGTTTTATTTCCTGTTTTTTCTAGTCAATTTTTATTTCTAATATGTTTCTTGATTTTTCTGATTTATTTTGCATTGGTATGTTTTATTTCCTGTTGATGCATATGCCAGTGAAATGTTTTTTCTTGGGCTATAATCAAACATGAGGCAGGGATCTTATTACTTGCAAATCAACCTTTCCTTCTTTGCAGTCTGCACTTTGATTTTGTAAATATTATATATTTACCTGCTAAATCTGTGTCAATAAGGTGCCATGGTTTTATGCATCTGTTTTTGATATCACAAAGCTAATTAGAAGACCATAAAAGAAGTAATATTGTAAGATTATAATGTCTTTGAATCGGAGCAATTTAATGCCAGTAATGTATTTAGCAGTTTCCGAAAAATAATTTAAAACTCAGCAACCTATCCCATTTTTAACTCATGATCCTTTTTATCTACTGGGCATTTCTAAAATCTTCTTGGAAACAATTAAGCCAATATAAACCATAGTTAGCTTCTATTTTCAGGTATCAACTCAGTTGTAGCAATTGCCTCGTACACAGGATACAACCAAGAAGATTCTGTCATTCTAAGTGCCTCTTCTATTGATCGAGGTTACTTCAGGTATATGTTTGTTTATATTGTTAGCTCCTAAGCATGCATTTAAAAAGATTCTGTTATGGGCACACCTTGACCAGAAGTTCTTGGTGTGCTTTGACATCACTTAGCATCCATCATCATTGTTGTCATCAACATTTTCATAACCTTTTGCTAAACTACTATGTCAATTTAGTTCAATCAAAGCTGGCAGGAATCATCGTTAAGGTGTCTTATAATGTTTGTGTCTCCACTGACCAACAACAATTGCTGCAGTTACTAAAAATATGACAAATGAGTCAACTCATGTTGGTGGTTTATATCTTGAAAATTATAAAAGAACGAAAACCATGCCATATATACTTGCACGTAAGTCTGTAAATTTGGAGTTGAAATTTGTTTTAAGAGAAGGGTTTTGACTTATAAGGGAGCTATACCACAAGAGAAAAGAATTCCTGTCAAAGTTTTGAAGTTTCAAAAACACACATAAACAAACAGCTTACGATGTTATCTTCAATTAAATAACAAGAAAACCAACAATTTAACGCAAAAATCAAAAAACATAAAAAAAAATAAGAAGTCATACTAATATAATGATTGTTATTCACAAGATTGCAATGTTTATTTGATTCTGGCCCAATGTCAACCAGATTTGAAGGCCAACAGACAACATTGTTCCTTTGGTAAAAAAACATCTAACTCATAGTAGGAGTAATTTCCCCACGATGACAATTTTTTTTTTGTTTTTAGCTTTTATTAAGAAAATTATAATATATAAATATATTGTTGGAAGCAAAAAAAGGTCCAAAGGATTAGATCTAACAAATAAGTCAACATGACACTGAAATTATCAGTTGACTTCCCATAGGAGCTATTACTTTAAATTGCTATTTTTTTTCGTATTCTTTTTCTCTGAAACTGTATGGCCAATTTAAATGCAAGTTGGCCTGATATACGTTGCCTGTTGCCACTGACAAATGAACATGGTCATCATCAATTTGACATCTTTGTTAAAAAAAATGGGTCTTCTTACTTAGCTACAATCATTTCACTATTTAGGGTGTTATATTAAAAAATATTTCAGTCTGGTTTCAGTTTCTGCAGTTAATGAACATACAGTTTAACTAATTAAACTTGTATGAGATATAAGACTCTGAATGTTATATATTTGTGGGCCTTTTACTGCCAAAAATATCCAGGGTTAGGGAGTAAATGTAGATTTGTTCTACATAAGGTAGGGAAGTACATGTATGTATATTATGCAAGTTCATAAAGTTTATATTATTTTATTTTTTTTCCAATTTTTTGTAATAATCAGTCAGTCCATTTTTATTTTCACAGATCATTCTTCTTCCGCTCTTACAAAGACTCTGAGTCAAAGAAAGGTTTAGACCAGGAAGAAATATTTGAAAAGCCAACGAGAGAAACAGTGTCTGGTAAATATTGTGATGGCTATAAAAAAAACTTATCAGTACATTAGTGTATAGTAGTTGTTAAGCATTAAGTTAGTTAAGGGCAATAATTATTAAACATTCAGGTATTTAAGGCCAATAGTTATTGAACATTCTGGTAGTTCAAAGCAATATATATTAAAGATTGAAGGGCAATAGTTATTAAGCATTGAGCTAGTTAAGGGTAATAGTTATTACCTAAACATTTGATAGTTAAGGGTAATCCTAAACATAGGTGTTGTTAAGGGCAATAGTTATGAAGCACTGAGGTTGTTAAGGATGGTAGTTATTAACATTGAGGCCACTAAATACAAAATAATAAAGATACTTGTCCAAAATGCTGTTCAATTTTACATAGTGTCTATATACACAGTATAGCATAATTCTCCTATTTTGGAAAGATTATGTAATGGAGAAACACATGTAAACTGAAAGAAAAATATTGATTGAATACAGAATATTATTTGAGTAGATAGCATTTGTAAAATAATTTCAGAGAAGACAAGTTAGGTGGGGGATGGACATAGAAAATGCAAGGAATCGCACTGCGTGTCTATCTGTCAGGTCTATTGTTACCTTAACACTATTGCCTGTTTACATGGTCACTAACATAGTGTAAACAAATTGTTCTGCTGACATTTCTGCCAATTTAAATGTCTAAGCTCTTATTGAGGAAGAGCTTTATAGAAAACAGATTAAAGCAGTTTTCTTACAACTGTTATCTGTATTTGGAATTAGTTGACCAAAATGTAAAAAATACCTGACAGGTCATTGTATTTTGACTATAAGATGGCATAAGTATTGATCAAGACATATAACATACTGTTATTAAATTACATTTCTATCTTTTCTATATTCCCAGTTTCTAGTACATATCTGAACGTGTATTTGTTTAATTTCCGCAAAAGCACAGTTGTACTGTCACTAAAATCATCAACAGCAAAAATGATCAGCAGTTCAGTAGTGTCGAATTGCTGGGTCATTTGTCTTCCAGCTGAGTGATTACAGGCTCCTGGGAGTCTCCAGATTTGTTTTGCTTTAAATGTTGGGCGATTTTTTTTGCATGTTTTAATTATGTATTTTAGGCATGAGACCAGCTATTTACGAGAAATTAGATGAAGATGGAATTATCTCCCCTGGCGTCAGAGTTTCAGGAGATGATGTTTTGATTGGTAAAACTCTAACAATGCCATCCAATGAGGATGAGGTAAATTATTGTATATAAAACAAAGTTAATATGAAATTTTTCCAGGACTAATCAATTCTTAACAGACCGAAAAAAACTATAAAAAACCTGCAGTATTAAAGCAATATTTTTATTTTTTTATATTATGTAATAATATCAATGGGCAACTGTCTTCATATTGTTTACTTTTATTTGATTTTTCTTACCACCTCGTTATTTTTTCATTTGAATGTTTTGCAGGAAAAGGCATTATCATTCCATTTAGCAGATACATTCTGTTTTGTTTTTATTTTAGCTGGAAGGAACTGCTAAGAAATTTACAAAAAGAGATGCCAGTGTGTTTATGAGAAGAACAGAGACAGGAATTGTTGACCAGGTATGTTTTATTGATGACTGTATTGTAAGTGTAAATTAGGCATGCTGTAAAAATCAGGAACTGTGATAGGAATCGGGGATTTTTCTGCCTTTATTTCAGGGCCAATGTTGGCCCCGTTCCCATTGGCAAAAAAACATATTTTTTCCCACTTATGTAAGTGAAAATTTCAAGGTTTTGTAATCCCAGTTCTAAAAAAAAATTCAATCATGCTTACCTGAAATATTACAAAGATCAACAAACACTGATTACTTTGCAAACATTGGTTTATAATTACTGTTCTCGGTATGTTAAATGAAAACAGCAACCAGTTTTATATTAAAGCTTGCTTGTTTTATACCAATATGTGTATTCAGGTACGATATAATAAATACCTTCGATTTTGTAAGTCACGGAACAATAATATGAAAGATAATTGTATCACCTATAACACAAATTTCTTTATATTTAGAATGTCCAGTGGATTGTTTTTGGTTTAAATAGCGTTGTCTAGATAAGAATAAGTTGGAGAAATATATTTGGAATGAAGCAGTAATGTTCAAAGTGGCATTACACAACACAAAATGCTATAGAAGGGGAAAGATGGTGCATTGTATCAAAACTAGATATAAAATTTTGTTTTTAAGAAATTAAATACTGACCAGAGCCTTGATGAATATAAAATCAGAAGTTTTCTAGCACCGCTAGACCCAGCCATTATCAACATTCAGCCGAATCTTCATATCTACCCTTGTCATTAGATTAGCATATGAATCGGGGTTAACTAAAAACCAAAGCAATGTACAGTTTTAGATTTAGTTCTTATCCAGTCATTTATTAAGACTCCAGAAAAATGGGAGCGAGAGTGAAAGTAAAATCTGATATTTGCAATTTAGTTTCTAAATTCCATTAAGATTCATGGAAATTTTTCTCTTTTTGTATGATGTCAGCATATTGGCTACATTTATAAAATTTGCTAACTCTTTCCAAACTGTATGAAAACTTATTTGAATTTGTCAGTTTTGGGGTCAGGCTTGTCATTCATGGCTAAATAACAGACAACAAACATTTTCGTAAAAAACTTTGATGTTTAAAAGATATGTTTTTACTTTATTCATTTTTAAGACTTTTTCCCAATTGTCGAGTTTACATCGTAATTTTCCAAATTAACTGCAGTCCAGGCCTTATTTGAAAAAAGGTAAGGAAATCCATGGAAATTGTTGACCCAGATATACATGTACTATGTCTACATGGGGCATGCTGTAAAAGTCAGGATATTAGAGACTTTGGCATTGTATTTAACTATGAAGGAAGACAAGCTGTTATGATTGGTCCAGTTCAATGCTTCCTGTAGTAGACAGTGACAGGGTAGCTTACCTCATGGACAACATTAATATGCAGATAAGTTGCTGGATGTAAACATATTGTATATCCTGTCCTTATCTCCATACATAGTAATACATATATACAGCATACACACATATACAAGTGGGTACTTGGTGGCTGAGCAGTTAAGGTACATGTAGTTCCTCTACTATTGATCACGTGCTATGTCAACACTGAGGTTGCAGGTTAAAGTCTCACTTCGGGCAGGGTGTACTCGACTGCAATCGTAATTGTCAAGGATTGCCAGTTTTTCTACTAATAGTCAGGAGTTTTCTCCTGGTACTACAGCTTCCTCCCCCAATAAATATGCTGAAAGTTGCATTAAACATCATTCAAACAAACCAACAAATAAACACATATACAAGTAATGGACCTGCTTGTAGCTTTGCCAAGATCAACATTGTCACAGGAGCTACATTATCATAGCTTAGTGTATATCCTGTCCGTCATACATAGTAGTACATGTTTACATCATACACAATATATTGGCTGGAACATTGCCGATTGCATGGACTGTTTTTAAAGACCCATCATTTTTTCAGTTTTTTCTATATGTTTGTACTAAAGTCACCAGTTTTCAAACGCTTTTTTTTTAAATCTCAAACTGATTTTAAGGTTCATTTGATAGAACATTGTTGTTAATCTTTATCATTAACTTGAACTTTAAGCATCAGGTGAAACAAATAATTAACTGCCAGGTGCAAAGATTGTGGATAACAATAGCCAAAACTATTGGTGAAATGTAGGTCAATTACTTCTTTCTTCAGGCTTTGCCTGATTCTGTTCTTTTACTTCCTCTTTCATGATTTAACCTTTGTAATAAATGCCAAGCAGTCTTTGAAAACATCTTATTTCTGTGTGTGGTATGTATGCCCCTCTCCAGTTCTGCTGTAAGTCCCTGAAAGTAATATTTAAATTGTTGACCAGGTATACTATATTAGAGACTGTTGGTGTACATTCAGCCTTGTGTAAAATAAGTTCAAATAGGCATTTTTTAGAGATTTTGGTGTAGTATGAAACTATGAAACAAAGTTAGCAGTACTGATTGGTCCAGTTCAATGCTTCCTGTAGTAGACAGTGACAGGGTAGCTTACCTCATGGACAACATTAAATATGCAGATAAGTTGCTGGATGTAAACATATTGTATATCCTGTCCTTATCTCCATACATAGTAGTACATATATACAGTGTATGCACATGTTCAAGTAATGGGACCTCCTGTAGCTTCACCAAGATCAACATTGTCACATGAGTTACATTATTGTAGCTAAGTGTATATCCTGTCCTTATCGTCATACATATATACAGCATACACATTATATTGGCTGGAACATCACCAATTTCACAACTGTTTTTGAAGTCCTTTGATACTTTTCAGTTATTAATGTAAAGTTCTGTTTAAACATTGTTTTTTGAAGCATTCACAGTATTGAGCAGTTTGTTCAACAACAATTTGATGACAAGAATGTCTGTTTTTAGGTGATGGTGACGTTAAACCAGGAGGGTTATAAGTTTTGCAAGATCCGTGTAAGAACAGTCAAAACTCCACAGATTGGTGATAAGTTTGCTAGTCGTCATGGACAGAAAGGAACTTGTGGAATAACATACAGACAAGAGGTAAGCAGGATTTAGGTTAAGGTTGTCATGGGAACTTGTGGAATTGGTTCAAACGATAGCTAAGAAGGACTAACATTAATGGTTGTCATGGTGCCCTTTGATGTGGGGTAATAAAAATGCATCTCATTTAAAAACTGTAAATAATGTATAAATCTGGTAAAAACTATACATTGTCAATCTGTTATACTTTGTAAAGGTATATTTTATGAATCCCCTACCAGCATCACCAAAGGGGATTTTAAGTTTGTATGCCATCTGTCAGTGTGCTACATACATGTTTTCCAGTTTTTTTTAAAGACTTAGAGATATTAAACTGATATTTGGTATGATTTTGAGCCATCATGTATTAAATCTGTCAAGTCTGAATTTCTTTTCAGTCTGATGATTTTTTGACAAAATTAGAGCACTTGGACTTAGAAAATAACAGTTTTCTGGTTAGAAAGTGTTCTAGGTTTTAAATTTGCTGGTAGGGAACTTACTTGTTGTGTTTGCCCGGACATAGCATAGCTGATGAATCTGATGAGATAGATTGTGAGCAAAATTTTAGTGCCATGAACTGAATTGAGAGCACAATCGTTTGGCAATAGAATTTAACTTTTGTTACTACTTTTGTGTAGAAAAAAAAAAGGTTAATGTTAGTGTGATGAATACCGTATTATTATTAAATGAAAAAAAAATTTCTACAAATATAAGTTTGTTTTGTTTATTTTTGTCAATTAATTAACAGCATCAATTGTTTTATTACATGTCTATTCAAATCTGATGCAGGTAAAGCCGCTTTTCATCAGACAACTTTGTTGATTCATTTATTGCCGATTTCTGTTCAATAACTCCAAATAACACACATGTCACTGGATACTACACAATACACGTGTATTTACGACCATAGAAGCAGACAAAGGATCTTTAATGATGCAATCGCCAATTACCGATAAATTTAACACATGCATGCTTCGTTTAACACTATAAATACAATATTTTGTCGCCAAATGAAAACAAAAATCGCAATTGGCGACATTGGCGAAGCCCAGCGCAGCCCCTAACTTAATTGGGTAGACCAATAATGCATGCTAAATGTGATGCTATCTTACATTTCTGGTGAGAACACAGAGTCCCAGACAATCAGGTGGCCGTTTCTAGCTTTTTTTTATATTTTGCAGGACATGCCTTTTACGTGTGAAGGTATAAGCCCTGACATCATTATTAACCCTCATGCTATTCCCAGTAGAATGACCATTGGCCATTTAATCGAGTGTGTCCAAGGTAAAGTGGCTGCTAACAAGGGAGAGATTGGTGATGCTACACCATTCAATGATGCTGTAAATGTACAGAAAATATCCAATCTTCTTCACCAGTATGGGTACCATTTGAGAGGGAATGAGGTTAGTATGGCTACCATCTTAAAGGGAGGTAGGTAAGTTAGGGTACCATCTGAGGGGGGAATAGGTAAGTATAGGTACTATTTTAGAGGGAATGAAGTTGGTATGGGTTAAATTTTCTGTAGTTTGATGACCAACCATACAGTGTCCACAAAGGTTATGTTGTGGTCATTAATATTCAGTATAAACCACAAAGGCACCATGTTGAAGAAAACACATGTTATGCAAAAATAAATTAATCGTAAGAGGATACTGACTTGAAATTCACTGGAAATTATTTTCTATCAGAGGATGGACCAAAAAAAAATCATTGTCATGGAGAGATGCACCCTTTGATGTCATATTTGACTCTGAGGAAAACTTAGTTTTTGTGTTGATCTTTTTTTTTCAACTAAAGGAAAATTGTTGAGTTGGATTTATTTACAAGTATTAACTACAAAAAAATATGTTTGCCAATGAGGAAACAACACAATTTCCTTTGTGCACATTACTATAATCCACTACGTGTATTATACAATGTGCAAAACAGAAATTTTCTTATCTCTTGATGAAGACAATATTTTTGTAGTTAATGCTGAAATGTACAATAAGCATCACACATATTTTGTAGGTTATGTACAATAAGCATCACACATATTTTGTAGGTTATGTACAATAAGCATCACACATATTTTGTAGGTTATGTACAATAAGCATCACACATATTTTGTAGGTTATGTACAATAAGCATCACACATATTTTGTAGGTTATGTACAATAAGCATCACACATATTTTGTAGGTTATGTACAATAAGCATCACACATATTTTGTAGGTTATGTACAATAAGCATCACACATATTTTGTAGGTTATGTACAATAAGCATCACACATATTTTGTAGGTTATGTACAATAAGCATCACACATATTTTGTAGGTTATGTACAATAAGCATCACACATATTTTGTAGGTTATGTACAATAAGCATCACACATATTTTGTAGGTTATGTACAATAAGCATCACACATATTTTTGTAGGTTATGTACAATAAGCATCACACATATTTTGTAGGTTATGTACAATAAGCATCACACGTATTTTGTAGGTTATGTACAATAAGCATCACACATATTTTGTAGGTTATGTACAATGGATTTACTGGTCGCAAGTTGAACTCTCAAATATTCCTGGGACCTACATATTACCAGAGATTGAAGCACATGGTCGATGATAAGATCCATTCCAGGGCAAGAGGGCCACTACAGATCCTGAACAGACAGCCCATGGAGGGCAGAGCTAGGTCTGTATAGTTCATCATCTTTTTGTACCAGAGATTTATTTTAACACCCCATGTGAACATATCACTGGTTGTGACTTTCAACACGTCCCGTGAGAACATACACAGGTTTGAATTTAAACAAAATAAATGCTAAAAATTGAATTACCGATAAAATCACAATAGTTACTTTTAATTTTGAGCTTGACAATATCAAAGGAATATCTATACTTGAACTTGTCGGTCCTTTGTCCTCCTCTGTCATTTTTTTTTCTGGACTATATCGCCAATGGTTTGACATATTGACTTCAGACATGGAGGTTGGATAGATAGTGATTAGCAGTAGTGCAGTGCTTGAGAACCGTAAATCTTGTTACATTTATTTTTGAGTTATTTCCATTAGTTTATTTTCTTGTCTTGAAAAAAACCTCAAAAACCTGCTGGATGGATTTATTTCAAACTCTGTATGTAGGTATCAAGTGATAAATAGAAGTGCAATTCACAAGAACCATTACTCTACCTTTATTTTTGGTTATCTCCCTTAATTTTTCTTGTCCGTAAAATCGTATATATTTTTTCCTTAGAAATCATTTAACTAGTTCAAAACCTGATTTATCATTATAATTGGTATATTGCTATATGTTGTCCACCTCTAGAAAGTAGTTGAATGAATTGTACAGCTAATTTATTATCGATAATGTACATCTGGTAGGATGTTTCGATGCCCACACTTATTAAAATTTGTCATATTCAGGTTTGAAAGAAATAGTTGAATGAATTGTACAGCTAATTTATTATCGATAATGTACATCTGGTAGGATGTTTCGATGCCCACACTTATTAAAATTTGTCATATTCAGGTTTGAAAGAAATACAAATTGTAAGCTTTTATCGAGATGATAGTTCACCTCCAATGTAATTTATTTTTATTTCAAAAGTCAGAAACCTATATGTTAATATATGTCAGATATCCATGTAATGCCGATGTGCTAAGATATCCAAGATGGCCACCATTTGTTGACATTGAAGGACTTTCTCAGTTTGACGTATTAAGTTATAACATACCTGAATGATGCAAGTGTTAACAATGATTCCGGTCCACTGTAACTGATTTTTTATTCAATAATTCAGGCACACACCTCTGGGATAGACAACCAACAGAGCTCTATACAACCATTGTTCAATAAAGTTTCGTTCATCTCTCCTTTACACTTAGACATCTTCCCTAATTTATATTGTGCACTTCATTTGGTTCATTAATTAATTTGCACAGTTCATTTAGGCTGTCATACTTATTATTCAATTTGGTAGAATTTTTAATATTACAGAGATGGAGGACTACGTTTTGGTGAAATGGAAAGAGACTGTCAGATAGCCCATGGTGCTGCACAGTTCCTCAGAGAGCGGCTGTTTGAAGCTTCAGATCCTTACAGAGTTCACGTGTGCAATTTCTGTGGACTGATTTCTATTGCCAACTTGAGAAATCAGACTTTTGAATGCAGAGGCTGCAAGAACAAAACCCATGTAAGATCTGTAGTATTTAGCAGTACTGTAAATGGACTAAGTTTGTGGTGTAAAATTTTCACTATTTACGCATTTTTTTAAAAGCTGCAAAAAATAATACCACAAACTATATTATTCTAATGCAATCAAGTGTAAAACCACGAAAGTAAGTACCAGCAAAATGGATAACATCACATGATCCATGAAAATTTATGTGATTACAATATATATTAGGTTGAATGCTTTCTGAACTTTAAACAATTGGTCAGCCAATATATACCTGTAGGTCATAAAAAATCGATCAGCCAATACAGTAGTCCCCCTCTTATAAGACCACCCCATCTGAGTCATGAAAGTGGTCTTATAATGGGGGGTGGTCTTTCTTGAGGGGATACAATTTATACAGGTATAGAGCTTGGTCGGTTGATTAGCAGCAAAAGCTGTGAAGTGATTAAGAATCACACAAAATAAGTATTTGTATTTTATTATTCAGTATAAATAAAAATAAAAAGAATTCATGCAGTTTTTATCTGTTCAAAATCTGTAATGATAATACAATTCCAAGTCTTCTTAACGGTGAATGTTTCTGTTCCTGTTTCATCTGTATTATCATTGTTTTTATCACTTTTATTGTCTGCCCAGGTTCCACTTCGTAGTTTATTAATGTTCCGTCTAATTTGGAAAAATCCTGGTTTTTCTCCGTTTCGCGTTTCCCAAGTTTTTGACATCGTTTGTAGTAAATTTTGATTTATAATTATGTTGGTACACTGTTTTATTATCTCCTTGTTGAATATTTCAGTCTTCTTGTAATAAAATCGATTTCCGTAATGCCGAAATCAAACTGATCTACAATATATTACTTGTTTTCCACTTTAATCCAGCTTAAAAACCTTTCTTTTGCACGATTTCGACATTTTGTTTACCGGTTGTTGAACTGTTTCCGAACTGGTTTACGATAATAAAACCAAATCTCGTTCTATTCGAGACTTCCAAAATAAACATCCGGTCAGTGAAAATGGTCGTTCGTGAGGGTAATTTACGTTCTTGTGTCAAAAAAACCTGGTCGCGTTTGAGGGGAGGTCGTTCGCGAGAGGTAATTTTACGTTAGAAACACCTAATGCATCAGGGTTTTGGCCGGATAAAGCGGGTGGTCGCTGGCGAAGGGATCGTATAAGAGGGGGACTACTGTATATACCTGTAGGTCATAAACAGTCGGTCAGCCAATTTATACCTGAAGGTCATAAACAATCGGTTGGCCAATATATACCTGTAGGTCATAAACAATCGGTCGGCCAATATATACCTGTAGGTCATAAACAATCGGTCGGCCAATATATACCTGTAGGTCATAAACAATCTGTCAGCTTATATATACCTGTAGGTCATAAACAATCGGTCAGCCAATATATACCTGTAGGTCATAAACAATCGGTCAGCCAATATATACCTGTAGGTCATAAACAATCCGTCAGCCAATATATACCTGTAGGTCATAAACAATCCGTCAGCCAATATATACCTGTAGGTCATAAACAATCCGTCAGCCAATATATACCTGTAGGTCATAAACAATCGGTCAGCCAATATATACCTGTAGGTCATAAACAATCGGTCGCCCAATATATACCTGTAGGTCATAAGCAATCGGTCAGCCAATATATACCTGTAGGTCATAAACAATCGGTCAGCCAATATATACCTGTAGGTCATAAACAATCGGTCAGCCAATATATACCTGTAGGTCATAAACAATCGGTCAGCCAATATATACCTGTAGGTCATAAACAATCCGTCAGCCAATATATACCTGTAGGTCATAAACAATCGGTCAGCCAATATATACCTGTAGGTCATAAACAATCCGTCAGCCAATATATACCTGTAGGTCATAAACAATCGGTCAGCCAATATATACCTGTAGGTCATAAACAATCCGTCAGCCAATATATACCTGTAGGTCATAAAGTTAAGATATTGCTCAATGAGAGCTTTAAAACTTATAAAATATTATGAGTCGTTAAAAATCAAGAAACATTGAGAATTTATAAACAGTATTGTCAAATCTTTGTGTACTGCTGCACTTTGTATTTGACCTCGTATCAGTATTCCTTCATGTCATTTACCTGTCAACTGCACGAGCATTAAGGTATACCCCGTTACGTTTAAAACTTATTGGAGTATAGAAAATTTGGCAGTATATTTTGGGGTACAATCCCAAAATATGAATTTGTTTTTGTCCACTATATAATCATTCTTGGTTTTTCTACAGATTTCACAGATCAGAATCCCATATGCCTGTAAGCTTCTGTTCCAAGAGCTGATGTCTATGAGTATAGCTCCCAGACTCATGGTATTATGAACAGTAAAACAGACATTGTATAAAGATGCTACATGGTGACAAAATACAATGGCATTGTTAATGTGAAGCCTCATCTAAAGGACATTTACCTACTTATTGGCATTGTTGTTGTTCTAAAATGTCATTAGCATTAG
Source organism: Limnoperna fortunei (assembly GCA_944474755.1). Lineage (NCBI taxonomy): Eukaryota > Metazoa > Mollusca > Bivalvia > Mytilida > Modiolidae > Limnoperna > Limnoperna fortunei. Next base: position 27,575,854 of record OX104116.1, read on the forward strand.
ACTGCCACCATTTCTTTAAAAGATCTTCTGTTGAAATAGGTATAATGTAACAGCATTGGTACATTGTCATGTGAGGGAACAGTAAATAAGTTACCTTTAAATTAATGACAAAGTGATGTCCGATGCATGTTCAGTGATTTCACAGATCAATCAAGCTCAAGACGGTGTTGTACATTTCCTGTTTACATCAACACCTGGAAGTTGTGTCATTTTAAATTGAAAAAAAAACAAGAAAACTACTTTCTCATTTTATTTTGCTTGTAAATTTGATTGCAAAAAATTAATGATTTCAGAGCATATCATTTCATCTGAAACATTATTTTGTTCAAGTCCTATAGTATTTGACCTTGTAACTTGACCTTATAAAATATATTTTTGAAAGTGAAAGTGACAGAATATTTATTTGATTATGCAAATAAAAATGTAAGAAATTATTATTATTTTTTTTTTTCACTCACCTGAAGTCTATGTGAGTTGGTGTTGTCACTTTGTGTCCATCACCTGTTCATGCAGATCTTTCTCATGTTTTATTTTTATGCCCTCGCGACGACGTTGGGTGGGCATTAAGTTTTACTCATGTCTGTCTATCCATATGAATTTCCGTCAGTACAAATTTCCATCAACCATTTCTCAGAAACTGTACACGAGAACAATTTGAAATTTGGCAGGGTGGTTCAGTATCACAAGTTGTAGGTCCTAAGTGACTTTCAGACCTGTCGGATAAATTCTTCCTGTTTGGGACTTAATTCAGGGATAGAGCTTAAGTTTTTTCCTTCAGGGGCCAGCTGGGCTCCTAACCTTTAGAATTCTAGGGGCCCAACAAAAAAGTTAGGGGCCCAACTTTTTGTCAACACAATAGTTGCATTTAAAACTATGAGGTATATTTTTCATAAACGTACCTCATTTAAAACCTTTGTCACATTGTTTGTTATTATTTAAATACTGAATTAAGATAATTTGTCTTGTCGTTTATTTGGAAGTACATGTACATGTACTACTTTGGTACAGTATCAAAACATTTGATAAATATACAGTGAACTAATAAATTGCATGTATTTTATTTGATACATTTAAGGCAAAACAATAATGTTATAACAGGTCAAACAAAAAGATATGACAAAATCCTGAATGTCTACATCTGGTTCACTACAGTTTACTTTTTCTTTACCATTTATGGTAGAACAAACAACATGTATAACCCATGTTACAACACGTATGGAAAAATTCATTATTTTTCACATATGTATAATAGTAAATAAAATACTTTTTTAATCACTGCACATAAGATTGCTAAAAACATTGTCCTCATTAAGTTCATCATCAGATAAAGCAGAATAAGAATCCTCAGTCACACTCATCAATCTCCTCTGCCACTTGCTCCATCTTGTCCAAAACTTCATTGACATATTTCTCCTTAATTTTCCTTTTTGTTCGTATTCTATTATATTATCGGTTTTCTTCTTCCGATTTTCTTTTCTTCGCCAGCTCTTCGACTCCTTTTATATATCCCCACGTGGTTATTATGTTACTAGGAAGTGTGCAATGTACATGTAATGTAAAATCTATTACGGAGCAACTAAGATGAGTTTTATTTTGATTCAAATAAAAAATTCAAGAAACGGACATGACATGAACTAAAAGACTTTTGTTCACAACTGAAAGCATATTAAAGAACTAAAAATGTTCGATGTTAAAATAAAAACAAAACTCTCTTTGTTAATTTTAATATGTTCATCAATTGGTTAAAACGGAAATCGGTTCGTTCGCTAATTATAACTATGCATTATGGGATATCCTTTTGACAAGATTCTAATTATAGCCAAAGGGAAAACACGCGGCAGAGAAAACATGACTTCTAATTTGAACTGACGGAGATTAGAATTTTCTGGTACTTATCTTGGTCAGCTGTACAACACTTTTATAGTCGCCAGCTGGGCGAATCAGACAGAAACTTTTGGTCGCCCGCCCGAAATTCCACTCGCATTGGCGACTGGGCGACCGTTAAGTTTCATCCCTGTAATTTAGCGGGGGCATCTGTGTCCCATGGACACATTCTTCGATTTTTTATATTGTATTTGTTTTACAGGAATTAAAACATTAGAAAAGAGTCAAATGAAATGTTTTATGGATGAACAAGGCTTTTAATTAGACAATTAAAGTATTCCCTGTTAAAAATTAGCATTTCTGTTAATTGCATAATTTTCTCTGACAAATTTGTTATGCAATTAAGAGGAATCCACTGTATCTTATCACAACCAAATGCATTAAAATAGACGTGTAAATGAAATGTACAGAACATAAATATATGACTAGAAAATCACAAGATTTATTATAACAGTTTACATGAACAAGCAAGTGAAATAAACAATACTGCACTCAATTCATTATGATAGGATTAAACACTGGGTTTTTGGAAATTATCAATGTGTAGACTCTGGCAACTCGCTCACAAGCTAAATAAAATCATTTTTTGACACAGACCCCAAACTCTTCCAACAAATTCCTATTTACTGTCTAACAATAGATAACTGTGGTGTTACTTATTTTGAGATGTCCCACATCGAACCGTTCAGAAGAGGTTATTGACCTGTCAATTTTTGTCTCACCGGCGACGAAAGTCGCTGGAGGCGAGACATATGTATGGGAATCCGGCGGCGGCGGCGGCGTAAACACTTGACATCTTGCTTCATATCTTTGTAAGCCCAAGCCCTAGGTCCATCAAATTTGGTCCAGAGGTAGCTTATGATGAGTACTTGCCAGTCAGTCACCTGCCACCTGACCTTGACCTCAATTTCACGGTCCAGTGATTACGTTAAAGTTTTTGGGTTACGACAGTTCCTCTGTAACTATGCATGGTAGGATGACAATATTTGGTGTATAGGTTGCTGATGACTAGTACATGACTGTCTGGTAGGTGTCACCTGACCTTGACCTCAATTTCACGGTCCAGCGACTACGTTAAAGTTTTTGGGTTACGACAGTTCCTCTGTAACTACGCATGGTAGGATGACAATATTTGGTGTATAAGTTGCTGATGACTAGTACATGACTGTCTGGTAGGTGTCACCTGACCTTGACCTCAATTTCACGGTCCAGCGACTACGTTAAAGTTTTTGGGTTACGACAGTTCCTCTGTAACTACAGTAATGCTTATGACGAAATTTATTTTCGTTACTGATGCGGAATTCAGGCGAGACGTTTTTCTGTGTCCACACTTGTTCTTCTTTTAACTGTACTGCAGGCAGGGTTAAATTTGTGATCGTTTATTTAATGTTCATTTAAAATTGAATGGACGTTAGCTAAGGAATTATATATTATGCTCCATATTTTCTGTTGTTGCATATTTATATGAAACAGTGCAGAGCATTTTTATGGTCATTTCATTTTGTAACTACTTCTTAAGAGGTAGCCCAACAAAAGAGAGCAGTTTAGTACATTGTGTTGGTCTCAATTAAAAATATATGATAATTACACTTGATCATTATTTCTATACATGGAAAGCCTGTAATGTTCACATGACTTATCACAAAAACTTGATATTCTTTTTTTTTCGTTTTAATCAACTTGAACAATACACAAATTTTGTTTTTTTAAGTGCTTGAAAAACTTTTCTTGTATGTTCCTAAAGTGTTTATTCAGAACTTAACCTAGTAAATAGTAGAGAACCGCTTTGGCACTATTTCTGCATGATTTGTGCTACATAATTTCTGGGGATATGTTCCACGGGGTGACCATTATGTATTTAGAATCTGCACCAAATCTTAAAATGTTTAGAGAACAAATTTATGTACTTTTCTACAGTATCACAATTCAATTTGCCACTCAGATTTTTAGAGCAAGATTCTTTAAAGTTTCATCCAATCAGAACATCAATGGCTCTAGCAGCCACATTTCATTTTCAATACAAATTAGTAAAGTGCATAATTTGATTGAAAAAAGTGAAATAGTTTTCTGAAAATCGGTTGTTTTCTTATTGTCTCTGTGGTTTAATGTTTCACTGTTTCGTCCATCTTGGTTATAGGATCAGTACCATTAATGTAGACAAAAGTAGACAGTTCGGCCCGACTTCTTAGACAATTCAGACGTTCTAAGAGGACCGTCTAACAAAAAGGGCAAAAAGAAACACTATAAATGTTGTCTAATAATAATACTAACTGCACTACCAAGTAAATTCCATTAAATTATAAAAGCACTAAGTAAGTACTTACTACTAGAGTAAGCTCATTTTGTTGACAGTTGGTTTTTAAGTTTAACAGGAATAACATGGCAAATTTCTTCTTGCATTTTTGTTGAGTTTTTGTTCTTTGCCAAAATTGTCTTCCTATATTGACCGAGGTATCTTATATTTGTGTTGGGGGAAGAAGACTGAAAAATTAATGGCCAACGGAGACGGACATACGCTAATTGGAGAGGATAAATCAAATGCTCTTCAGGCGCGTGCAAAGCTAAAAATGAATAGCTAATATCAGTCAAGTTTCTGTAAAATCATAAAAATGTACTTTATAAGTAAACTCGTGTAGTTTATCTCGTCTCTTGTGCACATTTTATAATTTGAAGTCGTGAGAACTGTTTTTCAACATAATTTTCAACAATTCATTTTCTTTTGTTCATCAAATTGTCCCTTTTATTGCAAATTGGTCTTCCATTATCTCTCGTACACATATTTGAAACGCCATATATCACTACTGAAGGTAATGAAAAATCCGGAGAGCAATTGGGAAACATTTTGTATCGTGAGAAAACTCTAAGAAATTAGGAAATATTTTTTTAATTCCGAAAATTGATAACTTATCAACCAATCTGCAGCGACCTTCACTGATCTATTTTTTAAGGTTTCTATTCTAGAAATAAAAAACGATTATACAGAGAATAACCTTGTTCATTTCTTAGCTGTTATGTTACAATAGGCTAGAAAATCATACTTCGGCGAACAAATTTACCAGACATTTGGTCCTTTATGCTCGGGAAACTACCAAACTGAAGGGAAATGTATCAAACATGGTTCGTCTGCACTTAAGTTGAAATATGTCGCGCGGTTGAAACAAACTACCGGATTTAATCGTAATAAAATAAGTAATCCGTTATACAGTCAATCTCAATAAGAAAAGTGATATAAAGCAAAGCTTTTCAAGCTAATAAATAAGTGCACGAGTTCATGTTGCTGAGAGCTTACCCTAATTCTGAACTATTTTTCAGAAGTTTAAGTTGACAGTGACACGGAGCTTGCATTTATGCGCTATATAATGTGGGCTGCTCTGCAAACTTCCCGAAAATAGAACATATGGGTCAAAACATGTTTTGGCCAATATCTAATAAAATTATATAGATAGAGAAAAACCCCGTTACCTCAAGTTGATCAACACCTTCAAGCTCTACAAATTTCAGAAGTTTAGTGATGACTTTCTGTAGAAGTAATTGCCATTAAATTACGATTTTTTTTAACAAAATTGTCAGTTTTTACAATATCATTTGAAAATATAGCAACAGATTGATACTGTAAATTGCAAAAATGATCAGCAGGACAACAATCGACCAAAAAAAAAGGGGGAGCTAGTGAAAGATTTAATTTTTATTAGATTGGCAAGACAATGCAAATCACTAAGTTGATCTATACGATTGTCGGACAAATTCTTATAGGAGTTTTTGCCCTTTAATGTTTTTAATGAATTGTTTAACATTTGCCAGGTAACTTAAAAGCTATAACAACTGGAGTAAAAGGTGTAAATTGCAAAAGTGATCAGAAAGACAAGTCCTTCAAATAACGACAGACGACTCCCTACAGGAGTTTTTGCCCTTTGAAAACAATTTTGTTATGAAAATGTCATTATTTCCCTTATACATTTAGAACTATAAAAGCTAGATTAAAACTAAATAGCAAAAAAATTCAGAAGGACAAGGCCTACAAACAATTTAATCGTCCAACATTTGATCAATTACTCCTTATACAATTTATTTTTTCTTTTACTCATAATTTTTAACAATTTTCATTCTTTGCTTTGTAATTTAAAAATAACAATCAGAGTAAAACTCTAAATTGCAAAAAATGAACAGTATTAAAGCAAGACCTACTAGTAACTCGTTTGGTCCATGATTATCAGATGACTCCTTTTTGGAGTCATTGCCCTTGAATGACAAATTTTTGATGAAGCACTAGTTTTTGCCTTTAAAGTTAAAAAAAACTAAAGCAGCAAAAGTAAAACTGTAAATAGCAAAAAAATCAATTTCTGTTAAAGCAGCAGATAATCCATTTAACATTCCATTTATAAGCACCATTTTTAAAGTTTAAATTCACCTTTTAGCCCATCAGAACGTGAGAATTTTAATGTTGCTGTGGTAGTTGAGTAAAATCTGAGATTTAAGTTGAATTTGTTTTGAGAAATCTAGGTCTGAACATGAATGGTTTTTACTCTAAATGTAAAACTATAATTTGCTGTCTGCAAAATTTTAGTGTAGAATACTGTCAATCTTACATACTTGTGCAAAAAGTTTTCTAATAGTTTTAAAAATTGTTGAAGATCTTCTAAAATATTTGTGTATTCAAACTACACAGAGACTTATAAGAGATCATAAAACCAATGATTGTAGTTAAGAATACATGCTATTATTTTCTGGACATAAAGGTCTATGTGGACTACGAGTGTTGGTGTAATAGAAGGGTAAGTGGATTATAGATCTATAGAGACCTGTGTGGACTACAATAATATGTCACGAGGCACGCTTTGTATGTAAAAGCAGTTAACATTCTTTATTTTTAGTCAAAATTCAGTGATCTTTTCTATTGCTGTGATGTTTTCTAAGAGGGAGAAGTGTAAAGAGGGGAGGGGGAAAGGATTAGTACGGAGGGAGAAAGGAGCAGAAGGACGGGAGAAATAAGCAGAGGGGAGGGAGAAGGGATAAAGATACCCCTTGTCCACACCCTCTTTATGGTGCTAAACATTCTTGAATCTGCAGTGTAATTGCTGTTGACTTGCAATCGTAAATAAAATATAATTATTTCACGAGACACACCAGTATAGAAATCTGTCAACAACACACGACAGCTATACTGAGGAAAATACAACGGGAAAAATGTAATTAAAGTTACAAATTAACTAAAGTGTTAAAAAGGCCCCAATACTTCTAAAAAGAAACAATATTTGCTCGCGTTCCTTAACAATACAACAATTGGACAACAATATAAAACAATGAAAATGATTTCAAAATATACCAGAATTCTGAAAGCAATCGTAATGGAGTTGTTTCGATAAACCAGACCGTAATACGTTATTTGATGGCGTGATCACATGGTCAAATCAAAGACATGATAAGATTATAAATTGATAGGACATCAACACTGACCATGGCTTATCCTTCAAATTATTACAAGAAATTATTCATTGTTATTCTGTTCTCTGGTAAGAAAGTTTCTGTATACAACGTGGTAGTTTTTGTGCATTAAGATCTATCTCATAATAATGCTGATGTATGTATAAAGGTAACCTGTATATTTGTATGATCAACTTTATAATTCGGAACAACGCGTGTCCAATTTATTTGCAATAAATTATCTGAACACTACCACTTTCCAGGATAAGAAATTTTTTTTTGATTGGGCCTGCGTTAGCCGAGTGGTTGAGTCATCTACTATTTATCAATTGCCTTTGAACTTTATTGCTGTCAGGTCGTACTCGACTCCTACCTCAGTAGTAGGGTGTGTGATGTTTTAGTCACCCCAAAACAACAGGGATGAAGGGAGGAAGCTCCGCCCCTTAGTTTATAGCCTATACGATTAATCTTTCTATTAAATCAACATGTGAAACTTATCGTAGTTCTCATATTTACTTTTCTATTTACAATATTCCTTCTCTTAAAAAATATTGTCTCTATGTATATAAACAGATAACATTTCATTTTAAGCTTTATTATTTCTTTTAAAAATTATTTTAATTAAATGATATCTAAAACATTAATTTACAATAAATTATTTCAAACGTAGCGCCGATTATCGATCTGGTCGTACACACCTGTCATAACGCGTTACGGTCCGTGAACTAGAGATTTAAATATTTGAATGAACCAATCAAAACGATCATTACGGATGGTCGTTAACATTATTTGAATGCAACAATCAAATTTATAAGAACCATTAATGAAAACGATAGTTTAAATAACAAGCACCATCGTCAATTTGAACTAGCCAATTGTAAAGCTCGTATTATATATCGACGACTACAATGAGACAAGACTATAAAATCGTCACCAAACAGATCATATCATCATTTTCCGAGATGGAGAATGCACGCGTCAATATCAAGTTGGGAAATAACAGATACGTTCGAGCTACGGAATGGAAAGACGACATCAGAATAGACATCAGAGAATGGGAGAAGGACGACAAATTCATTCCTACGAAAAAAGGAATTAGCCTGACTATGAGTCGATGGAAGATGCTGGTCGACAGCTTCGACTCTTCAGACCGAACTATTTCCGAGCAGAAATATTATCAATTCCATTTAGGAAGAAACGATTACGCAACAGTACAAGCCAACAGTAATTGTAATAACATTAGACAACACTGGTTACCTCCCAACGAAACCGAGATTGTTCCCACCAAAAGAGGAATTTGCCTCGGAGCGCACGATTATGCAAAATTTAAAGACACGGCCATGGTGATAGGAGACTTCGTCCAGGAATTGAATGCCGTGGTGACCTGCCCTTACAGTGCAGATCATCAGAACCAGCTGGGTTTCTTACAATGCCCATAGTGCAACCCAGACCACTGTACGAAATGGTGATTGACGTATATACAAACTAATGTAAAGAACGCCACATGATGTATTTTTGTGTGTGTTAAATAGGCTCGTTAAAGACTGAAATGGTGTGTGATATATGAATCCTTTGTGACATTATTTTGTATATATATTTACAAATTGAACGGAGAATAAACAATAAATTGTGGAAAACTTTTCATTATGTCTTTCCTTGTTTATTCACGCTACTCTGAAAAGTATTTTTCTGTAGTCTGAAAGGGGATACACGGAAAAGTATTTTTTTGAAGTATCGGGAAATGTTTGCTTGTAAATTTATTAATTTAGATTTAACTCTTCTCATACGAAAACAAAATGTCCTGTACAACAAGCGCCAGTCACGAGTTATAAAATTAAACTTCGATTCCACGAATCACCCATCGCATACTATTACCGTCACGTGATCTAAATTTCACTGTATTTGTAAGAGGGACGAATCAACCCTCCCTCATTTCATCGCCATCCTAACGCATGGACAGACGCGAGGAAAAGAAGCTCCTGAGACATTTAGTTTGATTAGTCTTAGAAACAACCACGGAAGAGGTCGTGAATTATTTGGTTGCATGACGCATTTCGACTCCGGACCTCGCCGAGGACATCGTCTATCAAAACACCACTAGACGTAAAAACAGACAGCTGATCTTCACCCTGACGAGAAGAGGACCCCACGCCTATAGAATCTTCATCGAAGCCCTTCGTGCACTCGAGTATGTAGAGTTGGCAGACTTAGTGGAATGCACCTGACCAACGTCGTCGTACAAGCGAATTTGGCATGTTCCATCGATCTACGAGCTTTGATCTACCGATTATCCAACGCCCGCTACGATCCTCGATCGTTTTCGGTACTGATCTGGCAACATCGAAAGATTGGAGGAAACTGTCTGTTATTTTCTAACGGCACCATTAACTGTAACGGAAAATGCCTGTCCATACAAGAGGCTCGACGCCGTCTCCGGAGATACGCTAGAGTTCTATAACGCATGGGTTATGCCGTTCGTCTTACCCAGATAAGAATAGTGACAGCTTCCGCCGTTTATCAGTTGAGCGGACGAATCGATCTCCGAAAACTGCCGATCGATTTTAGTTACGAAACCGAGATTTTTCCCACCGTCATGTTTCGACGAAATGGCGTACATTACATCTGTCACCTCTCCGGAAAATTAATGATCACGGGATTGAAGTGTTCTCGCGACGTCCACGATGTGTATCTCGTTCTTTTGGAGATGGAACTGTACGTATAAAGGGGCGTTTCAACGAAACCAGAAATATAGACGAGACTTTCGATTTTTTAATAAAAGGTTTTACCCAATGGACATCCGTCTCATTCTATCCAATCAAGATCCATTATCACGCCATATATATCTATCGCATAATGAACGCCTTCACATTTCACCGCCATCCGTTGGCATGGACAAAAGTGATCAAAAGAAACTCAATAAAAAATCGTGAAGTTCAATTTGTGTCAACGAACACCGTGGTGCAGTATTTGATCCGCCCGAGTTAGATAATATTTCGATGTGACTTTGATTGTATATATCTACATAGAAATTTAACTCACATCAGACATAGACATTATACACGAATAAGCTTTATATTTACATAGAGATGGGTGTAAGCTTCGTGCATGAAGTTTTATTGGAAACGAAGGGTGTTGAAGCAATTATTCACTAAGTAAACTGTCTTTGTACCGAAGCTCACGGTCTATCGAAACAGATTGCATCGATATTTCATTGGGGAGATATATATTCAAAGCGTCGTAGAGAAGGTAGGCGAAATTTAGCAATTGCAGATGATAGGGGTATACCTGGAACGATTCGAGTTTTTGAAGCGTAAAACCCTTCACAACCAAAAATCATTTGTTTTCTAAGTCAATGGGATTTTGGAACCAAAGATCAATCTGAAATGGTTTTGCCAATGTTTAGATCATCTTAAAACACTAGACATTAAATCGGTAGGGATACCTTATAGAATAGGCTGTGGACTCGGAGGTGGAAATTTGATGTTATACTGGAACGCTATAGAAAAATTTGCAGAGAGAAGAACGAACATAAACATCATCATTGTCATACCAAATAAACGATTGTAAACAGCTCGGGACTATTTCAATTGTTATAAGAATACCCAAGTAATGGGAAAAAATGGATCAATCATGGCGTACAAAGACTACTTGGAAAACATTTATTACGACGCTCGTCATCAGGGATCGAACGGAGGAGTGGAAAAACTCTACAGAACGGTACGCAAGGTAAAGGAACCAAGAAGAGAAAACACGGACCACCCGGCATTTCACCCAAAGACAATACAACTTGGATTTCACTTTAATTATATCTATAATTTTGTAATAAAATATGTAGACCTGATCTATCGAGTTTGTTTTCTCTTGAGAGAAGTGAAAAGTAACTTTTTCGACAAAAGAAAAAAAAAACACATGTTACGACATTTATTATATACAAGCCAGTATTCATATACCAATACTATTTACATTACAGAAAAAAAATTAAATGACATCAAATCAAGATAAAAAAAATCTATACAAAATCAAAAACACATGAAACATATACAGGTTCCTATAAGGTTTCTATACATTTTTTTGAGGACTCAATTCCTTCAATTCACAGATTTGATCGTTCAAATTTCAAAAGAATCTAATTTAACCGATAAAAAAATCATACATGATCAAAATTTGACTCTTCATATTTACTATAGAAAAGACATGCGAACAGATAAAAAGGCAAATTTGTACGATTTCTAAGTCATCGAAAATCAAATCATAAGAAAAATAGACGACTAAAAATCAATAACAAGTGAAAAATATTCACGTTCCTATAGGGTTTCTATACATTTTTTGAACGGATTCAATTCCTTAAATTCACATATTTGATCGTTCAAATTTCCAAAGAATCTAGTTTTAACCGATAAAAAAATCGTACATGATCAAAATTTGACTCTTCATATTTACTACAGAAAAGTCGTGGGAAACTGATAAAAAAGCAAACATGTACGATTTCTAAGTCATCGAAAATCAAATCTTAAGAAAATTAGACGACGAAAAACTTATAACACGTGAAACGTATATACGTTTTCTAATAGGTTTTCTAAAGCATGATACGTTCCTGTCATTACTACAGTCCGTGATTGTACGCCGGGAAGAGATGACGGAGGCGATCTTTGAGAGAGTAATTTATATGCCGGTCAAAAGCGGTAACATGAAGAGACTACAAATCACCTTAAGAGACGACCGATTACAAGTATGTCGGTACAAGGATGGTCACGTGTTCTGTTTGCTTCATTTTCGAAAAGATATAAAGGAAGGAATTCACCTACGCAATAAGGATGCAATGTCCAACTTGTCAACATCCAGTTTCCAGAAGAGATGTCATGTTGAGGCATCAACGAAATAAACACGGAACGGGAATGCCAACACCTCCACCACCACAAGACAGCTTCCGTCACCCGATATCAAATCTTAAGAATAAATAGTCGACTAAAAATCAATAACACGTGAAACATATACAGGTTCCTATAGGGTTTCTATATATTTTTTGAATGGGGACATTTCGTTAACTTCACATATTTGATCGTTCAAATTTCCAAAGAATCTGGTTTTAAAAAATCATACATGATCAAAATTTGACGCATCATATTTACTGTAGAAAAGTCATGGGAACTGATAAAAAACCAGACTTGAACGATTTCTAAGTCATCGAAAATCAAATCTTAAGAAAAATAGACGACTAAAAATCAATAACAAGTGAACATTATACACGTTCCTATAGGGTTTCTATACATTTTTTGAACGGATTCAATTCTTTAAATTCACATGTTTGATCTTTTCAATTTCCAAAGAATCAATTTTTAACCGATAAAAAAAATCATACATGATCAAAATTTGGCTGTTCATATTTACTACAGAAAAGTCGTGGGAAACTGATAAAAAAGCAAACATGTACGATTTCTAAGTCATCGAAAATCAAATCTTAAGAAAATTAGACGACGAAAAACTTATAACACGTGAAACGTATATACGTTTTCTAATAGGGTTTCTAAAGCATGATACGTTCCTGTCATTACTACAGTCCGTGATAGTACGCCGGGAAGAGATGACGGAGGCGATCTTTGAGAGAGTAATTTATATGCCGGTCAAAAGCGGTAACATGAAGAGACTACAAATCACCTTAAGAGACGACCGATTACAAGTATGTCGGTGCAAGGATGGTCACGTGTTCTGTTTGCTTCATTTTCGAAAAGATATAAAGGAAGGAATTCACCTACGCAATAAGGATGCAATGTCCAACTTGTCAACATCCAGTTTCCAGAAGAGATGTCATGTTGAGGCATCAACGAAATAAACACGGAACGGGAATGCCAACACCTCCACCACCACAAGACAGCTTCCGTCACCCGATATCAAATCTTAAGAATAAAAAGTCGACAAAAAATCAATAACACGTGAAAAATATACACGTTATTTCATTACATTATTGAACAGATTCAATTCCTTAAATTCACATATTTGGTCGTTCCAATAACTAAATCAAATTTTAACCGGTGAAAAAACGTACATATATTAAATATGAAGAGTCAAATTTTGATCATGTATGATTTTTTATCGGTTAAAATTAGATTCTTTGGAAATTTGAACGATCAAATCTGTGAATTGAAGGAATTGAGTCCTTAAAAAAATGTATAGAAACCTTATAGGAACCTGTATATGTTTCACGTGTTATTGATTTTGTATAGATTTTTTTTATTGAGATTTGATGTCATTTTTTTTTCTGTAATGTAAATAGTATTGGTATATGAATACTGGCTTGTATATAATAAATGTCGTAACATGTGTTTTTTTCTTTTGTCGAAAAAGTTACTTTTGACTTCTCTCAAGAGAAAACAAACTCGATAGATCAAGTCTACATATTTTATTACAAAATTATAGATACAATTAAAGTGAAATCCAAGTTTTATTGTCTTTGGGCGAAATGCCGGGTGGTCCGAGTTTTCTCTTCTTGGTTCCCTTTTCTTGTGTACCGATCTGTACAGTTTTTCCACTCCTCCGTTCGATCCCTGATTACGAGGGTCGTAATAAATTTTTTCCAAGTAGCCTTTGTACGCCCTGATCGATCCATATTTTTCCATTACTTGGGTATTCTTATAACAATTTAAATAGTCCCGAGCTGTTTACAATCGTTTATTTTGTATGACAATGATGATGTTTATGTTCGTTCTCTTTGCAAATTTTTCTATAGCGTTCCAGTATAACATGAAATTTCCACCTCCGAGTCCACAGCCTGTTCTATAAGGTATACCTACCGATTTCATGTCTAGTGTTTTAAGATAATCTAAACATTGGCAAACCCATTTCAGTCTGTTTTCACTCGTGTCTTTAAAAGGAGGAATATTTCTATCTTTGGTTCCAAAATCCCATTGACTTAGAAAACAAATGATTTTGGTTGTTAAGGGTTTGACGCTTCAAAAACTCGAATCGTTCCAGGTATACCCCTATCATCTGCAATTGCTAAATTTCGCCTACCTTCTCTACGACGCTTTGAATATATATCTCCCCAAGGAAATATCGATGCAATCTGTTTCGATAGACCGTGAGCTTCGGTACAAAGACAGTTTACTTGGTGAATAATTGCTTAAACACCCTTCCAATAAAACCCCTTGCACGAAGCTTACACCCATCTCGATGTAAATATAAAGCTTATTCGTGTATAAAGTCTATGTCTGATGTGAGTTAACTTTCTGTGTAGATATATAATACAATTAAAGTCACGTCGAAATATGATCTAACTCGGGCGGATCAAATACTGCACCACGGTGTTCGTTGACACAAATTGAACTTCACGATTTTTTGTAGAGTTTCTTTTGATCACTTTTGTCCATGCGAACGGATGGCGGTGAAATGTGAAGGCGTTCATTATGCGATAGATATATATGGCGCGATAATGGATTTTGATTGGATGGAATGAGACGGATGTCCATTGGGTAAAACCTTTTATTAAAAAATCGAAAGTCTCGTCCATATTTCTGGTTTCGTTGAAACGCCCCCTTATACGTACAGTTCCATCTCCAAGAGAACGAGATACACATCGTGGACGTCGCGAGAACACTTCAATCGCGTGATCATTAATTTTCCGAAGAGGTGACAGATGTTATGTACGCCGTTTCGTCGAAACATGAACGGCGGAAGCCGTCACTATTCTTATCTGGGTAAGACGAACGGCATAACCCATGCGTTGTAGAACTCTAGCGTATCTCCGGAGACGGCGTCGAGTCTCTTGTATGGACAGGCATTTTCCGTTACAGTTAATGGTGCCGTTAGAAAATAACAGACAGTTTCCTCCAATCTTCCGATGTTGCCAGATCAGTACCGAAAACGATCGAGGATCGTAGCGGGCGTTGGATAATCGGTAGATCAAAGCTCGTAGATCGATGGAACATGCCAAATTCGCTTGTACGACGACGTTGGTCAGGTGCATTCCACTAAATCTGCCAACTCTACACACTCGAGTGCACGAAGGGCTTCGATGAAGATTCTATAGGCGTGGGGTCCTCTTCTCGTCAGGGTGAAGATCAGCTGTCTGTCTTTACGTCTAGTGCTGTTTTGATAGACGATGTCCTCGGCGAGGTCCTGAGTCAAAATGCGTCGTGCTACATAATAATTCACGACCTCTTCCGTGGGTGTTTCTTCGACTAATCGAACTAAATGTCTCAGGAGCTTCTTTTCCTCGCGTCTGTCCATGCGTAAGGATGGCGATGAAATGAGGGAGGGTTGTTTCGCGTCTCTTTTAAATACAGTGAAATTTAGTTTACGTGACGTTAATAGTATGCGATGGATGATTCGTGGAATCGAAATTTAATTTAATAACTCGTGACTGGCGCTTGTTGTACAGGACATTTTGTTTTTGTATGTGAAGAGTTAAATCTAAATTAATAAATTTACTAGCAAACATTTCCCGATACTTCAAAAAAATACTTTTCCGTGTATCCCCTTTCAGACTACAGAAAAATACTTCTTAGAGTAGCGTGAATAAACAAGGAAATTTATTGTTATTCTCCGTTCAATTTGTAAATTTACATACAAAATAATGTAACAAAGCTTTCATATATCACACACCATTTCAGTCTTTAACGACCCTATTTAACACACAAAAAAATACATCATGTGGCGTTCTTTACATTAGTTCATATATACGTCAATCACCATTTCGTACAGTGGTCTGGGTTGCACTCTGGGCATTGTAAGAAAAACAGCTGGTTCTGATGATCTTCACTGTAAGGGCAGGTAACGACGACATTCAATTCCGGGACGAAGTCTCCTATCACCATGGCCGTGTCTTTCAATTTTGCATACTCGTGCGCTCTGAGGCAAATTCCTTTTTTGGTGGGAACAATCTCGGTTTTGTTGGGAGGTAACCAGTGTTGTCTTATGTTAATACAGTTACTGCTGGCTTGTACTATGGCGTAAACGTTTCTTCCTAAATGGAATTGATAATCTTTCTGTTCGGAAACAGCTCGGTCTAAAGAGTCGAAGCTGTCGACCAGCATCTTCCATCGACTCAGTCAGGCTAATTCCTTTTTTCGTAGGAATGAATGTGTCATTGTAGTCAATGTTTTCATTGGTCGATATATACAGTAATACGAGCTTTACAATTGGCTAGTTCAAATTGACGAAGGTGCTTGTTATTTAAACTATCGTTTTCATTGGTTCATTTAAGTTTGATTGTTGCAGTCAAATAATGTTAACGACCATCCGTAATGATCGTTTTGATTGGTTCATTCAAATATTTTAATCTCTAGTTCACGGACCGTAACGCGTTATGACAGGTGTGTACGACCAGATCGATAATCGGCGCTACGTTTGAAATAATTTATTGTAAATTAAATGTTTTAGATATCGTTTAATTAAAATAATTTTTAAAAGAAATAATAAAGCTTAAAATGAAATGTTATCTGTTTATATACATAGAGACAATAATTTTTTAGAGAAGGAATATTGTAAATAGAAAAGTAAATTTGAGAACTACGATAAGTTTAACATGTTGATTTAATTGAAAGATTAATCGAATAGGCTATAAACTAGGTTCACTGACCGTAACGCTTATGACAGGTGCGTACGACCAGATCGATAATCGGCGCTACGTTTGAAACAATTTATTGTAAATTAATGTTTTAGATATCGTTTAATTAACCGAATGGTAATTAATTCCATTCTATTTTTTTAAAAATCTTGACAGAAATACCACCGCTTAAAATTGTATCTGTTTATATATCATAAGAATAGTGTTGATTTAAATAAAACAGATTTCCGTGAAAGATTCGTCGTTGAGGGGTAATCCGAGGATAATATAATTAAGTATCGCTGCTATTAAAATGTCTAGTTAACTGACCGTAACGCGTTAGAACACGGTGCTATGTTTGAAATATTTGATTGTTTCATCAATAATTAATGTTTTAAATATAATAATTAAAATAATTATTAACAAAAAATAATAAAGCTTAAAAAATGTTATCTGTTTATATACAGAGAGACGTAGACAATAATAAAAATAATTTTGTAGAGAAGGGATATTGTAAAGGACCATAAAAAATGTAACCCTGAAGACATAACTAGAACGAGATCATATCACTGTTTAATGATAAAATTGCGATCATTTCATTATTAATAATTAATTAATAACGTACTTCGAACCACCGGAATGACCGTTTCGATTGGTGCATTCAAACATTTAAATCTCGCTGACCGTAACGCGTTATGACAGGCGCGCGATGATTCATACTATCGGAATCTCGTGGTTGTCGACTTCCGGTGACTTCCTGTTTTTGGGGTGACTTAAACATCACACACCCTACTACTTACCTCTACTGACGAAAACAACCAGATGTCTTTGTAAAGGTAGGAGTTTTCGTAATACATTTTTGTCATCTGAGAGGTGGGATTTCAGGGTAAGGTTAGTTAAAAAATTAAAACCAAGCCAGAGACAACAACCTTTGGCAAACACAATTATTTTTTTACGAAGAAAAAAGCTTAAAAAACTAAGGACGCATTTACAAGTTTACTTTTGTGGGGACTTGCAAATGTTATTATTCTTTGAAAGATTGGATAAGAATATGTTGTGCTATTTTTTTTAGAAACGTTCGTTGTATGTCAGTCTTTAGTAATAATATTTTGTTCTTAAAATGACAATTATGAACGATGAGATTTTTGAAACAATTCAATTTCATTTACGAAGGAATATTTTGCAGCCACTGAAACCGCCGCAGAACAATGTCCCTCTGGTTGGATACAACATCAGCAATCCTGTTATTTGTTTTCAAGAACGTCATCACAGTGGGGATCAGCATTGGTAATTCTATAACTAAAAAAGCATTAAAATCCAAACGTTGACCCTTCAAAACGGAAATGTCTTCTGTAACAAGTTAACATAAGTGATACAAAGTCTGCTGTACATATTTATACAGATAAGACAGCAGACTTTCTAGACCAGACAGGAGATTTGATTTTTTTGCTTGGGTTTTTGCCTCAATCCGGTTTCTGTAACTTTTGCATTGTTGTCGATTCTTCTTGTCCGATCGGTTTTTCTTTAGTAAGTGGTTCGTTTTTAATAGGTTAGAACACAGTTAATATAGCTCCACTTAAAAAATGAAACACGTTCGTACAAGTATGGTCTCGTAAGTAGTTTTCGATGGCTGGCTTAATTATGTTTAATTTTGCTTGTCATGTGCATTATTACTACCGTGTTTATATATGATCATATATATAGAAACAAAACCAAAACGTTGCCAGGTGGACGTATGTAGTACAACTTAAAATAATAATTCCTTCTAAAAATCAAGTACACTTTTCTTTTATCACATGTCATTTTCCGTCATTTTTCTTACGCCCTTTCACGCTTTGATACAGATTATATCTCATTGTTAATCACTCTAAACTTTTGCAAAACATAGAAATGGCTACTGGGAAGTGCAGACGACAATTAAAGTTAAGTTTAAACTTTAATTGTCGTCTACACTTCCCAGTAGCCATTTCCGTGTTTTGCTTAAGAGTCATCCTGTGACTTTAAGAGTTACCTTTGGAATTTGAGGGTCTAAATGCGAGGTATTTTTTTTAAATAATCACAAGAGAAATTTAGCACAGTCGTAATGACCGTTGAAGTATTTAAATTCAAGAGGATAATGGTATTTTTGTGCAATTCGCCTGGTTGACTGCTTATATTTGTAAACAATAACTTAAAAAAAAATTCTGAGTCTTTTTTCCAAGTTTTTCAGACTCGCTACAAATGTATGAAATACAGGTAGTGGTATCCCACCCAAATAATTAATGATCTGAAGTGTAAAATATACTACCCTATTATAAGGTTACTTAAAAAATTCAATACTGATGTTTCTCTTATGTTCAATTAATTATGTATTTCAAGTTATAAAGCCTCAAATTGTTGTCTACTTATGTCATCACATAAGTCATGGAAAACACCTTATACGTATATTTCTAACACACAATTAACACTATGTTCAATCAGGTGTGTATGGTACTATAGACAACAGATGGATTGATAAAAACCATGGCCATGGGTAATTATTTAATTCCATAAAAAAGTAATTGTGTTTGTTTACCTACCAATGTATCAATATCACTGAAAAAATTACCCTTTCGCAAACATCTTAACCCAGGAAACACGAAAACACTAATAATTGCTTGCCATGTAAATACTAATAATCTTTAAAAAAACCCCGAAATTAATAAAAAAAATTCTGATTTTATTTCAGAGCATTTGTCAAAGTCTTCGTTCGAACCTTGTTGAAATAGAGACTACAGATGAAGATTTGTTTCTGAGAACTTATCTCTTAAATAACCACAAGGATGGTATGTATATATTTAAACAAATAAAAGAACTATAAATACGCCAATTTAACAAATGTGTAAGTCACCAACTATCAAAATTTGATGACGAAAACGTGTTCATGTTGCTTTCAGCAATCAAGCGAGCTTCTCGGTTTTAAATTTTTTTAATTGAATGTAAATGATTTATAGAATAAACTCGCATCTATTCCGTAAAGAATTATAGTATCCTTACTGCGCCACGTTATGTAATTTTTTTCTAGATAAAAAAGGTATTTATTATGTTGGTGCTAACGACATTGAAGTAGAAAATCAATACACGTGGTCTACAACTAGACAACAACTTGCCTTTACCAGCTGGGCGGCTGGACAACCGGATGCGGTTGGACATGTCGGGGATGACTGTGTAACTATGGACTATTATTCTGATTACCTGTGGCATGATACACAATGTGATTTAAGTTACAGATTTATATGCGAACTAGCGTATGTATTCATAGTAAGGAGTTAATTGTAACCTGTACATACACGTGCTTATCTCCGAAACTAGTACTTAGTTCAAAATTAAACTTTTATTTGTTCGATGTCTATTTATATTCGTAACTGTTTACTGGGACCATTATGGGAGGGCGTCTCTAAGCGACGGATAGCTTGGCCGAAAATCATAGTGGTAACCTGTTTGGCGAGTGCCACAACAAAGACCACTTTTGTAGATTTCGAACAGGAGAAGGCTTATTGTAGGCTAATCATCGGTCCTTACCAAATGCTCCATAGTTTTCCAAGGCAGTCAAGTTTGTGTTCCCATCGGTCCAACCCTTTTATTGATGTATTTTTTTTTATCTTGTTCTTTTCCTTAATATAGCTGAAATACTTGTCACTGAAAGTAAACATAAAATCAATCAGTTACTTAGGAATGAAATATCATGTATAGTTTATTCATTCTTGATATCTTTGAATTTGTCTGCAGTACACTGAATTCTCTTGTAATTGAATTCAAGCCTAGATTATATTTAAAACTTAACTTGGTTCTTTACTTCTAGGCTTGGTGGAGATGGAATACAAATAATCGGATGATCCTAGACTGCTTGGAATAGGATTTATTTTAATTTGTCATGTTGACAATTGTTAATAAATAAATTGAACGCGAGTACTTACTTTTGATTGCCTAGAAAATATTTTCTGATAACTACTCCCTGAACGTCATATATTACTCCGCGGAACATTTACAATTTTTTTTTATGATCAAAAAGTAAATTCGAAGGTCGGGGGTTTTCTCCGGGTATTGTGGCTTCCTCCCCCAATAAAACAGGACGCCATAAAAATTGCGAAAAGTGGCGTTAAACACCATTCATTCATTCAAACAAACAAACAAACACAAAAATAAATTAACACAAATTGTTGAGTGTATTCTAATATTTAAATTTTGTTTATAAGGATGTTTAGTCTGGGCTCCTGACTAAATATTCTGAATACAGTAAGCGGACTTCCAGTTCGAATATACAGTCAGGTCACCAGCAATGAATCCGGTCAAAATTTTGACCGGTTTGATAGTCTCGATCACCCAGACGCATATATAATAGCGTCTGGGATCACCTTGTTGTAATTTCGCTACCAATAGGTGGAGACAAAACAATGATTTTATTTTGACGGCCCTATTTTTAGACCAGGAAAACCATACAAACATAATACAATGACGTCACATTAAGATTCACTATTGATTGTGCATAACAATAATATTGTTAAATTGATTGATAAAGTACTATTTTATAAAAATGTTCAAGTGTAAACTTTGTTACAATTTTTTATACACCTCTTGATATGAACGGAAGTAATTATTTAGACAATAAAAATATCATCCAATCAAAAACTTGGAAATGATATTACAAATACATTTTGACGTCAGTCCCTGACGTTAAAATACATTGTCACGTCACTTGTTGGGTTTAAAAGAATGTTCCTTTTGAATATCTGCCTATAAAAAATTCTAATGTTATATATGAACACTGCCGTTTATTATGTTGTTTTGAATTGAAAATTTTTTTTTTCTATATGTGTTTTTTTCTCATATTACACTCCCTAATACTGTTATAGACAGTTTTACATCTTGCATAATATGGAGTAGGCATTGCCAAAATGCGAGCACAGACAATATAGTGATTCCTTTATTATTTATATGTGCATGTCATAATTGACGTCACTTCCTAACACCCTAAAAGTGCCTTTAAATTCCAGCAGTAATGTAACGTCTTTCTTTGTAATGGTGACGTCACTATGATTGTCCGTTTTTAAAGATCGATTAAGAGACTGCAAAAAAGTAGTATGAAAATTTTGTTATTTTTTAATGTAACATTAATTTTTTATCGATATCTTTCTTTAAAATTAATTTAAGTACTCTTCTTCATTCACTTTATTAGTTTTTTAAGGATCTGACTATCTGCAGCTATAGGACTAGGCTATTCGGATACCTCGGTATTTGATTTCGGCACCTGATAAATGATTTATACTTATTACAATGAAATTGTTTAAAGGCAAATTTTAATGAATTTTAATACATGACATGTTGAAAATGATAATTTAAAATAAAATAATTACTAATTATTTATGTTGATTGGGGGATTCTTTGAAATTTACAACTGTAATTAAGTTTGATAATAGTGTCGCAGTGAAATTGGCTATGCTTGTTACTGCTTAAAAAAACTCGTCTGATTTCTATATTTATTATAATATAATCTGCAAAATATAGTATAAACACACATTCAGGAACATAAGCCTGACAAACAACTGTACATCAATATTCATGATACAATAATTATGTAAATCCAGCTGAAAGCTAATGCTATAAATGATTAAAAATAATATGCTGGGATTAATGAATTTTGTATTACTTAAAATTCCAAATACAATACTATAAATGTAACTTTGTAAAAGATTTATCCGAAAATCACATACTATTAATAAGAATATATTTTTTACTTAAACATGTACGAAAGTATTAATAATTAAGAATACACTATACCTGCAAAACGGTAGATATTACTCTTCCAAAAATATGTGACATGGCAAATGAAATAATTTCGAGTGCAATTATTTATACTAATTTATTTTGTGACACGCATGCAGTACTCGTGTAAGTATATGGCGGGAAGCTTATATTCATTCATATATGTATTCAGTCTTCGTAGTAAAGTATAGTCCGTATTCTAGTCTATGTCGTCGTAGTAAAATAAAGTCTATTCTATTCTGTCGAATGATATGACGAATGTTACATGTAAATAAATGAAAATGAAAATGACGAATGCAGTAATAAAGACAAGTAATGTAGTTTTTAATACTACATGTATATCTAAATTTATTTACACAAATGTTTCCTGGTGACACATTATATAAATGTTTACAGCACCCGGTGACACACACCCCCTCCGTAAACAAAAAGTTCGTCCCTGAACTTCCATTCCAAAACAGCAAGTAAATTTAATATTATACAACACAAGTTAATATGAAGTTTGTTCATTTTTGCATTTGTATGCAGCAAGCGCACTCTACGTAGAAAAATAAACAAAATTGATGTTTTCATATATAAATACAACAAAGCAAATTCCTTTCTGTCAAAGTAATATGTTAATTTCGTTCTGTTCCATAACATGATTTATGTGTTCTGCTCATACCTCAGCCAGTTCATCCCCTGGGTGGGGCCTCGGTGGCCGAGTGGTCAAGGTAGTTCGTCTACTATTGATCACGTGGTCTGTCAACACTGAGATTGCGGGTTCGATTCTCACTGCAGGCAGGGTGTACTCGACTCCAATCTTAATTGACAAGGATTGCCAGTTTTCCTACCGCAGGTCGGGGGTTCTCTCCGGGTACTCCGGCTTCCTCCCGCAATAAAAACTGGACGCCATGAAATAGCTGAAAAATTGCTGAAAGTGGCGTTAAAAAACCATTCAAACAAAATCATCCCCTGGGTGTACTCCATCCACCAATTTAGAATATATATACCTAATTTTCCCCTTGTTACATTTCTGCACTGACGAGTGCAGAAAAGGAGTTAGGACGTGATTTTTAGTATTCAACTCTGTTATTAATTTATTAATAACATGAATACAAGAATTTAGTTTTTCTTACATTATATCGTACGAGTCATTATTATACATCAAACCTGATGTTATTCTCTGGGATAATCTAGTATTATTCCAGACTACAAAACTCATGGTAGAAATTGTAGCAAATACCACTTTACACCCAATACTTTTCATTCTAGCCTCAACAGTATAGATTTTCTGCATGACATTATCCACATGATCGATCTCTTCACCCACTGAATTATGCAGCTTCAAAAACGACTCCTCATATTTTGAATACATGTCTTTAGCTAATGTACATATATCGGAATCCCAGCGATGACATACACAATTTTGTTGCCTTGTATTAACTTAAGTTTTTCATATGCCAAGTAACAAACTCTTAATAATTTTCCACCAGGTAAAACGTGAATAACTTGACAATTGACTCTCCTTTGCAGACACCTGCCTCTGCTCGAACCAAATACATAAGTATGGGTCAATAAAAATACAAACATGAAAAAAAATCAAAATGTATAAAACCACTTAATACCTTACATTTGGCGTCGATAGCCAAACGTGGATGCCAGCAAAACATCAGGTAATGAGGACTATAGCCTGTGCTTTCATGTTAAGTGGCATTGTAGGCATGTACTAACGGCGCAACGTACAATTTCCAGTTCGCCTTATTTTCGTCGTCAAGTGTCCCGAGCATGTTTAGAAGTGTTTGATTAAATCTCTCGCACTGCCCGTTTCCCTGAGGATGATACGGAGTAGTGTGAGATTTTTGAATCCCAGCTAAATTGCATAGACTTCTTATTACCTTTGATTCAAACAGTCTAATTTGTGGTGACATCGAATTATCTCCCTTCAAAATATTCATGAGATGCAGTCACTTGGAAAGACCGCCATTTTCGTATTGACGCAAAGTTTTTGACTGGACTTGAAACATGTACACAGCTAATTACCGTCTCCCATGACATTCTTCGGAGTAAATGACTATCTGTTACTTGATTGGGTGGTTCATGAAATCTATAAATACTTTTGTCATATCATTGGTTGACGCCAGGAAAGCACTAGTATGTGTACTAAAATTTCGATGTTCAATCTTGATTGTAATCGGAATTTCTGTGTATCCTTTAGCGGAAAAACCCGAATCACTATTTTTCCCATGCTTTTTGTGTCGGAAAGTAACGAACTGGTAACGGAAAGCGACGAAGTTGTTTTTTCCCGCGGTTTTCAAGGCGGAAACTGCCGAAGATAGTAGAGATAGCGTGGGTTTGTTTAGAGATAGCGTGGGTTTGTTTACAAACAACAGAATACGGAGATAGAAGAGGCGTGGGTTTGTTTACAAACAACAGAATTATTATTCAGAGGTAATATTTAACATGTTGTGCACTCGTGGAAATATCCATCAAGGTTCTGTTGCAAGTCGTGGCATGGGTTTTCAATGTACAATAATAGCAATTGTTTCAATTTTTGCATTTTTAAGTGGCAAGTTCTCAATTCCAGATCAATGGACAAGTAATACGATTGATCAAATTATTACAGATGGAAGTTGCTTGTATGATCAATATATTTTCCCAAATGAACCTCGTTACTTGTCACATAATGAAATACCCAGAAGTGTTGAGATGTGGGACAGATATTTTGAAACCACTGTCCATGATGATATTTTTCATGGTGTTGTTCGTATGCCCAGCAATGTTATAACTTTATCATCTAGTATTGAGACAGCAATACAGAACGGGCTGCAAGTGTCTAACACGGTGGTTTTTACAGCAGCAGGTTTAACTACTTCAATGTTGTTTAATGGTGAACATTATTACATCTTTGATTCTCATTCACGTGATCAAAATGGCCTTGTAAATGCCTTTGGAACTGCTGTACTTTTACGGTTTGAAAGTTTTCAAGATTTACTAGATTATATACATAATACTTATCATGGGTATGAATTTAACATATCCCTTGTTTTTGTTAGCATATCATTATTGTCAGATACAACACAAAATGTTTTTTCAAACGGCAATGAATCACAAGCTCTAGCTACTTCACAATGCATTATAACAGATATTGTTCATTCATGTGAATTCAGTAAATTTTCAAAAAATATATCCGACAAAAAAAATGGAGAATGTTTTTCTCATAGTACTTCTATATTTAAAGAATTCAACAGTTCTACAAAGACAGATTTGTCTGAAGCACAGCCAAATGGTACAGGTGCTTATTGCATAGACTTTACAAGTGAAAATAATTGTAGCACTGTGCCAAAAACTCATGAAGAAAAGTTATGTGATAATCTGGAATTAATTCATGTGCCAGAGAGTGCTATTGATAATTTTATTTCTAATTTTTGTCCGAATGAGATACAAATAAATATATGTCGTAAATCTAAAACTAAATTTTCTTCTGCTGATCATGATATCAGTGACGAATATGATAATAGTTGTGAAAGGTCAAATAAACATTTGAATGATCATTCTTATTGTAAAAAAAGTAAACCAATTACAGGTAATGGAAACAAACAGAATAGTTATAATTACAACATAAATATTCAATCTGATGAATTGTTTGGTGAATCACACAGAGATAATGATGTTTTCAATTTGAACAAACAGTTTGTTAGTCATATTAAAGAAATTCCTCATTTTACATGTTGTTCTTGTGACAGATTTTTATTTCAGGATCAGCTATTTTATAGTAAAGCACACATTGCGTCATTGCGAATTTCTACAGGTGATATTCTTTGCAACTTTTGTTATCGATACATAAATAAAGGACAAATTCCTTACAGAAATATACAAAAAATAAATTATATGTTGGCGAAGTTCCTAGATGTCTCCAGAACTTGACTTTAGTTGAAAAAAGGTTGATCAGCAAGATAAATACTTTTTTAACTATTATTGTGTTGCCATGTTATCCTGTTGGACAGTATGCACAAAAAGGATTTGCCATTCATTTTCAAACCAATATTTCTCAAGTTTGTTCTTTTCTTCCTAGAATTACAAATGACATAGGTTTTGTGACTTTTTCCGGGTCAAATGATTACAAAAGATTACCATATAATAAAAAGAGAGTAAGTGATGCACTAGATTGGCTGATTGATAATAATTATTTATACAGAAATGTAAGTTTGCAATTGTGTTTGATGGAAGATGATTTAGACATGTACACATGCAATGTTAATGAAAGTTTATCAGAGTATGGAGTTATCGCAAATGATTATTCTTACAATGTGTCGGATGTCCTTTTTAATGAACACCTAGATTATATGAATATTAACATAGATCCTCGGCCTGTTAATTTTTTAACTTTTCCAAAAGCAGAGGAATTGGCTTTTCCGTGGCTTTTTCCATACGGTAAAGGAGGATTTGATGAAAAGAGGGATCATACATTGGCCTTAAACCAGTATTACAAGTTACGTATGTATTCTGCAACTTCTACATGGCGAAAAGATATATCTTACTTAATGCATGCTGTTAACACATTTGAAAAGAATTATCCTTCACAGCTTATTTCTGTCTATACCAAAGTATATAAGGGAAATAATGCTAGTAGTCCCATTTTGACTGCTGGTGATGTTCAATCAGTTAATTGTTCAAACGTTTTAAGAGAAAATTCCTACATGTTTATGAAAAAGATAAGAGGAACAGCTGCTTATTGGAAAAATACTTTAATGAATTTGCTAGCAATGATAAGAAACTTTGGTCCCCCTACTTTATTCATCACCTTGTCTTCGAATGACTTTCATTGGAAAGAACTTGCTATGACATTACAATTACAAGATCATGAAAAAAATATTGACCTGAATTCATTGCCAATTTATGTTCAGAAAGATCCATTTATGACAGCTATTCATTTTGATAGAAAATGGCGTGCTCTTTTTTAATATGTTTTAAAGGGACGTAATAAACCACTGGGAGAAATTTCAGACCATTTTGTACGTGTAGAGTTTCAAGCAAGAGGTAGCCCACATTTACATTTATTTTTATGGATTGAAAATGCTCCCACTATTGAAGCTGGAAGTAGTTCAAATGAATTGATATCATATATTGACAGTATTGTATCTACACAAATTCCAGATGAAAAGCAGTGTCCACATATGCATAAATTGGTGAAAACGTTACAAACACATTCACATAGAAAATATTGTGAACGTAGAGGTAAATGTCGCTTTAATTTTCCATATCCAGTTTGCAATTCTACTAGAATACTTTCTGTGGTAGAATTAGGGAACTCAAAAAAAAAGTTTTATGAAACTAAGAGAACAGATACTGACATCATGATAAATCCTTACAATCCTGTTATACTGCAGCATTGGAAAGCAAACATGGATATACAATTGATTAATGGCCCATATGGTATTGCTTGCTATATTTGTAGTTATATTTGCAAATCAGAACCTGATACCTTGAAAAATGCATTGTCTGATTTATTGTCTAGTTTAAGATCTCAACACCCACCAAAACCTTTACAGCATAGGATGTTTAGGGTAGGAATGTGTGTTCTGAAGCACAGAACTTTATCTGCACAGGAAGCTGCATATCGCTTAAGTGATTTAAATTTTACATCTAGTACAAGAGAAACCATTTATTTGTCTGCTCTACCTCCTCATAAGCAATACAAGAAACTCAGAAAAAGAGATGAAATACAAGCTTTAGATCCCAGTAGTCATGACATATTTTATTCAAACTTAATTGATGATTATCATAATAGACCACAATGTCTTGAAAATATTTGTTTGTTCAAGTTTTCTCAGTGTTATAAGAAACAATACTCAAAACCAAAGTCTGACCAAATGCACATGAAATTTCTACATTCCAATCACTTTGTATGTATGCGTAGAAAACATGCAGTTGTCAGAATACTACAAGCTTCTTTTAACACGGATGATTATTACTATGGTTTAATATTGCTCTACTTTCCACACAGAAAGTATAGTGAAATATTGGACAATTGTTCAAATCCAAGAATAGCATTTATGCAAAAACATTCTTCCTTTGATGCAACAGCTTTACAATCATGTTACACAAATCCTCCAATAGATAATGCTATTCGTGCAATTCAGTTTTCAAATTTACCTAATTTATGTGATGCTATACCTCACTCACATGATGAAGAGAACTTTCAATTTGATGTAGATAATGCACATACATGTACTTTAACAAATGAAATACAAAGTGCAGAAAACTATATTAATAATGTTTCAATTTCAAATGGAGATCATTTGGAAATACAACAATTAAATGATATTGAAATTGAATGGCATTCTTTGACAACTGGAATTAATCCTAGTGTTTTAGCTCATATGCTAGAAAAACTGACTTTTGATCAGAAGAAAGTTTTTGATTATGTGAAAAACAAATTTGAGAGCAAATCCTTTCCTTTTCATCTGTTTATCACAGGTGGTGCTGGTGTAGGTAAAAGTTTTTTAGCATCTGTTTTAGTTCAATGGATGAGACTTAGTACAGCCTTAAATAGTGGCAGTGATCCAGTATGTTTATGTGCTCCCACTGGTATTGCTTCTTATCATATTAAAGGTACCACTATTCACAATGCATTTAAATTACCAGTTCAGCATGGATGGAATGTGACTTTCTTAGAATTAGGCGTTGTTGCCTTGCAAAAGCTGAAAAGAGAATTTCAACATGTGCATACCATAGTTATTGATGAAATAAGCATGGTCAGTTCTTTACAATTGATTTACATACATAGGCGTTTGGCTGCTATTAAAAATGTTTTCCAGCTTAAGCCTGTACGTGGTGTATATGCCTATAAAAATACTTTTTTGTGGCCACTTTTTAATCATTTCATTTTAAATCAAAATATGAGGCAATGTGAAGACACTATATATGCTCAAATTTTGAATAGAATAAGAATTGGAGCTTTTACAGATACTGATGTTGCTCTTCTCAAAACTAGATTATTATCTTTTAACATTACTGACCAGTCTGTTTTGCATATTTTTCCAACAAAAGAAGAAGTAAAGCTTCATAATGCTAAAATGCAAAACCTGTTGCCAAGCACATATCATACATTTAAAGCAAGTCATACATTTTCTGCAAAAGATATTGGAAAGAGCGAAACAGTGTCTTCAGAATATATTCCTCCAGATGATAGAGATGCTGGAGGGCTTCCTTTAGAGATTGTTTTATCAGTTGGCACAAGAGTAATGCTTATCAGGAATTTAAATGTTCAGTATGGCTTAGTAAATGGTGCTCTTGGTATAGTTGAATTTATTGAAATAAAAGGTAACAGTGAACCAACAATAAAAGTACGATTCCCTGATTTATGTTTGCCCATTTCATTGTCTGCTTCTTTGAATTTAGTTGATATTCCTATATATGATCAAGAATATTTGTAAAATGGAAGATATATAACACGACATAACTACCCCTTAATTCCTTGTTGGGCAACTACTATTCATAAAGTTCAAGGCCTGTCATTAGATAAAGCAGCGATTTCGATTGGAGCATCAATATTTCAAAAAGGTCAAGCTTATGTGGCATTAAGCAGAGTTAAAACTTTAAAAAATTTGTATTTACTTGCCTTTTCTGAACAAAAATTGCAATGTGATCCTGATGTGATAAATCAGTATTTAATCATGCATATGAGAAATGAAGCAATCATTCTTACTGATGTCAATTTATAGTATACACATATTACCCTGTTTATAATACTAGTTATATTTACAGAAAATAGGTTCAAGTAATACGAAATTAGAGTGAAGAGATATTTCAAGTAACTAGAATATTAACTACATGTACATGTATGCTATTGGTATATGAAATAATATGACTGAATATTTATATGGTTAAATTTGTATCAGGCCTATCATTGCCAGGCCATACAGAATAATATGTCTGTTGAAGGTTACATGCAAAGGAAAAAAATAGAGTAGGGAGGTAGGCATTTTCATTCTGTTATATTTGTTCATTTTTTGTACAATGAAATAAATGTTTTTTGTCATTAGTGCACAATTTTAAAGAATTATAACTAAAGTAGAACTGGAGGTAGGAAATCACATCATTATCAAACATATTATGTATTTTTGTAAAACACATTTTTACAAATATTTAAACAGATTGAAATTAAATTTGTTGAAAGTGACTGCCTAAATACTCGTTCATATTATGTTTAAATCTTTGCAGTAATCAATTCATAACGAGCAGCATAATATTTTTGCAATCTCTGCAGAAGTAGTCCACATTCAATTTCTTTGCTTTGAACTATTTACCCCTGGTATAATTCATTTTATTAAC
This sequence comes from Limnoperna fortunei, assembly GCA_944474755.1. Lineage (NCBI taxonomy): Eukaryota > Metazoa > Mollusca > Bivalvia > Mytilida > Modiolidae > Limnoperna > Limnoperna fortunei. Next base: position 27,606,797 of record OX104116.1, read on the forward strand.
TTAGTAAAACATGTAAAAGTCAGATAGGGAACCAGTTTACATTGATTAATTCCGTTTATTAAAAAATATGCTAGAAGATGCTAGAAAAATTGGAATACAATTAAAAGACGGCATAGGTTGACTGTTTTAAATGACAGAACTTTTGGTCTGTCATTACTGAATCTCATAAAACAAGGATCAAACAAGAAAAATTTATAAAATCTTTGCTTTTGAACAAGGCAACGTTTGACCACAATATATGTAGATAATGTAACTTTTTTGCTTAGAGTCACACTTCCACCCAATCCCTGCATATTTGAGAGCTAGTGAAGCCAGGTTTTGTAAGAAAAAACGGATGTCAGAATACCACTTTTGATGAAGATCATCATATTTTTACTTTCACTAAAATATACCGATATAATTAACTAGGGTTGCAACAAAATTAAAGGTCAGTCAAGTAACTATAAACAGACATATATTTTTGTTTGGTCCCAGCTTTGCCTTTTAATACCTTTTGATTCTGTGCTAATTTTTGCAGTTTTATCAGCAATTACTAGTACTTAACTGATCAGAAGTATATTTATATTTGTTACAATAGCATTAAAAAACTAAATATTATTCAAGATTCATGCTTAGTGGGCTTGATACATTCATATATTTGTTTATCAAAATGAGTTAGATATTGTTTTCTTTTTCATAATTACATATATCATGATATATATCTAGTTTTTGTTTTATGTCTGTGGATCATATGATATAACATGTATGTGTATATTTTTTGTAATAAATAACGAGCAATGACTTTAATGTTATTACAGATGCTTTCATTGAGTCAGATTACTGAATAAGATCCAGACAAACCTTGCATGGATACTATACATTGCAATGTCATACAAAAAGAATCAATAAAGTATAAAGATAATAAGTCGATGGGAAAAGTACTTTTAGCAGATTCATCAGCTCTAGCAACTGCCTTAGTTTACGATGATGACACCTTAGATATAATGATGCCAAATTGTGGAATTCAAATAAAAGATTTTATACCAAAGAAATCTGGGTAAGCTTATTATTTATAAAGGGACTTTTATAAATGTGATAAGTTTTTAAATTGTTAATTATGTGAATATATATAGTAATCGTCCCTTTCTATCTGTCTCCATCTGTCCACATCCTTTGTAAGCGCAACTCCTCATAAACCGCTTGATGAAATTTAATGAAACTTGGCATAAAGGAAGTACATTATATGTAAATGTGCATGAACGATTTTTAATCACCTCGGATATCATTAAGGGGAGATAATTGGACTGCATTCACACAGAAGTTGTTTTGAGAAAACGTGTGTGTGGAAGTAGTTTAATGTGTTGTAAACTTGTTTCACAATCAGTTTGTTCTCATTAATCAACTTAATTAAAATTGAAGGCTAAACATAGGAATTGTTCGCATTATTTATTGAATTTTACATGTAATCTAAATGTACTAAACATGTAACAGGTAAATAATCATGCTTTTTTGGAAATGAGCTTTGTACTAAAGCATAAAATAAGTATTGATTTTCATGCAGGGATATACACTAAGTTTTTCATCATGGTTGCCGTTTGGTCTCCTAACTTCAAAGATTTTTGCGCCCAGTCAAAAAGTTAGGTACCCACACATTTCCATATTTTTTTCATTATGAAAATGAATACACAACCATTATTTGCAATTGTTCAATAAATTAAAAGAATAGAACTAGAATTAAAAAAAGAAATCAATGTCAAGCAAATAATATTATGTAGTTAATTTAAAATGTGCTATTACAAGTATTTAAACACATTTAAATTTAGGTTTTTTTAAAATTTGCTGCAACAGTACTAATTTGTATTATGTTTAAAATTGCAATACTTATTTCAAATCTAGCTCCGAAGATTTGTATATTTTCTTTTGCTTTGAACTGGTATCCAATATTATTTTCACTTTATTCTGTATGTACAAAGTAAACGTTAGATGGGACTAACTGACACTGTCTGGCACGTAAACATGATAAGCATTACACAAATAAAAATATTATGATTTCTTACCAATATGGGTATAAAATTGATAGGGGACATCCTGCTTCAGTTTAGAATGAGGGGACAAAATTTGCAGAAATTGAAATGGAAATGGGTTGACCCTAAACAAATTATCACATATTTGAATGTCACCTGGACGATCAAAAATCAAACTTTACTCACACGTGATTTTTTACTTGCCTTCGGCGTCTGAGAACTGCTAGTGTAAATTCCGGTTTATGTACTTTTTTTTCGTATTCAATGAAAAGGAGTGTTCATTTATGTAGCATCCTTCATCGATAAAAAGATAGATTTTAGCTGAACACTTCACTATTAAATAAATATCTTGATTTAAAATAAAAATGTATCTCATAAATAGATGAATAAAAATGATGTATCTTGTATATTACAGGGAAATAATAATCAACAAAATATCGAAAATGTTCATTTCTAAAACTTTGGAATTACCACAGGACATCAGACAGAAGATAGATGATTTAAGGCATAAAAAAGAATTCACAGTTCTAGATGCCAGTACCTCACCAAAGAAAACCTCAATTGGTGTCATCAAAGGTGTTGTAGCAAAGGTAATGCATGAAAATACAACAAGTTCAGTTTACATGTATTAACATTTGGGAATCAATATGTCTATAATGCATGCATACATGTACTTTCAATAGTTGTCTCTTTACTTTTTAATATACATGTATATGGAACAAAGGAAGGACTTGATGTGTATAATTCTAAAGAGTAAACTGTTCTTGTACCTGCGAGGACTTGACAAAGGGCATTTAATTTTTCGTTTGCATACATGTACATATGTATGTTTGTATGAATATTTTTATCTAGATTTTCTTAAATATTCCACATGGGAATAAATAAATTTTGCAAGAATACTGACTTTTGATTGGCTGGAAAATATTTTTATCAGAAGATGGAAAACAAATTTGATCTTCATGGAGACATGCACCATTTGACGTCATATATTACTCCACAGGAGTAACAGTTTTTGTGTTGATCTCTTTTTCAAAAATGTCCAGTTACAAAAATAAAATTGTTGACTTTATTCTATTGTTTGAATTTATTTATAAGTATTAACTACAAAAAATATTTTCTTCATCGAGGGATAACAAAATTTCTGTTTTGCACATTAATATTATACAATGTGCAAAATGGAAATTTTGATATCCCTCGATGGAGAAAATATTTTTTGCATGGAATTTTACATTGTTTGTACTTCTTGTTTGGGATGCGGGGACACATTCTTCCATTTTTAGCTCACCTGACCCGAAGGCGTCCGTCGTCGTTGTCATCGTTAACTTTTCTCCAAAAATCTTCTCTTCCAAAACCACTGAAGGGATTGCTTTGAAACTTTGCACACATCATCAGTAAAATGTCCTCTACCAAGTTTGCATAAATCATGGCCTCACACCAACCAACATGGGCGCCATGGTTAAGAATAGAACAGGGGGGTCAAAATACAGTTTTTGCTTATAGTTCAAAAAGTATAACAGATACAGGAAAACAGAAGAGACCTTCCTTCTTCAGCATCTAAAGCTCTACAAAACACTCCATTAGGTCAAAGTTGTATGATGACTCCTTGTAGGAGTAATTTCCCTTTAATATTAAAATTGATGATTTTTGCCATTTTTGCCTCAAAATCTTGAAAATTATTAGAACTAGAGAAAAAGTTAGCATTGCTTAATTGTTCTGCTCTATGAGGGCTACAAAAATGACTTAAGGGTCAAGATTGTCTGATTAACCGTTTAAGAGTTATTCCCCCTTGAACTGTTTTTTTAATTGGTTTTAATTGATTTTTTAAAATCTTCTCCTCTGATACAACTGAAAGTACTGCTTTGAAACTTTGTACACATCATCTGTCAAACCAAGTTTGCACCAACCATGGCTGCAGATTAACCAACATGGCCACCATGGCTAAAAATAGGACGAAGGGGGGGGGGGTAAAATACAGTTTTTGGCTTATATTTAAAAAAGTGTAACAGATACAGGAAAACCAAAGAGACAAGCTTTCATTTGCATCAAAACCTCTACGAAACACTCCATTGGGTTGAAGTTGTATTATGACTCCTTATAGGAGTTATTGCCCTTTAATTGTTGAAATTGATTAATTTTGACATTTTTGCCTCAAAATTTTGAAAATTATTAGAACTAGAGAAAAAGTTAGCATTGCTTAATTGTTCTGCTCTATAAGGGCTACAAAAATGACTTTAGGGTCAAGATTGTCTGATGAACAGTTTAGGAATTATTTTCCTTGAACATTTATTTAATCAATTTTACTTGATTTAAAACAATCGTCTCCTCTTTAACCAATGAAAGGACTGCTTTGAAACATTGCACACATCATCTTTAGGTTGTCCTCTACCAAAATTGTGCAAATTATGACACCTGCATGACTACCTACATAGCTACATTGGCTTAAAATAGAAAAAATTAAAAGGGAGGGGGGGGTCGAGAGAGTTTTCGACTGATAGTTAAAAAAGTATAACAGGTACAGCAAATTTGAAGTGAACCTGCCTTCTCCCTCTAAGCATCAAAAGCTCCTCCTTATAGGAGTTATTTCCCTTAAAAGGTCAAAAGTAATGATTTTTGCAGAAGTGTTTGGCAATTCCTCATAGCAAAGAAAAGCTGGATAAAAAAGGGTTGTTTGGTTTTAGGTTCAGGTGAGCGATACAGGCTCCTGAGAGCCTCTAGTTAGATATACATGTACATGTACATCTTTTACTGATTATACATCAAACTATTCTATGAGCTGTCCATTTTAATAATTATATAAGACAAAAACAACTATACATATACATGTATATTTACTTGTAACAACTTAAGATTGTATCTTTTTATTTATATTTTTATATTATTAGTCCCATCCAGTTGAAAGGAAAAGAGTGAGAAAATCAGGAGAAGAGGTTCATTTCAAAAAAATAAAACTGAGAGATGAAAGTGGAGACATAGCAGTTTGTTTATGGAGGGATTTAGCTGACAAAAATAGCAATCTTGTGAAAGGAGATACCATCAAACTAACAAATTTTGAAGTGACAGACACCTTTGGTGAAAGGATCAAATCCCAGTGCCTGCTATTACAAACAAGAACTCAAATGCTACAATTGAGGTATCTTTATATCCATTTTTACGTTTATAGTTTTTATTAATAGAATCTTTCTATCTTCATAAATAAAGCTATAACACTACTTAAAACTTTGTGTGGTTATTTAAATGTTTGGCTTTTACAAGAATATTTTGATTCTCATGATTAAATTAACTATATTTCAACAGTTAAATACTCTTCCTATACATGATGTTTGTTTCTAGTTAACCCAGGGGCTTCGGTGGCCGAGTGGTCAAGGTAGTTCCTCTACTATTTATCACGTGGTCTGTAAACACTGAGGTTGCGGGTTCGATTCTCATTGCAGGAAGGGTGCACTTGACTCCAATCTTAATTGACAAGGATTGCCAGTTTCCTACCACAGGTCGGGGGTTCTCTCCTGGTACCCCCGCTTCCTCCCCCAATAAAAACTGTGTGCCATGAAATAGCTGAAAAATTGCTAAAGTGGCATTAAAACACCATTCAAACAAACAAACAAACAATCTAGTTAACCCTAACAAAACGGTTTTCATTAAGGCACACATGTAGTTTTAAAATGTATTAATTTGTCAGAACTATTCTTAGGTTTAAAATATGTATTTATATGCTAGTGGAATATAAAAATAAGATTTGTTTAATAGGTTCTACCAAAAGACAATGAATTACTTCATCTGCTGGACAATGAAGAAGATCTGTTGGAAGATGACTTTCCAGTACAAAATGTTACCAGTATTACTGGAATTGGGAAGATAAATGTTTATTCGTACGTACAAGTCTAATGATAAATATTAAGTTTTAATTTGCAAGTTTATTACACATGTACACAGCACATCATGTGCAGAGGTTTTTTTTTTTGACTTAAAATTTTACATCTGTCTAAATGTTTATCCATTTATTGTTATCATATTGTGAACACACTTTCTCGTAAACTTCTCTACTGATTTGTAATATATTTAGTAGGTTATTTGTTATAACAAAGGTATCAATAATTACACCTTTTATTTCAATTTTTAATATTTGATTCCAGAAAATTTGTAGGAGCAACAGGAATTAAGCAATTTTAATTCAGGTACAGAACAAAGATCTTTAACATTCAAGCTAATCTAACCGAATAATATTTCAAGTCTCAAATTAGTTGTAACAGGAATAAAAGTTTATATAATATTTTTATTACATACCGTATAAGTGACTACTCAGAGGCATCTTACTGGTGACATATAATTGTACAGTAATATAAACTAGTGTATTGTATCATTGCAACTTATAAAGTTAGTTTAAAAAAAAACCATTTAATTAAAAAAAATTAATAAATTTTAATGTAAATACTTTAATTTTAAAACATTTAGAAAGCATTTTTTTTTTAAAAATCGGTTACAATCTTTCCTTAAAGGTGGTTGCACTCTTCGTTTTCTAAGTGGTTATCATCCGTAATTACATGTATCTCAAAAGTAAACAAATTGCATGTAATTCATTTAAAACATAAAACACATAAAAGGTACAAAAAATCTTTGCTATATTTTAGTGCATTACATATTTAATCAAATGGTGCAAGTCTGTGTGCATCAGTAAAATCTACATAACTTTTGTTGGCGTACATTGACAAGTAGCACCACTTAAACGGATTACCTGTAAAAATATAGGTTGACACCTGCTGTTCTCGAGTTGAAATCATCAAATTTCCTGTTAATTGGCTTGTGATCATGAATATATGGTTTAACACTTTGTAGAAGGTATTTGCAATGACATATTTTTACACTTGTAGTAATTCAGTGGACGAAATTGTTTTGGGAATCTATCGTCAATTTTTAAATGTTTTCATGGATGACTTAAGAGGCAAGTGCTAAAAAATTCACTGATTTGCTTATAGATTTCTTTTTTTTATTCAGATCATGTATCAATCCTAATTGCTACAGAAAGAAGATCAATATTCATAATAAATGCGAGAAATGCAATGTCACATATGGTGAAAATTCTGCTGGAAAAAGCATAACTGGGCAACTTATCCTTGAAGATGGAAAATTGGTTACATATTTCACTCAACAGGCAGAGGTTATAAGGGATTATTTACAGATTCAACCATCAGTTACAGATAGAAACTTTATAAGAGAACTTGCAAATCATCTGCCAATCAAGGCATACATAACCACAAATGACAGTAAGATCTCAACCATAAAACTAGTTTAAAATTTGTAATCTTGATTTATTGCATACAACATAAGGGGCTTTAAGAATTCACATACAAAAAGTTAGTATGAACTCCATTAAAAAAACTTTTTTTTAAAGGAAACTTAAATAATATGCAACAAATTAATACAATATTTTCCTAACAAAAAATTATAAGGACAACTGTAATAATACTGCAGTTTGCAATATTATTGTTATCATTAATTTTATTTTGATGACAAAGTTTGTTGTAGGTATTGAGGATAAAACCAAATTAGTCTGTTAAATTCAACATTTTAAACTTGATTCAAATTTTCATCATATTTCTTTTGGCATTTTACATTTTGTATACCATCAATCTTAAGCTATGCTATATTATTAACAAGAATACTCTAAACATGTCCTGGATATAGTAAACAGTAGAAATCAGTTTTTTGATGTGTGTTTTTTATAATTTTGTTTTGCATTATTAATGTAAGACATTTCCATATTGAAGTTAGAACATTTAGTTTTGAATTTTTATGTACAAACAGTATATGCATACATCAGTTAGTGTGACTGTTTCGTATTGTATTTGGTGCCTTTTTTAATGCTCACTTACTGTTGCTATCACTTTGTGTCTGCCAATATCATATGTGCATGCTGCATATATACTTATTAACAATTACATATCCACTCACAGATACATCCAAGTTTGTGCCAACTATATAACATATCTATCCAGCAAATTTCTGAGCCATCAGAAATACAAGGTTACCAACAAATATTTATATATGTCTACAAGTCAAGTCCAACACTTTTTCTGTTAAAATTTTGGGCATGCTAAAACACAATGTTTTTTTCTCTCTTTGTTTGGATAAACAACTTATTAAATGCAAATCAGGTGAGCAGAGTTTACTTCTTGTAAGAATAATTTTGATATAGACCTTTGTATTAAGCCATTGATGTCTAGTCAAAACTTAAGTTTACTGTTATAATTATGTAAATATCTAGTCAGATATATAAAGATAGTTATTAGTTTTATGTTTATTGTTATATTGTTATTATCTTTACAAGAATTAAAACTATATTTGATTTTAATATCAGGAATATAAATGAAAACGAATTGTACCAAATTTATACAGGACTGGGTAACATAAGTTTTTGCACATGAATATCAAATAATAATTTAATGTTTTGCCAATACCCCTTTTAAACAATGTTAATTAAAAAATAATAATTTCTAGATTCTAATATATACACTACAGTTTGTAACTTATGATATGCCCATCTGTCCAAAATGGGAGATAAATACCCATCATAATTTAATAAATATTTATTTTCTAAATGTGCAAATTGAGTATGGGTAACCATCTGAAACTTTTCATAAATTTATAATACATGTATATTATTTTATAATCATGATAATTACATGTATTTTAGGGACAAATGACCTTATATTCATTGTAAATTTAATTGCATGTTTGAATTTTGTGCCTGTAATTGCTCAAATGTGGACTGCCATATTTTCTATAAAAAAACAAGAGTTTTACAGAAAAAAACACCATGTTAATTGTTGTACATGTATATACTTTTTAGCTCACCTGACCCGAAGGGTCAGGTGAGCTATTGCCATCACTTGATGTCCGTCGTCGTTGTCCTTGTCGTTAACTTTTCCTCAAAAATCTACTCCTCCGAAACCACTGAAGGGATTGCTTTGAAACTTTGCACACATCAGTAAAATGTCCTCTACCAAGTTTGCCCAAATCATGGCCTCAGACCAACCAACATGGCCGCCATGGCTAAAAATAGAACAGGGGGTCAAAATACAGTTTTTTGCTTATAGTTTAAAAAGTATAACAGATACAGGAAAACAGAACAGACCTTCTTCTTCAGCATCTAAAGCTTTACAAAACACAGCATTGGGTCAAAGTTGTATGATGACTCCTTGTAGGAGTTATGGCCCTTTAATTGTCAAAATTGATGATTTTTGCCATTTTTGCCTCAAAATCTTGAAAATTATAAGAACTAGAGAAAAAGTTAGCATTGCTTAATTGTTCTGCTCTATGAGGGCTACAAAAAATGTTTTAGGGTCAAGATTGTCTAATGAACCGTTTAGGAATTAGTTTCCTTGAACATTTTTTTAATCAATTTTACTTGATTTTAAAAAATCTTCTCCTCTTTAACCAATGAAAGGACTGCTTTGAAACATGACACACATCATCTTTAGGACGTCCTCTACCAAAATTGTGAAAATTATGACACCTGACTACCTACATAGCTACGTTGGCTTAAAATAGAAAAAATGAAAAAAGAAGGGGGGAGGGTGGGAGTCGAAAGAGTTTTTGACTGATAGTTAAAAAAGGTACAGCAAATTTGAAGTGAATCTCCCTCTCCCTTTAAGCATCAAAAGTTCTTCCTTATAGGAGTTATTTCCCTTAAAAGGTCAAAATTCATGATTTTTGCAGAAGTGTTGGGCAATTCCTTATAGCAACGAAAAGCTGGATAAAAAGGGGTTGCTTTTTCTGGAAAAACTGTGTCTAATTTTAGTTATAATCCCAAGCAAAATTTTACAGTGTTATTAATTTCAAATAGTACATAATACCAATGGGCAACAAATACCAATGACTGATTGAAAAATTTCAGTCCACAACTACGTTAAAAAAAAGGTAATTACTGGCAGTTAAAATTGATTTCAGAACCTTGATGTGTATATAAACCTATGTTTTCTATTTACATAGTTGTAATTATGTTTATTTTAAATACAAGTTACTAATATATTGATAATATTGTGTAACAATACAATTTCAATATCATGATCATATCCAATATAGTATCCTGCTATCTATGGTTATTTCACTTGAAATTGTTTTTCTAATTCCAAAGTAAAGAAAATTTTGTTGTACAACTTTTTCAAAGGTTGGCTGACCTGCTGTTAATGCTAAATCTTTTTAAAGGTGTACCTTTATAATGAACCCAGTGCTTATAATAGTTCTTATAAAAAACTGTGATAAAAGAAATGTACAATCATTTAAATGTAGTATGTATATTCGTTACTGAAACTTAAAGAATAAAAGATATTTCAGCCTTAGAAATAGTTATGAATTCAGACTTATTATTAAAATACTATTTTATTCTTACAAATCAAAAGTTTACAATTTTCAAAAAGAAAAACACAAACAAATATAAAACAACCCACATGTTAGATAACAACAATAAATATGAGAACTCCACAATACTATACTGTGTAATAAGTCTGAAGTTAATATCTTTAAAAAGTGGTAATCAGTAACCTAATACAGATCTGAAACTGCCTAAATTTTATCGAAGGCATCTAGTCCCAGTTTATTTTTTTTACTTTATATACAAAATTTGGTTAATTCAGTCATAAACAAGTTTGGAGACTTATTGTTTTTGATTTTTGGTTGTCTGATTTTAAGCTCACCTGGCCGAAGGCCAAGTGAGCTTATGTCATAACTATGTGTCTGTCTTCTCACTTCGTCTCTTGTCCATAAACAATTTTAAAAATCTTCTCATCTTAAACCACTGAGCCAATTTGACTGAAACTTTGCAGGCAACAAATGATCCTCATTTTGAATTAATCCAATAAAAAACATGGGTGCTGTTACTTAAAATAGAACTTAGGGTATAAGAACTTGAAATTGCATATAAATCGGAAACAATAACCGATAGGAAAAATCTAATGGGTCTAAGGCCCTTCACTATCAAAAAGTCTTCGAAAGTCTCCATTGGGCCAAAGTTCTCAGATGACCCCCGCTCCTTTTCATAGGAGTTATGGCCCTTTATAGGTAAAAAAAATGGCGTTTTTGTTATATGGCATTACAATTATTGAACGTCCTGAATATACCTGAAATATTGCTTGCTGAACGTTAAATACAATCAATCAATCAAAATTATTGCAGATGTGAAAAAGCTACTTCTTGCTCAATAAGCTTTCCATAAATTTCCATTTGGTTGAAGTTTTCAGATAACCCTTATATGGCCATTTAAAGGTACAAAAAGGCGTTTTATTTCACAAGAAAAACTGTTCCTCGCTTAACCTTCAGTTAAACAAGCTCTGCAAAAGCCTCCATTATTTGAACAGGTCGAGTCTACTAGATTCTACTAGATTCTGTTTGACCTATTAATCAATAAAAAAGCTACAAAATTTTACCTTTTAACTGGTAGAAAATAGTTGAAATTTGTTACCATTTTTTTAAGGGTACTTTTCACACAAGTTCCTCACTCATTTTGCATTATTACCAAATATTGGTTTGAACGCATTTCAATTGTGTATGGCCATACACTAGAATTGCGACCATAGTTGAAATTCGGGCAATTTTTCTTCAACAATGAACCCAAGGCTAAATTACTTTGAAAAATATCGTGCATTTATTGCTCTAAACAAATGACTCCTAAATAATAAAACACAGTGCATTTCAAAGAAACTAACGTCCGTTATTTAAATGACACACTTACATCGCCTAAATTCAAATGTACTCGTATATTTGTTAAATTCGCCTTATAAACTACTGAAACAGTAGGTATATCCAACAGGTCCTTAGTTTACCTATGCTACAAGTAAATTACAAACAACAGAAACTTTTATAAAACTCATAAAATGTGTAATGCAGCTAAGAGACGGCTAGCTTTTTAGAAAAGCTAAACTTGTACAGTTCAACTCATGAATACACAATACTATGATATTCTAAGACGCAAATGCTTCCTCCGTCGAGCAATTACAGCAGAAAATTACAGTCCATCTAAAAAAAGTATCGTGTCGTTACCTAAAGTCGGTCATGCAATAATGTCGGCCAGTTTTGTTTATATCTCGCGAGACTGCGCTACGAGATCGTATGACGTCATTTTTGCTATATTTAGCGTTTGTAAACACAGAAGATATCACAGAGAAATCTAAATTAATTACAATGAGATTTAAACAGGTAAGTAAAGAAAAATTCCAAAACATAAAGAAAAAATGTCCCTTTTCTTAAAGTCTATTTTTGTCGCCTCTAAAACCCTCATTTAAGCCGTTCCCAGTTACTAATTCCACATGTGATCTCTGTCGACGGTTTGTTGACATTATGAAATCACTGACCGTAACCCTTCTGGAATGTAGGCCAAGCACATAATATTCTGTACACATTTAAAAATACCTAGCGTGATCATTAATTTTCTTCCTGCTGTTCAACATGTGCAAGATGAAATTCAACGTTTACAAATGTTAATTCTTTAATCAGGGACCTATAAATCAAATAGTTATACTAGTATCAGCTTAAATTAAAAAAAAAAATATATAAGCCTGGAAAATAAATAAAATAAAATAAAATAACACAAAATCAGTTAAAATTAATTTAATCTATTAGCCTATTTCAATAAAATTTTGTATAATATTAATATAAAATAACAACAATGCATCCAACACATTTTTTTAATTATTCAATCTACAAAATCTATTGAGCCATACATATTCATGCCTTAAATATTTACCTGTAAGACAATTTTCTTCTAAGTACAAAATATTTTCAAATTAACTTAATCTGACATTTTATCATATTATAAAAAGCATTTTCTTAATCTTTGGTAGCTATAACCTGCTCATTTTACTGGTGGCAAATCCTGAGGCCAGCTTAGATTGTACAGTCCTTCCAAGATGACCAGTGCTTACCTTGCAGCTACCAGCATGATGAATTTATCGATTCGGAAAGCATCACAGAAGTATGGTGTACCGTATCAAACTCTGAGGGATCGTGTCGCAGGAGAGGTTGATGCTGAGTGTGTTAGTATGGGAAGAGATCCAGTGATGAGTCTCCATCAAGAAGCCAGGCTCGTAAACCATCTCAAAGACATGGCAGCCATTGGATATGGTTACACGCGTCAAGAAGTGGTAGACTTAGCTGGTGACTTTGCAGTCTCTTTGAATCTTAGAACATCAGATAATCCCTTCAGTCTTCGCTGGTTCTCTTCCTTCATGAAAAGGTGGCCTGATTTGAGGGTACTGAAACCACGTGCTCTTGAGATAGCCAGGGCTAAAGGAGGAAATAAAGATGTTGTCAACACGTACTTCACAGAGTTAGAGGGTGTTTTAAAGAAGTACGATTTAACAGATAAGCCTCATGTAATATTTAATGTTGACGAGAAATGTATCCAGCTGAACCATAGTCCTCCTTGTGTTGTTGCCAGTACAGATTTCCATCCACCTGCTGTGACGTCTGGAAAATCCAGTACTATTACCATCCTTGGGTGTGGAAGCGCTGTTGGGTATTCTATTCCACCCTACTTCATCTTTCCATGCAACAAGATGCAGAGCAAGTGGATGGAAGGATGCTCACCTGGAGCCGTTGGCACTGTTTCCGAAAGTGGCTGGTCAAATTCAGACATCTTCCTGGATTATTTGAAGAACCACTTCCTGACTTTTGTACCAAGAAACGACAAAATTCTACAACTACTTGATGGCAATAAATCCCACGTTTCTGTCAGTGTCATTGAATGGGCACAACAACATAACATTCTTATACATGTTCTTCCTGCACATACCTCACACTTCCTTCAACCAATGGATGTCGGTATTTATGGCCCTTTTCAGAAAATTTACAACAATCTTTGTCACAAAAAAATAAGAATGTCTTCAACTGTCATCACTAAAGATGAAGTTTGTCAGTTAGCCTGCTCTGCATTTGTACGGTCCTCGACTCCAGAAAATCTCCAAGCAGCATTTAAGAAGACAGGAATTTATCCTTTAACAGGAACATTATTGACAATAAGTTCTGTTTGCCGTCTCAGGTGTTTCAGGAATGTCCACCAGGTGTTGGTATTGAATCTGTGAGTGATAGTGAGAGTGAAGATATGAGAGGTGAGTCGGGTTTACATGAAAATGTAGAGAATATGCAGAACGACAGAGAAGAAAGGGAGTTAAATGAGGAGTGTGAAAGTGATTTCTTTGAGGGAAAAATGCAGCGTGTGAGAAAGATTAAGAGTGAGAGACAAGTTGTCTGTGAAAGGAATACTTTAAGTAAAGTTGTAAGTGGAAAAGTAATTACTGAATGTGAGGTAGCTAAGAAAAATCGAGAGCATGTAAGTAAACAGTGTAAAATGTCTAAAGCCAAATCAAGAGGAGGAAGATGTGGAAAGAAAGGGAAAAGTTAGCAGGAAAAAAAAACAAAGAAAGAAAGATGTGCAAATGAAAAGAGTATGAGGTTGTCCCAAGAACCTGGACCTAGTAGCATTTATGTTGAGGATTCGGAAATAGAAGTTGATACAGATGATAGTGGATCTGAAATTAGAGACGAAGAGAAATGTTGTGTGTGTGGTCAATTTACCCGTGAAGGAGTGATGAAGAGTTTGTCTATAAAAATTGTGAATTGGGCTAAGTGTGACAAGTGTGGACATTGGACACATTTAATCTTTTGTACAAATGTGAGAGTGATCAGAAGGGGTTGTGAGTTTTTATGTGTGCACTGTGTTGAAAGTTCATAAAATGTGTACCAAATCAGAATTTATTCTTGTTTAATTAAATCTAATTGTGTCAACAAAGCTTTTGTTTATAACCAAGCTTGACAAAATTATTTCCATGTTTTTCATAGTTAATGCAGTAATAATGCATTGACAATTTCTTCAAAAATTCCATAACCCATACCCGAAAATCAGCTGGTCCTTGCCTTTTCGGGTAAATTAATTGCTACTACTTTGCTGAAATGTTTAATTGCCAGTGTCATGTTTTCCATACTTTCTAACTGCATTTACGCATTCACATACTTGATTCAGATTAAAATATATCCACCACGATACGTACTTCAAAATTCATATGCTACGTTATTGTTTGCTTGGCCTAAAAGCTCTTTTTAACATGTGACCGACTTTATGTCACTTGGTTATACGCCATTTGCAATGGATGAGTAAACAAAGATTCTGAAAGTTAGTTCTTTGACCGACTGTTTTTTTTATAACGAACACACGAAAACATTGCGGATGTAATTGCGCATTTGAATAAATATGTACGAAATCAGGTAGATGACTATAAATAAAAAATACACAACAATGTTCTGATGTCTGGCCGACTTATGGTTACAGGAGGATAGGTATAGACATTTTTCCATCGTCAAGGAACAACTTTAGAAAATGTTGGCAGACCTTTGAAAATTTTTAAAACACTGTTCCCGATGTAGTCACAAATCGGATCTTCTATGGGACAAAGGTAATTATATATAGATTTGATTTAAGTTTGTTTGAAGTAATTTTAACGTGGTGCAAAAAATCGCAGCACTTAAATGTGTCCGTTGTCAAGTAATTAAGGGAGACAAGTCTAAAAGTAATGTAACGGTCAAGTGATTCACGTCCGGTAATTGATTGTGGTATGGCAGGCCGTGTAGGCTAAACATGTTTTGTAAAAAATTCCTATTTAGGCTATTACTGATCACTTTAAAATAATTTGCATTCCGAAATTACAGTCGAACTTCAGTAGCTCGAACTCGGATGGCTCGAACACCCGGGATTTCTCGAACACCTATCAAAGTACGGAACTTTCCCCCTATATAATCAATGTTAAAGTTACTTCGATTTCTCGAACACCGATTGCTCGAAAACTCGAACTAAATCAGCAGTCCCAATACTAAAAATCAATTGAAAAAACCATGAATAACTCGAACTAAAATTATTGACAGCTTGCATGACTAATTGGTCGTAAAAGGTGTAAAGATCGAAGCCATACCTGTAAAATGCCAAGCTTGATCTTTAATGATATAATCCGTAATTATTAACCTAATGTCATCAATTTGTATTCATGTACTCATTGTAGGCAAATTTGTTGAAGTAGTTTTTAATTAATTAAAATGTGCGCCAATAAATTGCTATCAAATCCGAATCGAGGTCATTTACATAATAACGTAATGCAATAATACTTATCAATCCTCGTGCACAAAATTAAGCAAGAAATATAACAGTAAACATTTTTATTTTAATAATAACAAAAAATCGTACTTAAAAATAAGATTTATATATGAAATGCAATGAAGAAACACAATCTTTTTAATCAAATGTTACTCAGGAAATTAACAGAAATATATAAACCGATATCGATTCCGGTTCGCACATGACTCATTTCCGGACATCACAAGCCCCGGTTTCTCGAACTCCCGATTTCTCGAACTATTTTTGTCGGACCCTTCGAGTTCGAGCCATCGAAGTTCGACTGTATATTCATATAAATATTTAGAAAAAATGTCATTGTCAGGTAACATTTTTAAATTTTCAGATTCTTAAATTGTCCTTTACTGTTTGTTTCCTAATTGTTAATCTAATTTTTTTGTAGAGATGCTCTGTATGTAGGTAACCTGCAATTGTACTATCAAGGTCTGGAGATGGTTTATACTAGAAGGCGTCATCATGCCTAACTAGCCATGGTTGTATGGAAACCACTTGTACCACCTCTTCTAATCATCTTTAATACTTTACTGAGGTATAGAATGTGCTCGAGAATGCTTATTCATGAGACAGTCTTATGAAAGAAAAAGATTGTGATTTCCAAAATTAAAAATTTGAACAGTTTTGCAAAGTTCTTTATAAACTTTCTTCTTAAATATGTGTTAGTTATTTCTTCAACCTGACTTTAATGTGCCATTGTCTTAAAGTATTGTTCATTGGCCCGGTCATTTTATGGTTCGATGAAAAACCCATAGGTTTTCAGAACCCTCATTTTATACGGGTGTATTTAATTTTTGAATCAATTGACTATGTTTAAAATTCAATTCGTGTGTTTTTGTTTAAAAAATCTACTCGGAAACCCTTTTTGCCAACTTTAAGCAAAGTTGATCTGAATTATCCTTATCTTATGGTATCTAGTATAAAGTCAGATAATTTTTTGTAGCCACCAAAGAACCAAATATCAATGACTGAAAATAGAAAATAAAATATAAAATGCAAATAATTGTTTCATTTTTGTCTCGCCTGCGACGAAAGTCGCTGGAGGCGAGACATATGTATGGGAATCCGGCGGCGGCGGCGTAAACACTTGACATCTTGCTTCATATATTTGTAAGCCCAAGCCCTAGGTCCATCAAATTTGGTCCAGAGGTAGCTTATGATGAGTACTTGCCAGTCAGTCACCTGACCTTGATCTCAATTTCACGGTCCAGCGACTACTTTAAAGTTTTTGGGTTACGACAGTTCCTCTGTAACTACGCATGGTAGGATGACAATATTTGGTGTATAGGTTGCTGATGACTAGTACATGACTGTCTGGTAGGTGTCACCTGACCTTGACCTCAATTTCACCGTCCAGCGACTACGTTAAAGTTTTTGGGTTACGACATTTCCTCTGTAACTACGCATGGTAGGATGACAATATTTGGTGTATAGGTTGCTGATGACTAGTACATGACTGTCTGGTAGGTGTCACCTGACCTTGACCTCAATTTCACGGTCCAGCGACTACGTTAAAGTTTTTGGGTTACGACAGTTCATCTGTAACTACGCATGGTAGGATGACAATATTTGGAGTATAGGTTGCTGACTACTAGTACATGACTGTCTGGTAGGTGTCACCTGACCTTGACCTCAATTTCACGGTATAGCGACTACGTTAAAGTTTTTGGCTTACGACAGTTCCTCTGTAACTACGCATGGTAGGATGACAATATTTGGTGTATAGGTTGCTGATGACTAGTACATAACTGTCTGGTAGGTGTCACCTGACCTTGACCTCAATTTCACGGTCCAGCGACTACGTTAAAAGTTTTTGGGTTACGACAGTTCCTCTGTAACTACGCATGGTAGGATGACAATATTTGGTGTATAGGTTGCTGATGACTAGTACATGACTGTCTGGTAGGTGTCACTTGACCTTGATCTCAATTTCACGGTCCAGCGACTACGTTAAAGTTTTTGGGTTACGACAGTTCCTCTGTAACTACTCATGGTAGGATGACAATATTTGGTGTAGATAAGTTGCTGATGACTAGTACATGACTGTCTGGGAGGTGTCACCTGACCTTGACCTCAATTTCACGGTCCAGCGACTGCGTTAATGTTTTTGGGTTACGGCTGTTCCATTGTAACTATGCATGGTATGGTGACAATATTTTGTATACAGGCCGCTGCTGATATTTAATGCTATTTACGTAATGCTTATGACGAAATTTATTTTCGTTACTGATGCGGAATGCAGGCGAGACGTTTTTCTGTGTCCACACTTGTTTACAATCTTGATTGATAAAATCTGAAAAAAGTGCATGCACATAAAAAATCTGGTCAAACTTCGTTCATGTAGAGCATAATTGTTAGATGACTTCTAAAATGTGTTGCTGGCATTTATGACAGTGTGTGGGTTTTTTAGTGTATTTGGCTATAATGAATAGGGATACACCAATCTACAGACAACAGTTTTAGAGTACTCACATAGTGGGAAAGTTTAGATAATACTCCACAGACATATACTTGTGGAAGGAGCAGCAGATTTTGCAATGTTATTTTTGATTCTTCAATTCATTCTTATTTTTAGCATCACCCCCCCCCCCCCCCCCGCCATAACCATGCACATTCGGAATTTCAGCAATGTTAAATGTCGCGATTTAAAAAAACCCATCGCATTTAAAACATTAAAAGTTGATTTGAACAATTATTGTATGCACAAATTACATTTATATATGTTTGTTGGACGTTTATTTTCTTGTTTGTTTTACGGGCAGGGGGCGTTCATATTTATTAATGAAATATACAGCAAGGAGAGCAAATCACTTACGTCAAGGTGAATGAATTTCTTTCTTTAAATTTAGATCATTTTGAAAGGTTTTGTCTTGCGAACTTGCGACTTTTAAAGTCCGTGCCACGTTTTGCACATAAGATGTAGGTCTTCTGGTGTGAATTTTTCTGCCTTGGTGTCCCCACGTGAACGTAAAAATGTAGCATTTGCATTAAAATATGTAGTCCGAGAACCATCTTTCCAACGCTTTCTTTTTGCCCATGCAAAAAAGCGTTAGACGGCAGAGGATTCTCGGCCTAAAAATAAGTATTGGTCATACAGGGATTGCTGTTCTGTGCCATTTATGCGAACAATTATTTTATCGTACTATTTGAAGAATTTAAAAACAAAATAAAATAATACACTTTTTACCAACATTTTACCTATATACACAAGAAATTTTTTATAATAAGTCTTACTTTGACGCATTTAAGATACGTACAAAACACGGCAGATTAAAAATGTTACAAAAACGTTCAATGAAATGGTTGTATAGAAATAAACTGCTAAAATATTTTCAACACAATCATCGTGTAATAGAAACCAATTTAGATCGAAAAAGAGGGAACGATCCGTGGCTTGAAGTGGCTGATATTTCAATAAATTTTTGCGAATAATCGTACCCTCGTGACGAATGCTACTGTGTTTTGCGAAAAAACGCTTATTTTTATGTGTTACTTCATTTAAAAAAAATAGACATTATTGTCATTATTTTTTACTCTATATATTTTTAAATTTAAACACCTTTAAAATAAAATGTACCGCACTAAAACGAGCGTTAAAAGTTTTGTACACGATGGCAAATCACACACACCTTGGTCATCTGTTACATATACGAACACACCGAAAATTATCACACACGAATGAACAGCAACAGAAATAATGGTCGATTTTGAAAATTTTTTTCTCGAAAACGAAAGGTCATCACAAGTCAAAAATTGCACATGTGAAAGATGAATATTTCAGAAATCTATGGATTTTTTTTCATCGAAATTAAAATAGGTGCATTTTTTGCAGCACTTGAGAATACACCCCCTGTTTTTCATGTTTTCTTATCAAAACAGAGGTATTAAATATCCGTTGTTCTTGTAACTTTGCAAAGTTGTCTTTAGTTTTAAAACGAATAGATAGTAAACGAAAACTTTTGTCAGGCAATGCGCTAAATAACTTTTAATTTGCATGGCAACCAAATAAACATGGGTACATAACTTTTGTACCTCGTATAATAGAGAGCTCCGATTCTATTGTTATAGTTTTACCGGAAATCTGACTGCAAAATTTCTTCCCTGATCGTTATGTAAACGAGCGGGAAAGGAATAATGTTGTATAAAATTTTCCCATAAACATTTTGCTGTAGTTGTTGCAGATTGATTCCTCGTAGGTATAGCTTGGGCATACCTCGTGTAATGATCTGTTATGACCAGAATATTTTCATACCCCCCACCCCCTCCCCTTTGATTTTTCCAGAGACAAATAATCTATGCAGACTACTTCTAGTGGGTGGGGGGAAATAATGTTTACCAACTTGGCAGAGTTAACGGACTTTGATTTTCTGACAGTTGGGACACGTAGATACTTTACGTTCTACATCCTTGTCAACACCTGGCCAAAAATATCTTGATTTCACAAGAGACAAAGTACGGTCACGGCCTTGATGACCCACGTCATCATGAAGACCTATAAGAACAGCTTCATGAAACACATAAGGCGACACAAGCTGAAACGTGACTTCGTCATTGATATATGATTTTCTATATAAAATCCCTTCTCTGAAACATAATTTGTCCCATTCCCTCAGAAGTTTTCTGACATTGTCTGGTTCTGAAGCAATCTGCCTTTTTGTTGGAGTATTTCGACCTTCAGTAATTCTACTATCCGATTAATTGTGACGTCATTCTTTTGTTCGTCTTCCAATCAATCTTTCCTAGATCAGAATAATCTGGTAACTCAATGTCTTCGTTATCCACGATTTGAGCGTCAGGTGAAAGTAAAACACTTCCGATCACAGGTTGCTCACATCGTGAGATAACAGAATTGCAAATAGCTTTAATAATATCATTTGAAACAGTTTTTGGTTCGCTATGAATCCTAGACATAATGTCTGCGTCTACGTTAGATTTACCCGCCCGGTACGAGAGAGTGAAATCATAATTTGATAAAGCGGCAACCCACCGATGACCACTAGCATCAAGTTTAGCTTTGTCCAATACATATGTGAGTGGATTATTGTCTGTTCTGACTTGGAATTTACTACCAAACAAGTAATCATAGAATTTATCAGTTACTGCCATTTGAAAGCCAAAAATTCTCTTTTATGGGCGGGATAAATTTTCTCTGGTCCACGTAGACTTTGACTTGCGTATGCTATAACCCTTTCTCTTCCTTCTTGTTTCTGATACAAAATAGCACCTAAACCGGAACCACTTGCATCAATATTTATTATGAAAGGGAGAGAAAAATCAGCAAACGCTAAAACTGGAGGATTTGTAAGTTTGTCTATAATTGTATTCATAGCCTTTTGCTGTTCGGCATCCCATCTCGAAGGAGCGGGCTTTGTTTCTTCGATTTGGCCCCTCTTCTTGTTGGTGTGATGTCCTATTAACAAATCATTTAACGGTTTCATAATAGAGGCATAATCTTTTACAAATTTCCTATAGTATGAGGTAAATCCTATAAATTTTCTAAGATCTTTCACACGATTGATTTTAGGCCAATTTTTGACATCAGAAACCTTGTCGGGATCCGTTTTAATACCTTCAGCAGATACAATAACCCCTAAATATTTTATCTCGCTTTTGAAGAATTCATATTTATCGGCTCTGAGTTTCAATCCGTGATCCTTTAAACGTTTTAGTGCCGACTCGAGTCTTTCAAAATGTTCCTCTATTGTAAGCGACAAAATAACAATGTCGTCAAGGAAAACAAGGCACTCTTTTAAATGAGCTTCCCCCATACATCTTTCCATTAATCTTTGAAAAGTAGCACCAGAATTTGATAGACCAAGGGGTAACCTATTCCACTCAAAAAAGCCCAGGGGTCCTAAACCAAAAGCGGTCTTAAATTTGTCCGATTCTTTTATGCCGCATTGCCAATAGGCGGACGTTAGGTCCAGTCTACTTAAGAATTTAGACCCTGATAGACAATCGTTTCATCGATTCTGGGTAATGCATAAGCGTCTTTTACAGTTCTTTTATTTAACTTTCTGAAATCTATACAAAATCTTAAACTCCCATCACGTTTACGAACAAGGCAAACATTACTTGAAAATGGACTATTAGATTCCCTAATACAACCAGCCTCTAACATTTCCTTAATATGTTCCCTCACTTCATCGAATAGAGCCGGAGGTATACGTCTATATGGCTCTTTAAAAGGTTTATCATCTGTAAGTTGAATCTCGTGTTCCGATAGATTTGTATACCCGAGATCAGTAGGTCCCTTGGAAAATACAGACCCACACTTTTGAACCAAACTTGTTAATCTCCGTTTCACTTCAATATCTAAATCATCATTAAATTTTAATCCCAAAGATTCAACATCTACTATCGGACTATCAACAGAGTTATCATCACTATGGTCATTTGAACCTAAATCGACATGTCTTATGACCTTACTTCGCTTAAACTGCACAGTGTAGACTTAGGTTTAATTTCTATCACCTTGGCTGTCATGTTAAACAGTCTTACTGGGACCCTACAAATTTGACTAAATTAACTAAAATAACTAAAATAAATTAACTACACGTGGGCAAACTGCAATAGTATCTGAATATGTACTATTGATAGTTTCTGTAAGGACGGAAGTTGCATTAGGACAATTTGACCTAGCAAGGCCGGTAACTGTCATCACAGACATCTGGTACAACTTCATGACCTTTCTATTTGTCGATTTCACCATCCCAATCAACTGATCATTCATTGAATCAAAGGCCAACGTCCACCGTTTGGATATCATTTGTTCCGAAATCAGAAATACACGTATAATAATTTCTAATAACATTTGTACCAACAACAACAGGTACATTTCTATTATTTTCTGTTGGTGCTAAAACCAACAGTGGTGTAAACAGATCTTCGGCTGAATAAAAATCAACTCGGACTTTTATTTCTACATAACCTGTGTAAGGAAGAGTTGATCCCCCGCTACATTTACAGTTAAATTTAATTTGTCTAAACATTTAACTTCAGGTATAGGTTTCAACCTTTGAAGGACATCAGAGGAAATCGTAGAAATCATCGAACCACTATCAATTAAAGCCTTAAGTTTTACACCATTGACTATGATAAATGACTCATTTGCTGAAACTAACATTCTATCCAACAAATTTTGTGTGAAAGGGACAGGACTTCTGTCCAGAAGCCTCATCCTAAAAATCTCTAGTTTGTCCCGCGAGAATTTTACTAGTTTAAATCATCTTTCTGACCTTGATTTTGTTCCTTGCCTTGATAACTTCCGTTTCTGAAATTTCCGCGATTTCTGAAATTACGATTATTTCCCCGTGACTGACCTCTGTTTTTGCTCTGAAATTGTCCACGATTACTATTTGAATTGCCTTTGGATTTACTTTCTTTATACTTTTTCAACTCAACTTCCATCGACTCCATTCTCTGATTCCAAACTTTGACCGCTTTTAACAACTCATCTAATTTATCTGACCGAGCTACAGTTGCCTGTTATTGAACCCTATTACTACATGAATTTTCAGAACAATTCGATAATTCAAGCTCTATCGATCGAATTTCTTTCCTCAATTGATCGAAATCTAAAACTGTGTCGTACTTGTATCTACTGGCATTCTTTAACAAAGGGTCTCTTAGACCTGACCAAAATTTAGAACGTAACATTTCATTTTTAGCGCCAGGATTAATCTGACCCTTATCAACAGCAGCTTGAATCAAACTTTCCAACTTCATCCTATATTCAGCTACCGATTGATAAGGTTGCTGATACTCAGCATAGAACTTTTGCGATAACGCTTCGCTACTAAACACATTTCCAATAATACAAACTGACCACATCTTCAAAAACATCATATTGTGTTGTTGAACTCTGCGTTGTTCATGAACATCGACTGGGACAGGAACACTGTTACTATATGGTAGATGCAGACGAAAGATCTCGGTGGAACCTCCAAATGTCGCAGTGAAATTGGCTATGCTTGTTACTGCTTAATAAAACTCGTCTGATTTCTATATTTATTATAATATAATCTGCAAAATATAGTATAAACACACATTCAGGAACATAAGCCTGACAAACAACTGTACATCAATATTCATGATACAATAATTATGTAAATCCAGCTGAAAGCTAATGCTATAAATGATTAAAAATAATATTCTGGGATTAATAAATTTTGTATTACTGAAAATTCCAAATACAATATTATCAATGTGACTTTGTAAAAGATTTATCCGAAATCACATACTAATATATTAATAAGAATATATTTTTTACTTAAACATGTACGAAAGTATTAATAATTAAGAATACACTATACCTGCAAAACGGTAGATATTACTCTTCCAAAAATATGTGACATGGCAAATGAAATAATTTCGAGTGCAATTATTTATACTAATTTATTTGTGACACGCATGCAGTGCTCGTGTAAGTATATGGCGGGAAGCTTATATTCATTCATATATGTATTCAGTGTTCGTTGTAAAGTATAGTCCGTATTCTAGTCTATGTCGTCGTAGTAAAATAAAGTCTATTCTATTCTGTCGAATGACATGACGAATGTTACATGTAAATAAATGAAAATGAAAATGACTAATGGAGTAATAAAGACAAGTAATGTAGTTTTTAATACTACATGTATATCTAAATTTATTTACACAAATGTTTCCTGGTGACACATTATATAAATGTGTACAGCACCCGGTGACAATAGTATATATTACTGTTATTGAAAACTGAAAATTAAGACGCCATCAAAGTAAACAGACCCGTCAGGTTCAGCAAATGATTTTCACTTTGTGGCAGCAATACAAGAACAACGCCATCAGTGCCAGCCATTTACTAAGGAAATGCGCATCGGTTTACGGACCTCCTGCACAGTAACGATCATAATGCTGACATTAACTGTAACTTTAATATGATGAATTGAAATGATTTTTAAATCATTTAATATATTACTTTATCATTATTAACTGTTCTTTGATTTTATAGTGCTTGTTGCATTTAAATACGTGCTAGATTTTTAATGAAATAAAATAAACATTGTTATCTTTCAATCGTTTTTGTTTTTAACTGAACATATTATAATAAATTCATAGGTGCCGAATTGACTATATCAGGTGCCGAAATAACCATACTGAGTGCCGAATTGACTATACTAAGTGCCGATTTAACCAGGTGCCGTTTTGACCAAGTGCCGATCTGACTTGTATTCATTCTGAACCACCCCAGAGAAATATAGGAATCGATCTTATCATTACAATAAATGAAAGATTGTTTTTAGACGTCTATATATTTATGAATTGGCAATTTGGGGAGAAATAAGAAAAGAATCAGGACAAAGCAATAATAGAATGTTCAAAGTCTTATAGCCTTCATTACGTATGGAAAGTTCTGGAAATTTCTAACAGATTTCATTCATTTTTTTATAAGTATTTAGCATTTTATTGTGAAAAATATTTGTGTGCTATTACACACGCATCACATTCAATTAAAATATGTCAATGGAACTAATTGAGTCAGCTAAATTTAAACGGTAACCCGTATTTTCAACAGACCACGAAACAGAGCATCTTCTGCATCTCCATCTTGACAAGAAAAGATATGGGTTAAACCCATTTCCAGAGATATTTTTTTATTATATAATTTTATTATGTTATAGGTGTATCCGATTTGGTTTAATATTTTTTTTCAATTTGTTTTATTTAAAATTTCATCATATGCTGTAAAGGGTTGCAAATGTAGACGATTGTAAAAGGCAAGAAATAATCATCTTGATTATAATATCTCAACTTTGAGAAGAGTACTTTAATAAAAAAGGGCAAAGTTTTGGAAAGACAAATGTTTACCAATAAAAATACATTGATCATAGTCACGTGGTTCTGTGGGGGTAAAATGTGAATGTAAGATCGGCAATTATCGCGTCCTCGGAAAATCAAAGAAAACATACCGACAAGTTACTATTTCTATTGATTTAATTTTACTGTACTTAAAATTGTTTCAAAAGATTTGCAATTAAAATGTATTTCAAACGTCAAACTAGCATTCATGTGCATAAAAATTGCTAAGAAATTTATAAAATTTTCAGAATTTAAAATAAAAAAAATTAAAAAAAACAATTAGAAGAAGAGTCTTATTTTGCAAAACAATTTATGAGATTATTAACTTCTATGATGTTTATGACTTTTATTCGAACGTAACTGAATAATTTTTTCTCTTGTATTATTTTATATATAACTTGCTTCGTTAAAATAGCTTAACATCAAAATTTTTAAATCTTGAATTAAATAAAAATCTATATCTTTTGTGCTTTTTTATTATTGAGAAATTTCTTTTCCTTGCTAATTTCTACGACATTTTTCACTCATTTCAGACATCAATTTTTTTTAAATAACATGCCTATTTGAAAATCTAATTTTCATATAAAAATCATAATCTAAATTTGCATTTTAGCGGCCAATTATGCGAGTCGAATTGGTCTTTCATTTTTACCTTTCATCAAAGTTCAGTGTCAGGTAATAAGTAAACAAGGCACATATAATATACAATTACATCGACAGAAATATCTCTGCGCCGCCCCCTTTAAAACCTTCACTACCACACAGGAATCGTTCACGAGAGTTTGGGATTTCGAAACCGTCAATAAACAAAACCCAGGGAAATTAAATTTAATGTTCAAGATTGATTAATGTTCTACGTAAAGATTCCATTTTCTACATTATAAATTATGAAATAATCCTGAAATAAGATCAAGGCTTTCTGGATGAGTGGTCACAAGCGCGTTAAACAAAATTTATCTACGTAACTAATAAAATTATCTACGTAACTAATAAAAGAAACAGGAAAAAAATATATTTTCTCATGTTATAATGAGAATGCATAAAGAAATAACGAAGCTTACCATATATATCATGAAATAATCCAGGAAATACAATTGAAGCGATGAAATACATTACGTAATATAACATAACAAAATTTTAAAATGCCTTTTTCGTATCAAATTAAATAACTAATTAATAAAAGAAACGCAAGTATATACATTTTATTATGTCAAGAATAGAATGCATTAATAAAAATACTATGCTTACCCTATAGATAGTAAAACAATCCAAAAATAAAAATTTAAGCGATACCGAGATAGACACTGGTATAGCGCGCATTTATATGCAATTTTGTACATTTTTACTTCTTCTTATTAGATCCGGACAACAAAATGTATTTTAGGCTGGAAGGATTTAACAAATACGAAAAACTGTAAATAAAATATTTTCTTTAATATTAAATTAGCAATTTTATCACTTACAACGTGAACTATATTGTAGAGTATGGTTTTTCACCTAACTACTCAATCGTACCCGAAAACAATTATATATCATTAAGAGATAATAAGAAGAGATCGAACATATGAAAAGTGGATGAACACGCACATGCGCACTGTTCCTTGTCATTCTCATCGAGTCACGTGATACATAGTCCTAAAGCTGCAGATAGTCGGATTCGTTTTTTGACGATATCAACTTCCGGACGAAAAACATTCAATATCAGGATCAAGCAGATTTTGATCACGTGATTTCATTTTGATCAGACACGTGAATTCATTTTGATCACGTGACACGTAATTGCCGTAGAGCTCACCGCTGCGAGCTGTGCTCGCTTTTACTTCGTGTTTCCGAATGATCAAGTGACTTCTAATATTTAAATTATATTTATAAGGATTAATAGTGGAAAGTGCACAACGGTAATTTTGTTATTATCAACGGAAAAAATATACTACTTGGTAAGTGACCATGTTGGTGTTTCTCGGATGCTGTGACCATCTACTGTTTAGCATATAATCAAGTGATTGATTGGTTCCAGTTTTTTAGCTAGATTCAGGAGTAAAGTATGGAGAGAGGTAGGTACAGTGAACTTTCCATTTTGCCATGCACTTCGTCGAAATCAACCATTAGGGTCTTTATCGCGCGTGGTACTCTGCTAAAACAGCCTTGCAGCTGCCATAATTATTATTAGTACAGTACCACGCATTTTGAAGTGCCTTTTCGTTGATAGCGAAAATAGTTGGCCAAACCGGAAAGTTCAGTGTACCTATAAATAGCCTTACAATTACCATTAATACCACAAACGATGAAGTGCCTTTTTGTTGATATCTAAAAGAGTAGGACAACGGGATAGTTCACTGTTCCTACCTAACTCTTCATACACTGACAATACCATACGAGGGGCAGCCATTATTTGTCACCTGGGAATGAGCCTGGTAGCTGTTTGTTTCTATGAGAACTGTCCCAGTACCCAGACAGTATATATCCAACTGCCGTTTGATATTTTTCTTTTTGTTTATTTGAAAATGATTCAGTAAAATTAAATAATGTCAAGATGTAGTTTCCCCCGCTTCGACATCGTCAACAGGCAAGACAAAAGTACCCACACACTACTTGATGTACTTTGATTGGAACGATTTCTTTACGTGACTTGTCGTGTTTAAAACATTTAGAGATGACCTACCAGCCAATGACGTGAAACAATTTCTGCAGGAGGTAGATAGATGGCGGATGAACGTTGCTGTAAATACTAGACGCCAAACTATCTTGCTGTAATTAACTGTCAGGTTTTTCTAAACATTTATGCATCTAGAAAATAAATTTCAGCAACACATTAATTTTCTGGTATTCCAATACCAATTTTGATACTAGATCTTTGCCTTGGACTCACTGAGGGCCTCGGGTGGTCCATGACCCCTCGCCATAGATTTTAATAATCGCACTTAATAATCTGATAACAATATAGGTCATTGGTTTTAACTTCTTTTGTGTCTGTAAATTGGTTGTTGTATCTTACTATAAGTTCTTTTGTTATGATCAAATTGAAAAACTTCAATTAGATGTGAGGGACCTTGGTGGCCGAGTGGTTAAGGTAGTTCGTCTACTATTGATCACGTGGTCTGTCAACACTCAGATTGCGGGTTCGAGCCTCACTTAGGCAGGGTGCGTTCGACTCCAATCTTAATTGACAAGGATTGCCAGTTTTCCTACCAAAGGTCCGGGGTTTTCTCCGGATACTCCGGCTTCCTCCCCCCCAAAAAAACTGGACGCCATGATATAGCTGAAAAATTGCTGAAATGGCGTTAAACAACATTAAAACAAACAACAATCAATGATATATGCACATTTACACACGGTGCATTATGTTAAGAATGTCTAAGCATCGTGTAGGATGTTTTTAACCTTTGACTATACACAGTCGTTGTCTATTTGTTGAAAAACACTCTGTGCATATCACATATTCATCTATGTAGATTCCAAAATGATTGTCAGATTGTCAGCTTGCTGTTATTTGTAATTCAGTTAGTAGTCCAACTTTGCATTGTATCTTTTATATCACTCAAACCACTGGTGTTTATAACAACTTTCCGCGTATTGACCGATCCCGTTTTCTTATTTAAAACAAGATTTTGATCATTTTATTAGTTTGTACTCCGAAATAAACCTATTTGGGCAAAATATTTATAACGTGATCTTTAAACAACTATATATAATCAATAAATAGTATGCCACTTATCTAATAGATGTACATGTAATTTGTTTCAACTTGGCAATGATATGTATATTACTATCGAAATTTTAACATGACTAAGCTCATTTCATAAAGTTAATTTTCAGAAAATCCCACTTCACTTTCGCTTTCATTTCTTTTGAATATAAAATAAGGTACACCTAAAGAATTGGCAGTCTACCTGTTCCAGAAGGTAAGAAAATCAAAATTTTAATCGTTTTATGTTTTATTTGGCCAAGAATATATAATTTGATCTGATAAACATGGCTGTTAAGTTGCCAATATTTTAATGGTTTGCATTTATTGGAGTCAAACTTGTAAGCGATTTTTTTTTCAAATTTTACTTGGTTCTTTTTATTTCTTTTAATTCGTTTCTTATTTGGTTTGGTGTGTATTAATCGCCACACATTTCCCCTGAATATATATTGGATAAGAATTGCAAGATGCACAGTTGCAACAAATACCCTTTTGTTTTTTAGACCTATACAAAAGAAGTTCATGTTATGACAAGATTAATAAATTTAGAAAAAAAAATATATATACATGTATACCTATATCAAAGTCATTAATTGTATAACATCGCACACACAATTAAGTATCATACACGACGGTGAATATTTGTGATTGTGCAAGACATTGGGAAAAGTACGAAGAATATTGCATTCATCATTTTAATCATTTTGTGTGTGATGGTTATTCCAGGTCATTGGTCCGAAGGGTCATTAGTCCGAAGGGTCATTGGTCCGAAGGGTCATTAGTCCGAAGGGTCATTAGTCCGATTGATTGATTGATTAATGGTGTTTAACGCCCGAGCAGCATTATTTCAGCTATATTCAGGCGATTAGTCCGAATGATCTATAATCAGAAAAAGTGGCGAGAACTAGTTGTATTTTTTTGTCATATACCCATTTACACAAAAAGTTTTTACCCCCCAACACACACAAAAATAGTTTGTTCCTATAAAGTTAATTGTTTGATTTTTCATAAGTTCAATTATTTTTTATTTTTCTACGTAATTTATCCGATTAATAGTCCTTCCATACGAAAATTTTCGTCCGCGGCTTGCCCACACGGGCGGTCGGTTTTTTTTTATATTATGGATGAGCGCGTTGCACCAAAAAGATATTTATATATAGAGAAATATCGATCATTTTATTCATGAGATAAAACCACGTGACCAGGTCATGAATATTAATGACATCATGACGTCGTTTGAATACGCCGTTTTGACATTGACGTTTACTATAGGATTATAGGGATTAAGCACCGTTTTCAATGGATTTATCCGTATATCAACAAGACAAACTCTGAAGGACTTTTATGATATGTTTGTGAGTGAGTTGGTCTTGTTGAAATACCGATAAATCCATTGAAAACAGTGCTTAATTCCTATAATTCTTTAAAATTGCATTAAGAAATTAATTTATCTAAGGTGTTTCTCAACTTCGTATTTCTTGTGTATTTGGTAGCGGGATTGACTGAACGTATGAATATTTTGTTTTATTTACGAACGATTATTTCCATAAACCATTTTCTTATTTTAATAAACAATTAAGTTTAACATTAATCTATAACCTTATTTTCTGTATCGAACACAAGGAAAGTTTTAAATTTAACATATCATTAATGATAATTCATCAAACAAATAATTTGTAAGTTGATCGCTACTTTCGATATTGAAAGCCGCCATCTTTGTTTACGTTGGTTACGGTAAAAAAAGTTCAGTCAACGTCATTTATCCAAAAATAAATTAATTCAACTTCATTTATAAAAAAAATAAATTTCGTTGAAAACCTCTACCTGGAGTATTCTTCCGTAAATGGCCGATTTCTGGTACATATGACCCAGTACAGATGAGCTCACGCGCACACATCTGTACTTGCTGCATCTTCCAATCAAAACAACGTTCTTGTTTGACGTTCTTGTTTCAGGTGTTCTTATTGGACGTCAGAGACAATGGAGTCTACAACAATGGAGAGTCTATAGGATATAGCGATGTGAAAGTTGTTGGTTTACGGAAGAAATAGGTACTTTCGTGCGCTTATTGGAAAGCCCTGTGATCTTTCACTCGTGGTAGAAATTTTTATGTCTTTTGGCTCGTTGCGCTGCGCTCCACTCGCGAAAAGACTTAAAATTTCTATCACTCGTGAAAGATCGACTGATCTTTCCCCCAAAAACGTATGAAAGAACCTATTAATCTCAACCAATGAAATAAACGTATTTCTAAATATGCAAATCATACCAGAATTATATTTGCAAAAAGTAAATGGTTTTGTTGGTTTTATTTAAGTACTATTTATTTTTGGCATAAAACAGTCAAATATCGTATTTTGACTCTTTCACGAACTTTTTTGATGATTTTCTGTATAAAATTGTTTATCTCATATAAAAATGCAAAGGAGGTTGTATCGTTAACCTGGTCTCCTGGTGCAATATTTTTCATTGACGCAAGCCTCACTTCAAATATAACACCAGGTCAGGACCTCTGATATAAGCATTTTCATTAGTTGATAATATGACCCCATTTAATATTATATGCACATGCCAATCATTTTTTAAACATTGGAATTCCTTTTCTTTATAAAATTTAAATATAAATTACATTTTAACTTTAGGTTTGAATTCTGAAACCCTAATGTAAACTCAGCTGAGAAATGTAAACACTGAACGTCATAAAGAGAACGACGTCATAATACGTTGATGTGTATTTAACCATGTATCAATGAACTTTGCAAACGATTGTTTACATTTTTGAAAAGTTTAAGTTTTGCTTATGTTTCCTTATGTACGTTATAAGCAACGTCAAAACCAATATGGCGATTATGTAAATGAGGTAAAATACCATAATTTCTCCATACGGCTTAGGACTATTGCCCCTTCGGACCAATGACCCATCGGACTATTGCCCCTTCGGACCATTGCTCCTTCGGACTATCGAACGGACACCATTTAGATTCGTTTAAATTGATCAAAAACGGCTCCAATTAAATAAATACGAACTGTATGTATTGCAAAACATTAATACATATAAACACTTAAATTTCAAGAGATGTAAATACTTGGTTTCCCGAGCAGAATTTATTGTTTCCTTTTTAGAAACTGTATTTAGGTTCCCTGACTTGAAACCTAGTACGGACGCCTGTAACTTGTCGAGAAAACCAATTTGTGTGTGTTCTGAAAGTTATTTCTCAACATAAATGTTGGGAACCTAGTTAATGTTTCCAATGTATTTAGGTTTTCTACTCCTGATACCATTAATTTGTAATTGTACTTGTGGCGTGTCGTACATTCTTCTCCATTACTTGCGGGGACTATACTGACAGTGTTCTCAATGCTCAACCCACACAGTTACTCAGCACTTTTCAAGGTGTTGGATAGGAGAAGCCGTCTAGTTGAGTGGATCTACTGTTAGAAAGCCAGAATGCAGACCATAGTGGGTAACGTTTGCCCTTGGCACGATAAGGACAGCTTTATTAGATTTCGAAAAAGAGGCTCATTGTAGCCATTACGAAAGGAAAAAATTGTTCGTACTACCAAATACGCCTTACCTTTTCAGTTGCATTTAGAATTTGGTTGCGTTAGTCCATCAATTTTGTCAGGTTTTTTATTTGTAGACTTATTTTAGTTCTAAATGCACGTCTGGAACCACAATGTTAGGGTTCACAGTGCGCGATCCAACTGCCTAGTCCGTCCCCAGGTGGCGGATAGGGAATGCCTTCTCGTTGAAAGAGGAGGGGAGGGGGGTTGTCAGGTCATTATACGGAAAGCCTGACCACAGTGTTTGGAAAGTACCATGTTCAATGCCCAATAATGACTCCTTCTGTAGATAAGAGTGGGCTCGTATTAGCCACTAAACAAGGCTTAATCCTCCGTCCCTAACCATACACCATAGTTTTCCATTTGCTTTCAAATTTTTTTCTCTTTGGTCGATATTTTCCGAATTGATTTATTGTTTGTTCACTTTTTCCTGTCCTGAATATAGCTGAAATACTGTTTTCTGACCGTAAAGCAATCAATCAATCAACCAACCAACAAATCAATCAATCAATCAATCAATCAATCAAAATACTTGTGGTCTTCGCAAATGTCTTGTTAAAAAATAATCAAGTAGATCAGATAAAATATACCTAACCTAACAAAACAGCCGTCGTAAATTAGCACGACATAATTTGTTTTAAAATCCAATAATTGAATCGTTATCTACGTTTCGAGTTTGTGTTTGTTTTATCTGTTTATAAATATATAAACAAACATATTTATCTTTATATACCGTTACTTTTCTTGTTGTGTTTTAGTTTTCAGAAAGTACAAATTTAGTTTCACTTGTATTCCAATGTAGCGATAACGTATATAGGTTTCTATAAGTGATTAAGATATTACACCTACTTCCTACTTGCAAAAGGCAAAAAACTACGTTTAAGATTTAGTTACTGTATGTTAATGATTATTTAAATGGGTAGTCATTATAGTCATGACGAGCTCACGCTCATGGCAAACTGTTCATAAATATAATTCCTACCGGTTATTTAAAATATTAATAAAATATAGGCAGACATGAATTATTTCTGTAAACTTCATTCTACAAATAAGAAGACGACTTTAAATATATAAATACATGTATTAGATCTAGAAAATCTATACTTGTGTCACAACATTCCCGATAGAAGCTTGGGGTTTTCAAATTCAACTGAAGGTTTCGTTTTGTATTTTAAAACTATTTCCTCTTAAGTGAATTGAAGATACATTAAATGATCGATTGATTGATTGACTTAAGTCTGATTAAAGTCTAATGATATATTACCATAATTCGGACCGAAATCAAGTTAACATACAACAAGGAATGGACCAACGGTAAACAAATTTAACTGCCACAAGAAAAGTATGAAGCATTAGGTAGGGAAGAAGAATTTAGCGGCTACGAAGAGTCACTCTTTTTTTATATCTACAAAAGGGTTCATTATTATGCAAGAAGCGTGGCTATTCCATATCCTGCACCTGGGGTCGCACTGGGCTGCTCTGTTGGTCGAGCACTGTCCACTCTCCATATATGGTCCCGGCTAGCTTCAAGATACATTTAAGGCTTCCAAAAATATTTTCGTCGCATGCATGTGCTTTGCCAGTTTAAGAAATTTGTGTGATGTTCTTATACAAGACATTGCTAGAGAAGACTGATTAATCTCTAACAAATTTTAACTATCTATCTATAAAAGTCTATAACCTATACTTGTCTGCAGGAATACTCGTAGGATTTTTAGAGTGACATTTGAAAATGATGAATCTCCAAAAATGGTAACGAGTCCCGGGCATTGCAGACGACTCCAGCTAGGCTATTCGATAAAAAATCCAGTCGATGTCTTTATTTTGTCAGTCTTCTGTAGTAGGATTTACTAGCTCTGACTGTATGACATGTAACTGTCATCCTATATAATATATACAATAATGCTGAGTGCTAATTTACTGTCAGATAAATACGTATTGGTTACGAAAATTCCATCGTCGGACGCATGTACTATGTCTATCTCTACGCATCACCTCGGTTAATTAAGCTATACTTTTATATAGCGGATATAGCACAGTCGTGTAGAGCGCTGGACATAATAAAAGCGAACGAGTGCCAGTGTTACAGCAGTGCGAGTTTGAATCCCACCGAGTTTAAGCCAAAAATTGGACAGTATTTAAATCGAATTCTAAATTTTGCTAAATTTGTAGTATATAAATATTTGGTATTAATCACGTATGTATATAATTCACTTACTGTGACTATATGACAAGTATTTTTGTCATTCTTTACAATTTTTTCAGACAAATTAAATTACAAATAAATACAATAGAGGTGTCTAATGAAAATAATTATAAAAACACAACTATATATAAATAATATATAAGGAACGCAACATATGGGGCTCTACCAAAGAGCTTTCTCATAACGCCAAATGTATATATATTGTGTAAATTTTCATTGCAGGTCCGTTATGATGCTAGAATAAGCCATGGCTCGTGCAAGCAGTGAGATGGTTCTTTGTAAGGACATGAATACTTAATCGCAAAATTATACCTTAAAAGAAAGTTATTATAAAAGAATATTAAACATAATGGCTTCAGGTCCAGGTGGTAACGTAACCATGGAATCAATTAGTAATATGTACAATTCAGACATGCCTGCAAGCGAAATTCTTGATCTTTTTGCTAAGTCATGTAGCAGCTTGCTTAATTTTATGAACAACAACCAAATAACAGATGATTACCTATCGTTACTAATTCACCTTATTGCAAAGACTTGTAGAGATAATAGTACAGCCCAACGACAAAACATTTTGAATTTGTTACAAAACTTTGCTGCCTCCTCAATATTAGCTTCGCGAGGAACTAGACTGCTTGTCGGAATAACGTGCAGGAATCAACATATGCATCAATTTAGTTGTTTAGTTTCGGATTTTGTAGATATTATCCAGGAATTGAACACTAGAATGCCGACTTTGTGTCATACTACACATATTATAGGAATGCTTGAATTTCTGGAAAAACAAATACAGGAGTGTGACCAATTCGAAAATGTAGAAATCTTACTTGAAAATGTTTGTCAGTTAAAAACGTCTATTTTGTCAAATGCCCAAAATAGAAGTAAAGACAAGCGTTCTAAGTTACCTAAACAAGATGAAGACAATCTGAAGCCCCCGGACGACTTTCGAAACATTTCAGTTGTTCCTCAAGAACGCGATTTCTTTAACCAAGTGACGTTTCTAAGGCGAAATAAAGCATTCGGAAAGTATTTAGATTTAAATCATTATCTTGACGTACAATTCAGACTATACAGAGAAGATTGTATTGCCCCACTCAGAGATGCATTGTCAGATTTTTTACAAAAACATAAAGAAACGCAAAACAGAAATTTCCGGTTAGAAAATGGCCTAATTTACAGAAATATTATAGTAATCAAGCGTAAAATTTCTGTAGAGTCGGGTGAAGTTTTTGAAATAGCACTTGATAAAGAACACATTAAGCGCATTAATTGGATAAAATCTAAGCGACTTATTTATGGATCGTTGTTATTGTTGTCCTTCGATTATTTCCAGACAATATTTCGTGCTGTTGTGGTAGAAAGTGATAGAAAAACTTTGCAAATGAAAGGTAGTTTTACCGTTCAAGTCTTTAAATCAGGAGATAATCATAAGCTTCCAAGAAACACTCACGGTCTTATAATAGAAGCTACTGCAGCATATTTTGAGGCTTATAAGCATGTTCTCAAAGCACTACAGACCATGGGTTCAAGTACTACAATATTTCCATTCGAAAGATACCTTGTTAAATGTGAATCCGATATCTTGCCACCTAAATACATTACAGAGGACAGTAAATACGATGTGCAGCCTATTATTAAAAACACTGTCATAAGTTTAGAAGAATCAAAACCTTCAAAAAGTGTCATAAATGCCGAAAAACATGCAAACAAGATAGATTCACGAGAAGTGAAACTTCTTCATGATGAAGACAACTGGCCATCAACAAAAGAACTACGAATGGATAAGTCTCAGCGAGAAGCATTCATCTCGGCTCTAACCAAGGAATTTGTTCTCATTCAGGGGCCTCCAGGTACTGGAAAAACATACCTTGGATTACAGATTGCAAAAGCATTGCTGCACAATACCAAAACATGGAGTTGTGATGATCAAATAAAAGATAGCGCCGAATCTATCCCCACAAACATCGAAAATGAAAAGATACATAACAAACCTTATATGCTGGTAGTATGTTATACCAATCACGCATTGGATCAATTTGTTGAAGGCATTGCAGACTTCATGCCTTCTCAATCTTCGCGATCATCGTATCCTAATGTAGTTCGATTTGGAAATCGAAGCAAAAATTCGAATGTTGAAAAATTTTCAATTAAGCATATCAAAACCAAAGTAAGAAGACTTTTTGGGAATCACCGATTTGGGGTATTGGATTCTGCTACAGAGATCAAGACACAAATCAAGGAAATCAGAGAATTATTAAATGGTATTAAAAATAGAAACATTGTATTAGGAATTGACTTGTTTCGGAATGTTATGAATAATATTCATTGGGAAAATTTTGGGGTTGATGATCGAGAACGGGCTTGGTATCAGTGGCTTCACGTTACTACAGATGCTTGGTATAAAGAAGTCAACAAGCAATATCTTAATCAAGGCGCGCCGATTGAACCACTAGCGGAAAAACACATATCTATTGATGACGAAGAATTCGTAACTGTTGTTTCCGACTCGGAGCACGCTTTCAACGAACGATATTTAGATCTCGATGATGTAGAGATACAGGTAGAAAATTTCGGACTTGACTTAGACCAGCAATTACAAAAACAATATCTCGAGGACCCACGACCAGAAGAGGAATGTCTCCGAATTTTAAAACAGGAAAAGGAAAAGGCTAAGAGAGAACTTCACAATGGACCATTCATAGACGAACGGAAGGGCGATACAACGAAAAACCTTTGGAAACTGCTAATTAAAGACAGATGGAAAATGTATAGGTTCTGGAAAAGAAAATACGTCGACTATCTTTATGAACAGTTACGTAACCAAGAGAAAAGATTCAACGATATATTTGAGGAATACACAAGTGCAAGTAGGGAAATGGATGAGGTAATTATGCAAAACGCCGCCGTTGTAGCCATGACAACAACAAGTGCGGGGAGATACAATGAATCACTTAGTAAAGTTGCCCCAAGGGTTGTCATTATTGAAGAAGCAGCTGAGGTACCAGAAACTCACATTTTAACATCAATAAACCCAAAATGCCAGCACATCATTTTAATTGGAGATCATAAGCAGTTGGAGCCGAAACCAGCAGTATATAAACTAGCGAAAGAGTATAATCTTTCAATTTCGCTATTCGAACGAATGCTGAACAATGGTTTGAGTTACCACTGTCTTCAGCGTCAACATAGAATGAGACCGGAAATATCGGCATTAGTACGACACATTTATCCCACCTTGGACGACAATGAAAATGTCCTAATGTACGAGCATATACGAGGTATTCGTAAAAGTCTATTCTTTATTTCTCATGACCATAAAGAAAAATACAATGATGAAGGCAGAAGCTATTCAAATGATCACGAGGCAGAGTATTTAAAAGAATTATGTATGTATTTATTGAAACAAGGTTACAAAAGAACAGAAATAACCATACTTGCAGCATATTCGGGTCAAATGTTTTGTTTAAAAGAGAAAATGCCCAAATCAAAATTTGAAGGAGTGCATATATGCGTAATTGATAACTATCAGGGCGAGGAAAACGAAATTATACTATTATCTTTAGTGCGTAGTAACGACAAAGGTGAGATTGGATTTTTAAATAAGGAAAACCGAATCTGTGTAGCATTGTCAAGAGCTAGAAAAGGGTTATATATTATCGGAAATAGCAAGACATTAACAAAACAATCGAAACATTGGCAAACAATAATTCATAAACTTAAAGGCGATGATGAAAACTGCAGTTTAGAAAAAAATCTTACGAAAGATAAGACCAAGATTGCGTTTGGTAAGGCCCTGCCACTGTATTGTCAGAACCATCCAGACAGTAATGGAATTTTTGCTAAACACCCGCATGACTTTAATAAAGTTCCAGATGGAGGTTGTAACTTAGCATGTGAATTTAAACTCGATTGCGACCATTCCTGCCGTTATAAATGCCATCCATTTGACAAAGAACACAAAGAATACATTTGCAAAACACAATGCCTGAAACCATGCCCGGAGGGTCATGCATGCACAAAGTCGTGCCATTTTCCAACATACTGTGATTGTAATGTTAGCATGAAGCGGGAACTACCTTGCAAACATATAGTCAACCTGAAATGTCACGTAGACTATCTACAACACAAATGTACTGTTATCGTGTCTCGAAAACTAGAGTGCGGTCATACAGCTAATATGGAATGTAATTTTAATCCGCACAAATTTTTCTGCAAAGTAATTATGGAAAAGTCACTTGATTGTGGACATTCAGCAAATATTGAATGTCACATGGATATAAAGCGTTACAATTGCAAGCAAGTTATCGAGAGTAGAAGGTCGGAATGTGGGCATGATTTTGAACGCCAATGCTATGACACACTTTATGAACAACAAAATAAATGCAAAGATATTATAACTGTACAAAGATCCACATGTAAACATGAATATCAAAGACAATGTTATGATACTGCATATGAGCAGAACAACCCGTGCAGAGAGATAGTTACGGACAAATGGCCTTCTTGTGCCCACTCGTATGAGAGATATTGTCACGATAAAGCGTATAACACTGTTAATAAATGTAAAAAAGTAGTTGCAGATGTTCGTCCAGAATGTGGACATGGATATAAGCGGCAATGTTACGATATAGAATATGTTGTTCGCGAAAAATGTTCAACAATTGTTTCAAAAACATTTCCTGCATGTGGTCATCAAATCGATCTTCCATGCCATACAGAAATTCATTCTAAACAATGTAATGAAACAATCTTGTCCTATTTTGAATGTGGCCATTCACGAAGACATGCATGTTACGAGAGTACAAACGTAAAATGCATTTCCCAGTGTCTCAAAAGATGTAAAAATGAGCACACTTGCCAACAACCTTGTCATTTTCCAGATTCTTGTTACTGCGAAATCCTTGTTGATGTTATGTTAGATAAATGCAAACATCACCAAATGATTCCATGCTCGGCTGATCCACAAAACTTTGACTGTAAGGAAATAGTAAAGAAAACTATCCCTGTATGTGGCCATCAGCAAAACATGGAGTGCCACAGAAATCCTGAACAGTTTAAGTGTATGGCATCAGTTCGCAAATCGTTACCTTCATGTGAACATAAACAAATAATTGCGTGTTTTGCTGATATTACCGGCATAAAATGTACGAATCCAGTAGATGTAATATTACCCAATTGTGGACATAAAGCGAAAACAGAATGCTGGAAAAAATACGCTGATATCAGTGATGTACAATGCCATTCAGTTGTTGTAAAGATTCGACCTAATTGCGGGCACTCTACAAATATTGAGTGTTGGCAGAAGGATAGTAACGAACTTTTACCATGTGATAGTGTAATAGAACTAAACTTGAAATGTGGACATGTTTTAAAATCTGTTTGCAGTAATTCTACCAAAGAACATGACTGTAAAGAGATCTGTGGAAAACGCATGCCATGTGGTCATCCTTGCCCTATTGTTTGTAGTACATGTCAAGCTAATAAACAACATGGAAATTGCAAAGTTAAATGTGACGAAGAACTTCTGTGTGGACACCCTTGTAACTGTACTTGTATGAAATGTACTCCTTGTCAACAACAATGCGAGTTTTCGTGCATGCATTCAAAATGCTCTCTTAGATGTATTGATCCCTGTATACCATGCCACGAGTATTGCACATGGCAATGTCCCCATTTCAAATGTACAAAGTTATGCAGTGAGGAATGTAATCGACCAATATGTAACAAATTTTGCGTCACAAAGTTAACATGCGGACATCTTTGTAACGGATTTTGTGGAGAGCCATGCCCAGAGTTTTGTATTAGGTGCAAACCTGAAATGTTCGTAGGTATGACAGTCGCTTCAGAAGTTGATCGAATTGTTACATTACCTTTGTGTGGACATTCATTTACACGCACATTTATGGATACTGTTGTAAAAAAGACGAAAAATAAGATTTGGCCACGATGTCCATCTTGTAACACTGTTATATATTTTCATCCTAGATACAATGGTATATTAAATCGGAAAAAGATTGTATTCGAACATGCTAAAAGAATTATCCGAGATGCTATGTTTACACAGGAAACTGTTTTTCCAACTTTTGATGTCCAATTTATGCGAAATGTTGAGGTATATGCTGGAAGCTTTGCAACGTATCTTCGTATAGTCAAACATTTGCCTTATGCAAATAACTTGAAGGAAGTATTAGATGCCTCACAGAATTTAATCAGAGAAGTTATATCCACAATCCGGAAACCATTTCATGACTTTAACAGTCATCTGGTAATTGCAAAACAAAGTTTACAAATGTTTGTAAGATGGATTATTTGTCTCTCATCAACTAAGCCTAACGTTTTAAACAAATATTATACTATCAGCATCTG
The DNA here is from genome assembly GCA_944474755.1 of Limnoperna fortunei. Classification (NCBI taxonomy): domain Eukaryota; kingdom Metazoa; phylum Mollusca; class Bivalvia; order Mytilida; family Modiolidae; genus Limnoperna; species Limnoperna fortunei. The sequence goes on from OX104116.1 coordinate 27,648,616, forward strand.
TTCCAGGGATTTGAATATTTATACATTAAGAAGAGACGATAGTTTGAAATTAACAGATCGTAAAAACATGACAGGATCAGACATTCTATCAATGGTGTGTAAGGTTGTTGACACCCTTCAAATTGATTATATACTTGAGATTTTACAACCTCTTTTTAAGGAAATTGGAAGAAACGCATACGTAGAAAAGGCCAAACAGTTTCCACAGCAGCTTAAAGTAATAGGAGTCCATTTCAATGATTGGAGAGTTTGCAAAAAGGGTAGGTAAAATATGTAAATAGAAAAAGTTTAAAAATAAGGATAAGAAATGTATTTAATGTTTTTATCATGCATACCTTAAAAACTTGCATAAAAATCTGCACTGTGGTTTACTCAAACAACTTTCAGTTGCATAATCTTCTAGACTTGTATATTATTTTTTTGTTTATATATATGTACATATATGTAATTTTTTTTATTACAGAACATATGACAACTTGCCTATTAAATTCATCCTGTGACATGTGTAACTCTGAAATCGACCTCGAAGAAAGTGCGGTCGAATTAAAAAACAATCCTGCAATTGAGCCAGCACAGAAACAGAGAACAGGAATGAGAGAAGGGGAAAAGAGAAAAGACAAAACAAGTCACGATCAGAAAAACAATGATCTGGATTTGGCAGATAATATATATGAAAGAATACCATTGGAGGTCTTGAAAAAACATAATGGTCGGGGAAAAAATATTGGGAGTGAAGGTTTACTTAGTACAAACAAAAGCAAGTTTTTCGTTTCAAATAAAAAGGTGAAGGCAAATACTATGAAAGACCACAAAGAAGATGTCGTCGTATTAAAAAACACTTCTTCTCTTGAACTTGAGCCAACCCAGACGCAAAGGACAAGAAAGAGAGGGCGAGGCAGGAGAAAGGATGATAAAACAATTCATTATCAGAAAAACAATGATCCGTCTGTCGCCGATAAAACATGTCAGAGAGCAGAATTGGCGGTAAAGAAAAAACGTAATTGCACTAGGAATCAAAGACAAAATATCGAGAGTAAAGGGTTGCTTAATAAAAACAAAAGCCATGATAAAAAGTCTCCTGATTTAAGTGAAAAGGTAAAAGGAAATTCAAAGGACGAACACAGAGAAGATGTCGTGTTAAAACACACTCCTTCAAAGGCACCAACCGACAGACAGAGAACAAGAAAGAGGGGATTGGACATTAGAAAAGACAAAACAATGCATGATCCGAAAAGCAAAGATCCTTCTGTCTCCGATAATGCATATGAGGGAGCAGAATTGGAGGTAAAGAAAAAACAGAATAGCAATATGGGTCGAGAACGAAATGTCAAGAGCAAAAGTATGCTTAATGAAAACAATAGTGATGATAAAAAGTCTTTCCGTTCAAGGGAAAAGGTAAAAGGAAATTCAAAGAACGAACACAGAGAAGATGTTGTGTTAAAACACATTCTTTCAAAGGCGCCAACCGACATAAAGAGAACAAGAACGACGGGATTGGAAATTAGAAAAGACAAAACAATGCATGATCAGAAAAGCAATGATCCTTCTGTTTCCGATAATGCATATGAGGGAGCAGAATTGGGGGTAAAGAAAAAACAGAATAGTAATATGGGTCGAGAACGAAATGTCGAAAGCAAAGGTATGCTTAATAAAAACAATAGCGATGCTAAAAAGTCTTCCCGTTCAATTGAAAATGTGAAAGTAAATAAGACAACCAAAAGACCAGACTGAGTGCAGTACATAATGACTTTGACAATTTAGTACTGTTGATATGACAATCGTATTTAAAATATATAATGCGATTTTTTGTGTGCAATTACCTTAAAAATGTTATACAATTGCCTAAAATTTGAAGCACATACTTTTCTCTCCACCTAATCTAATATGTTTTAAAATACTATGCTAGTACTGTACTCAATTATATTATGATAATCATCTAAATTTTCTTTGTTTTTTAAATGCTTCTCAGAAAATCTTAGTGCATATTTTACCAAGGGCTTGCAACAAAATGCCGGATTATTGTAATTAATATCATATATAGTTTATTGTTTCAAGTTAATATCAATGTGTTGCCTAACAACTACATATGGACAACCTCTTTAATATCCTAATATATTTTTAAGTTCTTTTAATAAAATAAGGTTTTTATCATAAGATACATCAAGTAATCTGATTGTAATGTTTTAGAGGACGCTAGCAATAGTAATTACTTATTGTTAGTCATGCTTTAATTGTATACAATATTACACCATCCTTGTTTATGTCTATATTCACTGCAATTTTGTTTACATTATTTGTTTATCATAATTGTATTTAATGTCTAAAAGTCAGATCGTAGCAATTTAATACAATTTGATTTTCTATGTTTATCTTCTTAATAAGGACCTGAAATCTCAATGAACACACTTGAGAAATACTTTATAAATTTATTAAGTGACATATTGCGAAATCTTATCAAAATGAATTCATTTTTATTTAACATCAACTTTTTACCAGACGACGTTTATTTCAAATTTTGACAATTGTGTTGAGCCGTTTAAACTTGACTTGCATATAGTAAGTTTATGGCGTTTCTGTGTATTTAATTTCTTTGCAAACAAAACAAGTACCACTTACATTAATGATTGAAGAGATTTTAAGATTTTAATGCATAATAAATAATTTGTAAGAAAGTTCAGGTTATTGATTGACTTAGAATAATTTTGTTCGTCGATTTTCTAATATAATTTTGTTCTGAGTTATATATGTGAAAATTGTATATTAATATTATATTTGAAGTCCGTTTAAAATAATAGTGTTCGATGCTTGATTGCTGAAGTTAGAAGTTACACTACGTGTGTAACTAGTGTAACAGGTTATGCCGGACCTTCGGAACACCTGATGTCAACCCTTTATTGAAAGGTGTTAATGTTACTTATTTTTTGAGAGTTTGTTGTTTATTTTGTTATGAGATTTTGGTTGGCTATGGGATTGTAGTTTGTATTGTGATTTGTTTTTAATTATGTATAGATATGTTTATTTATCGGTAATTTATTACAATTCCTTTGATCTTTACTACCAATAAAATTAGTATCAACGCTCAGTAGAACAACGACTAGAAATTATCAGCTGTTGGTCATTTGTCATGCGGGAACACATTTGCGGAAGAATCTGCCTTACTTTTTGACCAATGGCACATCACTAACCAATGCTCATAAATTTGAATGAAAACAAACATCACGAAAGAAACAATACATCTTTGCTGCAATTAATCAGACCTGTCCAGACACTAAGAAGTGTTACAAAATTTAAAACGCAACACACAATCAGTATCTAGAGAGTATCTTATTGGTCTTCTGAAATAAGAATAACGAACAATGTACATACAATACCCCACCCCCTCCCATGTATGGCAGTACACTCGAATTTAGCCGATAAAGTGTATCGCTTTAACGGCGTTTAATTTGGTTGAAACACATGTTTGTCATTAATAGAGAATAAAATGCAGGATATTTTAACAGTACACTTCGTTTCGATCGCTGAATGAAGAAGATTGCCAAAACATCGAGTATGTGACCGTAGACGTAGTTGATAGGCTATAGCTCTTTATACTATAGGCAACTATAAATAATTACTTGGTGTTACACAGGCAGAAATTTTCATTACATATTTAGGGGGTACGGAATCAATACGGATTGATTTTAGTTATCAATATCGGTAGCCCCATAAACGAAATAACTGAAATGCACACCAAGCCGGTCACTGAAAAAAATCGTAATCAGAATAATTTCCTTCTTTGAAGATTTCAAACATGATAACCTACCTCTATAAACTGATTCGTAACGCTGAAATTGGTTTTCAGATTGACATTTCCTCTCCATTCATTTGAAATTTATGGCAAGCCAAAGTGGACAAAAAGCCGTATTTATTGATATTAATAATTCATTTATTTATATTAATAATTCATTTATTAATATCAATAATTCATTTATTGATATCAATAATTCATTTATTGATATCAATAATTCATTTGTTAATATCAATAGTGCATTTATTAATATCAATATTTCGTAGATTTATTAATATTAATGTATTTATTGATATCAATAATTCATTTATTGATATCAATAAATGAATTATTGATATTAATAAATGAATTATTGATATCAATAAATCATTTATTGATATTAATAATTCATTTATTGATATCAATAATGTATTTATTGATATCAATAAATCGGCGAATTATTAATATCAATAAAGCGCCTAGATGAGAACAGAGCAAGTGCTCCCTGTTGTCAAAACAACATGCAATCTGCCATTTTTTGTACTTTAGTGTACAGTACACAAGGGAGAATTTATTATTTTTTACCCAAACGGTTTGGCGACTAGGATTTGAATTATTAATATCAATAAATGATTTATTGATATCTATAAATGAATTATTGATATCAATAAAGGAATTATTGATATCAATAAATTAATTTAAAGTTTACCTCTCAATGACATTTCATTCCTTTCAGATTTTTCTCGTATCTGTATGATTAGTTTTGTTAACATGATTTTGATATAATTGATTGATCGATTGATTGGATGTCTGCTTTACGTCCGTCGAGCAGTATTTCAGCTATATTCAGGCCGGAAACAAGTTAACAAACAATAAATCAACGGAAAATGGGGGGTGGGACGGGTCACAGGTAATACAATTTTGCCTGCCACTGGAAACGTATGGAGTTTTGGGTAGGGGCGGAAAATTTAGCCTTTTGTAGCGGCTACAATGAGCGTACTCTTTTGCGAAATTTACAAAAGAGGTCTTTATCGTGCAAGGAACGTGGCACTCTCCAAACGCGTTACCCACTACGGTCCGCGGTCAGGTTTTCCGTGACAACCCCTAACGAGCGCGTCTCCTCTATTCGCAACCCGGGGACGCGCTGGGCTGCTCTGTGGGTCGAGCACTGGGAACCCTCCCAGTATGGTCCTAAACGTATTTGTAATTTCATTATTGGCTTTTTAAATGAATATAAGAAAAACAGTTGTTTTCTATAAAGAGGTTAATTAAATGAAAATAATTTCACACTCGATGTTATATTGTTAGTACATTTGTATTACAACTTTTTTTCATGGCATTATAATAATAAACAAATGAATGTTTTAATAAATACATGGCCATATACTTATTCGTTGAAATTTGTCACAATAGTTGTTACTGGTATAGCAAACAATAAAAACATGTTGGTCTTATGAACTAATACGAAATGCATGAATACGGGCGGTTTGAATTAAGCTCTTAATGTGTGCAGTCTACTTCGGCAATCAGAAAATCTGCTAAAAACGTCGCGTGATCGTAAACAAATTTAAACACAATATTCTACAATTATCTTGTTTAAACAACGCGGATTCGCGTTGGAGTGAAATACTGAATGTATAACAGTAGTAAATGTGTACCAGTACCAGGTTACCAGATTGTGTACCCTACATTAAGTACAGTACTAAAAACTTTGTTGAGTTCTGATTTTGTGTAAATTTTTTTGTCTGTAAGCTCCTGCATAAATTAAGTTTCAAAAAGTGGTAAAATTTTTCTCAGCTTGCAAGATAAAATTTTGGTAACTGTTTAAAACAATTTAGTATTTTACATTCACTGCATTAGAAAGTGCATGTAAAAGTAGGAGCGTCTCAAAATGTTGTAACTAGCGAAAAAGGAATTGGTCACCACGGATATATATGGCATATATTTTCTTAATGCTGAATAAAAGTTTATTAATTTCCAAGCACAGGTAAATGCTGATCAATGTAAGAAAGGTATGGAAATCACAGAAATATTAGTACTTTTGACTATATAGCCAAAACATTTACTACCGTTCTACCTGAATATTAGTATACTCCAGTTAATTTTTCCGTAAATACCTGGTAACAACCAGTAGTTATTGTTAACCAGTCGCAACAACAAGGATACTAGTCATAAGAATCCGTAATTGTCTCTTAAATAATTAGTTTTACGATTTGTTAAGGTTAGTACATGTTTTTCACGAGATTTCAGATCGTATAACAATAAATAGACTTAACGGTTGTACTCCAAAAATTTTCATACGAGCATTTTTAAGGCACAAATAAAAATACAGGGATGAGTTTCTATAGCAAAGATCGATATGAAAAATGTCCCACAACCACATCATCAAGCCATTATGCGTCCTTGGGACATTGTTTCATTAAGAAGCTCCACAATCATTTATATCATCACGTCAATAAATGGATCTACTTATCAACAGATAGCAATTCCAGCTACAATTGTCAACAATCTTGAATTTGAAGCGTCGCAAACTTTTACTTTGACACTTCCCTGTAAAGGCGTGTGTTGTTTATAGAACGTTAGATAATTAACATTTAAAAAGGTACTGTGTATGTTATTAAATATATTAACATAATTAATTACATTTATTTGATGTTAAAGACAAATATTGTATGTTTTATATTATCTTTGCATGTGAAATCGGAAATGAATCTTGTAGCTTCGGTCGCCGAGCAGTTAAGGTAATTGTTCTACTATTGATCACTGTCAACACCGAGATTGCGGTAAAAACTGAATGCTAGGATATAGCTGAAAAAATTGCTGAGTGGCGTCAAATAAGATTCAGACAAACAAACAAAATATAAAAAATCTTAGAAGCTAATCATCGGGGACTCAAAGAACAGTTGTATCTTAATATACTATTATTGCACCAATTTTGTCCAGTTAAATATGCCGTTAGTGTGAGCTTTAATTAAATTGTTTTGTTAAAACCACCTAATTCCACCAGGAAACTGGCAGTCTTGCCAAATAATGTTGGGGTAAAAAAAAAGGGGGGGGGGGTGTTTTAAAACCGAAGAATCCAAGTCCTAATTCAAGCAATACTTCATCAGCCCACATGTGCTCGACTTCAATCTTAATTGACAAGGATGATCAGTTTTCCTACCGAAGTACTCCGATTTTCTGAACACGAAACTATTCAAACAGGGATTTGTTGCACCCCAGCAGTTGAAATCTCTTCATACGTTCTTCCGTTGTATGGACAGTTATGGAAACTTAAATTCTGATATTCGTTCCGATATTTTTCTGAGAGATAGGTAGAGTTTCCTGAGTGCATCTATAATTTATAGTTGGTTCGAGTAACTAACTTTTTGGTTAATACTTTGCATTTTATTTAGAGTTCAAACGTATTTCATTTCTAGTAACTGATAAAAATAATCAACGAAAAGTGAGCATCAATTTTATTCAGCCTGTTTGGCGTATCATCATAGTAGTAGATTTCAGAGAGTAATACTGTCCTCTCCATGTAAACCATACTACACCGTCAGCTTCGGACTTTGTAACACCTACTAAATATGCTCCGTTTAAATTAGAAAGATGACAAGCTGCATACCACCATGCACCTTTGTATAAACGGGCACAATTGCCACTGGCCGTATCGTTATCTTCGTCATTTGTACTGAATTTATGTGCATTGTGATGTGACAAGCTATCACCTATGAAACAAGAATTAATGCTATAATTTATAATCTTTATGAAAGAGTAATTTTAACTTTGCCAAAAACCTGATATGTCTTCAGAATTTGGTCTGTTGATGCACTTGGTATATATTAAAAGCCAAGTAATGTATTGTTAGTAAACACAAATTGTCAAAGTTTTATTTTCAAATCATTCAGTGAAACAAGCGAACGTTTATTTGCTCCGAATATGAGATGAAATCTTTTGTTTTATATTCTCTAAGCTATTGAAAATCCAACAAGAAATATGATTGCTTCCGTATCATTTAAATATATTATCAATATAGTATTGTAACGGTTTTAAACCAATGCCTGCCCCATCCTGGAAATCTTTCCGTCCGGGTCTGTTTTGCTTAATAAGCCGTTTATTAATGGATATAGTTAATAAGCAACATTAGGTTTTATTATCTAGTATATGAATGACGTCATTCCATGGTTTCACTCAGGAAATGTACTATAACTAGTTGTTGAAATATTTGTTTAACCTAGTCTATATATTAGGGAAGCCTGGTCAAGTTATTCTATGGTAATGGTGTGTGGTGACTCAACGTACTGTACTTTTGTTGTCGTTATACATATGCACATTTTCTTTAGTAGGACGTCAATTTCAGAGCTGTCTTAATTTTGTCAAATAACAATTTGAAGTGTTACTTCTTGATGATATTACGTTGCAAACATAAGTATTTTTCAGTAAAACGTCATTTTTCATAAGTGTTTTTAACAGTGAGTCAATACATTTCTTACCTTTTGGAACCATTAAACGTATCCTATGTGCCAACAGTCGTGAGTGGAATTTCCTTTTTATTACTTGTTTTCTAATGAAAACATCGTTACACGAAAATACTGCCAATATTTCATTCGAGTCAGAAACACAAATTCCGACGTTTCGCAATTTCTCTAGACGTTAACGTAAACTGTCTTAGATGTCGTAAAAGGAAGATGACGTCATAATCGATTAAGAGTCACTCAGTAGTATAAAAAGAGAAGGTTTTTCTCAGTTTTTTCTCTGATTTGACTCCCGAGGCACTAAGTACCACAGAAACTTGTCATAAATGACTAATAAAAATACGACGGCATAGCCTTTCCGGTTCATACACCAGACAGAGTGACTCAATTTCAAGGTTATTATATTAGTAAAGCTATACCGAGTCTCTTAATGTGACTCACCTTAGCGAGTCTCTCTTTACAAATAATTTATAAGTGACTCGCTGATTATTAGTCATTAAGAAGTCAACGTATATGTCAGAACGTCCTGAATATAGCTAAAAAATTGCTTCCTGGACATTGAACAACAAACAATCAGTCAATCAATCATTACTTTGTCAGGTCCGTAATATGCCTGTATAGTATCTCAGTTGTACACGACATAAAAAGAATAACATTCCGGTATACTTAAATGTTTTAATAAAAGCACGAAACAAATTCACAAGTATTAGAGAAACTCGAAGACTTTCGCACAATATAAAGCGACTTAAAATGCATAGTACAGTTATTTTAGTCTACACCACACACGTTTCTGACTCGAGGTTTCGATCATAATTATATAAATACAAAATATATAAACAGAGCTTATCCAAGTTCAGTGAATTATTAATAATACTAATTTATGTTAGAATGATGTTTAAATGTACTAATGTACAGGTTTTAAATCAAATCATTTAATATACAGTCCCTGGAACGTATAAGTTAACGATTTTATCGTTCGTACATCGTGCGTTTATCGTTCGTACAACGTCCGTACATCGTTCGTACATCGTGCGTATATCGTTCGTATATGGTACCGTATTACGTATGGTATATCGTGCATCGTTTACACCAGCGTGCATCGTATGGTGGATCGTTTGTTCTATCGTTTATCGTATGGTTTTCCGTTTATGTTAGCGTATATCGTATGGTTTATAGTACATCGTATGGTTTATCGTTTGCGTTATCGTTCGGTTCGCCATGTTTTTGTTCTGTCAAATTAGCTCACATTGTATAATGCTTGTGTAATTTGATTTTATATGTACATCGTTATTTACTTTTAGTAAACTGCAACATTAAATAAAATATTTCTGCTCTAAGGATAATAACTGTGCATTAATGGTTTTTAAATAACTTTGAATCATTGATGTAAAAAAAGTTTATTGCATTAAACTGGATCTGAATTTTCTGTTTACTTAATATAAACTGCAATTGAGTTGTCTTAAATAAATAAATAAAAATAAATAAATAAATAAATAAATAAATAAATAAATAAATAAATAAATAAATAAATAAATAGATAAATAAATAAATAAATAAATAAATAAATAAATAAATAAATAAATAAATAAATAAATAAATAAATAAATAAATAAATAAATAAATAAATAAATAAGAACACCAGCTATCTCATGAGCTGTTTAACCGACATTGTCCTACGGAACATGACCATTGATGTGTAGTTTATATATGCACTTAAATGATACAAGAAATAAACAGGTACACTGAACAAGAGATATGATACCGATTTTTAAATTAAATAAATTGAAAAATTATAATTGAACTATTTATAGCAGATGCTACAGATAGCAGTAACCGTTATACTTGTGTACAAAAGCTACAGTAATGTAGCTCCGCCGACATAAAACAATGTTTAAAGGAGTTAATTAATGTAGCTTTTGTGCGTAATTGCACGTACGAGGCAATCCTATTTCAAAATGATTTAATACCTTTTTTCCATTTTTTCTATATTTAATTTTGCGCTGTTTTATGGCTGAGTATTTGTACATATATGTAGGAGCCTGGTTTTTATTACGCATGTAAGGTTGACTAGTATATTTTGTTTGTAAAAATATAAGGAGTTTTCATAAGTATCTACATGTTAGTTTATAATTAAACGAAAACTTGATGTATTTCTATACTTTGAATATGACCGCTTGCATCCGAATTGATTTAAAATTATAACATTAATGCACAATATTTACTCGTATGTCTAATAACATTCTATCAAAACGATGAAATATAAATACCGACAATGCAGAGTTTTTTCTGTGTCTTCCCAAAAAGACAGTTTACGAGATATCTAAAATAAATACACGTATCTCCACCTTTACATCAACTAAATATGATATGAGTACTTATCAAACGATAATCAAGTTGTTATATAAATTACACTGTAATAAAATCACTTCAAAGGGACACATTATCCTCTATTACCTGTGGTGATTGCAATTAACATATTAACAATTAACGTATCTTACTTGTGCACCTTTGCACCCCAGGTAGCTACACGTAAATGACACGTATACATCAAATAAATAACACCTTTTATATATAGTAAAAATCATTTTCAACTAATTTTATAAGGCATGACGAATCACGCGTCTCGGGCTTTCTTTAAGTTGTATTTTAAATTGAAATTTATTTAAACAAAACTTATGTTTGGAAAACAAAATGCATCAATGGTCTTGTATTATTAAAGTGCTGTGAAAATATATTCAAATAAAATGTGCAACTAAAAACTAACTAAAAAGTGTGTGCTCGACTTCATCCCACTTTCCTTGCCGAAAAGTTAAGGGTTTCCACCAGGTTCTCGCTATTCCTTCTCCATTGAAAATGCGAGCCCCCCCCCCCCCCCCATGCTGAAAAGTGCTGAAAGCGGCTTATAACTTCAAACAAGAAATCAAATTATTTTTCAGGTAATCAAAAACCTAAACACATGGTAAACTTTAGTGCAAATATTTTGAGCTTTAAAGTGTATTAACAACGCATTAAACGCGTATGAAAGACATTGTGGCGACTCACGGGAATTGTTTGAAAAAACTTCTTGGGTTTCGTTGATTAAAAGCTAATTACAATCTTTAAAAATTTTTTCTCACTTAAATCGCAGTACATTACTGTTATTTTTTTAAGGTTGATTGATTAGCTCAGATGTATTCTAACTGAATTCTCTATTTATAAATGCATGCGTATTGTTTCGTGCGTGACATCATACGGTGAAAACAAATGGTGCACTCGATTTGAATTCATGTTTGTCAGGTACTTGTCCAGGGTCGATGATTCTCTCAGTCGTCCTATGTAAAGATTTAAAGTGTTCAATTTTAAAGCTAGTTTGGTATACTTTCGACAGGAAAGAAGAATTAACCTTCACAACGCTACATACAGTTTTACGATATTTACAACAGGGACAAAAAACGTTTTGTTAAAAGACACTTTTTTTAAATTCATAACTGCAAATGGATGAATTACGTTATAAAGTATGAATCTAAATCGTTGTCTTGGATGATCGCGCAAAATTACCAGTAGTTAAATATACAAATGTGTCATTCTTTACGATTGATAAGTTCCCGCGGTGACGCACACTTATTTACCACCTAAGATAAACAATCAGTAGGTGTAGATAAGAAAACAAAAATAGTTCTATCTAAAACAAAGAACATGTAGTGACAACAATTTTATAGTTTAACATTTAGTACTACTGTACAAAAAAACGCGTCTGTTAATATAGTTAACAATGTTTTTAAATTTTAGAAAGAGGTGTCAGTAATATAAATGAATAAAAATATATTTGAGAGAATATACTATTATAGCTGAATATATGAATATTTGATTGATTGATTGATTGATGGATGGATGGATTGTTTGACTTCCAGCAAGCAATATTTTAGTTTAATTTCGGGAATTATGAATATTTAAATTACATATAAACAAAGTACATATTTAATGATAGAGATCTAAGATTTATATTGAATCAATGAACCCTCAGCACAAAAGGAAATTTTCAGGTACACATACGGCAACAGAAAAAATTTAATAATATTTTTTTAAACCGCAACAATGTTACTATTTGTAAATGACTGACATATTTAGTAAGGTAGGAACTTAATGAAAGGTACATGAATAGGAGTTACTGCTTTTAAAACATATAGACAGAATTGTTTAACTTTGTCGGCTTTTTCAATCTAATGAATGTAAACGCTTTACTTAAGAAATGTAGGTAAGGTTTAAGTTAATTTTTTTTAAATTTATTTAAAACAGAGGTCACAGTAATGTTAATAATCGACGAAGTTCCATAACAAAATTCATAGCGTTATATATGGATGCTAAATTTTACACACATGATTGTGCTCCGTTATCAATTAAGTACCTTTTAAAGTATTATGTATCTAGTAAAACTAGTAAATGCCTTCAATACTAAAGAAAATACTGAAAAATAAACCATTTATACAAAGAAAAATCATTCAACCCTGCAATGACGACATAAGAAACGATGCACTATACGATAAACCATGCGATAAACGAAACGTTGCACGATACGATATACCATACGATAGACGAAACGGTCTATTAAAACGATAAACGCCGTCTCACCGTTTCTATCGTATATCGTATCGTATACCGTTTCGTGCATCGTGCGTACATCGTTCGTATATCGTGCGTACATCGTCCGTATATCGTCCGTTCATCGTTCGTACATCGTTCGTGCATCGTGCGTTTTGTTAACTTATACGTTCCAGGGACTGTATTTAAATAAATAAAACAGATTAACCTTACTACGTCTTTAATTGTCAACTGTAGAGAACCGGGGCACTGTACATTGCTGGCATATGTTAGCCTGTTGTAGTAAAAGCGGTATCGGATAAGGCTGGTACAGTATATGAGTTATTATCAAATACATTTAGTTTCAATCAAGAAAAAAATTTGACCTTAAACATTTTGACAGTGGAAAAAAGTTTTTTCAAAGGCTAAATTTTTTTCACTGTTTAAAATGTAATAGGTTCTTAAACGTATGTCTTTTTGGAATGACAGGGTAATCTTCCACGAGTGATACATTTTTTCCGTTAATGGAGTGCAGCGGTACGAGCACAAAAACATAAAAAATTTCTATTACAATTGGAAGATCACACGATCTTTACCCAAAACATTGAAGTACCGTTTTTTTACAAAAACTAACAACTTTCAAATTGCGATATCAAATAGACTTTCCTTTTTTTAATATCTGGCATCCAATCAGAACGCCATAAACAAGAATATTGTTATGTAACTAACAACGTTCTTGTCTCAGGTATTTGGATTGGCTCACACAACGAGTAAAGATATAGAGTGCGCGTGAGCTTATCTGTACTGGATCATCTTTGCCAGAAACCGGTCATTTACGGAAGAACAAATGTTCTTTAAGGCTATATACATGTATATACCTGCATTTCCACTATAATCACTGACTTTCAGTCTGTACTTTGAATCAACTTACCAACAGAAAAATGTCTGTATAAGGCGTATCGCTTTTCTCGGTCATAGTCTTCTAGTTCAATGCGTAAGTCAGAATATGTAATTTATCATTACCTTAGGAAAAACAATTTAATTTATATCCACTACACTAAATATAAATATCATTTTCTATATTGATTAAAATTCGTATTTCTTATGTATATCTCTAAAACCTCAAATTGAATAGAAATTTTGAACCTATATTTACAGCTGAACAATTCATAATATATTGATTAATTGAGACAAGAACACTATTAAGGAAAAAAAGGTTGCAATTAATTAACGGAACTGTTAATAACTATGTGAATGAAATGTCATCAAAGATACCAATGTTTAAAAAATGTACGACGCCATAAACGCATTTCTTCTATTCAAGACTCACCAATGGTTCTCAAATCTTAAAATTATTTACAAATCCAGATAATTAAGATTTTGTAGAGTGTTTAATAATAAAAAATTATTCCAAATCCATCTAGCGAAAGAAAAACATAGGAGTTTAAATCATTTTCGAAATTTCGGACAAAACATAATAAATAGCCCTTTTGTAAGCGCCGGAGTGCGCATACGGGACAGCAATCGGTACACTTATTTTACAATTTTGTTTAAAGGATACAATAGATGAAACACATAAGTGATATTTTGCACAATTGATCCTTGAGATTGTCTTCAAAACACATTAATAGCTGTCCGAGGAATAATGTTACTGTGTCTTTCGCCTAGTGTGCTTGGTTCCTTGATAAACATTCATTTTAAATTAAGTTCACTTAAAATTTTGATTTCTTCAATGATTTCCGTTTAAAATTTATATTGAAATAACTAGTCACGTAAATGACCCTCGGGTCAAAATGTGAACATTTAATGTACATGCACATTAAACTTCTAACTTGTGAAGTATTATAATTATTATTTATTAATTATGACACAAGACCAGTGCGTTTAAAAAACAGTTTTATATGATCACAACATTAAGTACAAGTTGCTTATAAACTATAAACTGTTTATATGAAATAAGCAATCCTATAATTTATGACAGTGTTGAATTTTCGTTGTTAAAATTTCAGTTAAAACATGATCAATACAATTATTTGCGCGAACAATTTTGTTCCGTTCCATAATACCGGATCTGAGGTGTTTTGGAGCTTGTGAATGTTGATCAAAGCAGATAGCATTGAAGACTTCATTTTTTAATTTAGGCAATAAAATTTTCAAATTACTCACCCAAACAATGTTCTCCGTCTAAATTTCCAAAACTCCTGCTGTATTCTTTCCAGTTCCGGTAGAAATTAGTCTTTCCATTGAAACGATGTTGAATGACCTTAAAATAGAATGTACCGCAATTTGTATGTTTTGTAGTCCAAAGATAATCTCTAAAATTTATTTAGCAAAATAGAAGGAATACACAAAAAGACTAGGCATTTCAATATTCAGTTATCAATGTTATGTTTTAACACATGTTACATGTCTGTAAAAAGATGTTTCAGTTATCGTACCGTCCAACCTTTGCCTTGATATCCTAAATGGCAGTATACGTCAAAAGGATTTGATCCATCAACATAAATGGTATAAATACCACTCTTACATCGCCGTTTGTTTAAGTCTGCACAATCTCTCGATTTTTCCACTGTTATAAATAAAAGATGCCCATATTAAAGGTATTGCAGTTTTCTAAAAAGAGTAGTCTCATTGTAACAGCTACAAAAGTCTTAATATCTGTCCCAACCTATTACTCTAATTTTTTTCAAAATTGTGTTCGCGATGTCCCTCCATTTTTCCGGTTGATTTAGTTCTTAATATGCCTAAAATATTGCTTACTGATCGTTAAGCAAATATTGAATCAATCAATTAATCAATTCATTACAGAAAAGAAATACGTTCTGCAAACTGTTCTAATATTACGAAAGAAACGTATAGATTAGGTTAGTCTGTGGAAAGGACAAATACCATAAATACCAAATAAATAACATGAAAAAGACGGTCTTGTTAAAAATCACTGAAGGAAAAGGTCTTTATTATGGATTATTTCTGAATACGAAATAATAATCAATCCTAATTTTGGAAAGGCTAAAATGTTTCATTGGTATTTTGCCAACAATGTTCATTAGATGATTCCAATAAAATCTCACCAGATACTGAACCGCTGGCATAGCTGCTTTAAATCAAACTGTCACATCTCTGTCATATCTGAATCGGATGTTAAAGACTTAAGTTGCTCAAACATGGAAGTCAAACATGTTCACAATATTTTGTTTTTTGTTGATGATGTTTAACGCCACTTTCAGCAATTTTTCAGCTATATCATGGCGTCCAGTTTTTATTGGGGAGGAGCCGGAGTACCCGGAGAAAACCCCCGACCTGCGGTAGGAAAACAGGCAATCCTTTTCAATTAAGATTGGAGTCAAGAACACACTGCCTGCAGTGAGAATCGAACCCGCAATCCCAGTGTAGACAGACCACGTGATCAATAGTAGACAAACTATCTTGACCACTCGGCCACCGAGGCCCTTGTTCACAATAATGTATTATATTCATTTTGCCATAGTAATATTGAAAAAATTGTAAATTTGATGTCGTGTTAAAGTAAAACTGTCACCTAGACACTGAAGCATACAGACTTCAGCATATTGAAATAATGTATTTATTTCATCAATGTTGTTTTTATTTCAAGCAGGAAGCGACTTGGATACTAT
The DNA here is from genome assembly GCA_944474755.1 of Limnoperna fortunei. Lineage (NCBI taxonomy): Eukaryota > Metazoa > Mollusca > Bivalvia > Mytilida > Modiolidae > Limnoperna > Limnoperna fortunei. Next base: position 27,665,034 of record OX104116.1, read on the forward strand.
TAAAGACTAACAACAAACTTGTTTTAGAAATATTTGGTAGAACCTCTTTAAATTCTACAATGACAGCCAATTGTGTATTAAATCGCACAATATTATATATTTTTGTGGCGCACTTAAAAGTGCCTTGCTCAATTACAGACGATTTTCATTTACACAGTGACCTACATTGACTTTCAACGTTGGAGTAACCGCTGCAATGGTAAACGGTATTATATAATCTCTGTGCTGTCATACCAAAGAAACATACTTCTAAATAAATAGAATAAATAGAATACTCATTGACATTTTAACTCGTGTACAATATAAAACTAATAACAAAAATGAATATATACTTTCTTATCAGTTATAATTTCAAAGCAAAAAGGTAACTGTGTAAACTATAACCGAAAAATAATAAGAAATGTCTAAATTTTGATAAACAATAAAAAAACCTTCCTTGACACATCCTTATGAAGATTGTTTATCTTTGTTACTTGGTCGGTACCTTCGATTCCCCTTTCTTCACTTTTAGTTACTTGGTCGGTACCTTGATATGATATGCAAGGACATGCTCAAGCGAATAATAATGCTTTCTCGCGGGTGGAGGTCGAGAGTTGTCAGGTACGGGAAATCTAACCATAGTGTACATCGTACGTGGAGGCTTCTGCGATCCTTGCATGATACAGACAAGATTTGAATATTTCAAATAGAGTAGGCTTATTGTAAATGCTAAAAAATCTTTATTCTGTCCCTACCAAATACTGCATTCTTTTCCAGTGGCATTCAAAATTGCGTTCCCATTAAACTATCCGTTTTCCACGTTGATGTATTGTTTGTAAACATGATTTTATTTTGAATATAACTAAAACAATGTTCGCTGGTCTTTGAGAAATTATATGATATACTATATAATCGACCTTTGAGGTCTTAATTTTAATGTGATGGAAACATGCCACCAGAACTGCTTTTTCCCGAAGCAGAATATATACACAGACCTGTTACTAGCTACAAAAAAAGTCCTAAAAATGGTAAGGAGGTGTCGAGATTAGAAACACCAATTATTTTATTACAGGTATTTTTACGAAAACAACCTAAAAATTCAAGTAAATAACGAGTTTTCTGCATGTAGTATAGAATTGTGCAATTTTGGTTACTAGTTTCCTTCAAATAGGCCTTGCGAAGTTGCGGAAAAAAAGCCACACCATTTGAACAAAATACTAAATCTAAAGCCTCCAAACAGATAGTCGACCGCCATCCTGATTTTAGAAAAAAATATTAATAAAAAGACCCTTATCAGAATCCATAATCTACTGACGTTAAACGTTTAACTTTTCCTGTAATGTTATACTTTTGTAATTTTGTTCATACGGTGTTTGTTAAGAAATCTCTTTCATATTTTTACATTATATTATGGCCAATAGACGCCAATTTTAACTCATTATTAATAGCCCCTTTTCTTTCTCGCTTTAAACAATAAATCGTCTTCTGTAAGCAATGTGTATAGAAAAGAAAATTGTAAGAAGTGATGTGTAACGTACCAGGTATACAATATATATATATTATCACATTAAATATTGATTTAAACTACTTAAACGAACAAGTCACTTCGATAGATATACAAATGAGATAAAAGGTTATTCTATATATAGCAAGGAAATTTCCAGGTCAATCAAAATGATATTATAATATATGTTGGAAGTCATCTCAATTTTAAGGGTCCAAGTTAGAATACAAGGAGATTGATGTGTTATTTATTCTAACACAGAATAGAAGGTGAGTAACATTTGGTTTTCCAGCTTTATCACCTCTGTTTGTTTTTTTTTATTTCATTTGTCAGTAAAATGTACAAACGGAAAGGAAACCCAATGTCGAGTAAATGTAAATAAAGCGATGTAAGGAAAACTTTTCTAAGTTTGCTATCTAAAAATAAGACATTTGAAAATTGTTATATAGAATTTTAAAGATTTCATTTTACACATATATCTCAAAGGGCATGTTAAATGTCTTTTCAAAAGCGACCTCTTTGTAAAAAAAGAAGCAATAACGACCTACCGCAAGAGTTATAAATCTGCATTGACTTTGGAACATAAGACACAGGGGGTTGCTGTAGACACCACGGGGTTATATAAATCACTTAAACTCTCTGGCGCTCGGTACATGCAGAATCAAGTGTTCATTAATGTTGTGTTTTAAGAGTGTCATACTCTCAGCACGTACAAGGTAGGGACAAAAGTTCACTACTTGTGAATTTTTCAATTCAGTTGTTATTTTCGATACAATTAACAAGCTCCTTTCCTGTTTCTGCAAGCGCAATGGAAATAAGTGTATTTTCAAATTAAATTTTACAGAAAAATGCATCTTAAATGCATGTAAGTTACTACCATCTTTCCTTTTCACAAAATAATATTTATTATCTAATGACCTAAAAAGAAAATAAAACACATTCTCTTCTATACCAGCTTGTCATCTGAAAGTAAAATAACTTTGAAATAACACTTGTTTCAAAGTCTAATCAGTAACTGATGAAATCTATATTCAAGTTCTCCCCTCCTTAATACTATTACAATTCAAGTTTATTTGAACTAGATTTTCATTTGGTAATGTTTTTTCTTTGAGAACATAGCCCAATAATCATCTCAGAGTGCCATGGTTTATTTTTACCATATTAAATCTTGTTAATTTTGTCTGATTTTAGTTTTCCGAGGTATATGTGTATGTATAAGGCTTCAAAATGGCAAAGAGTATAACATATATGGTAAGTAAAATTCTAATAAAGAAAGAGGAAGAACAAAAACGGAACAAAACCTGTAGAATTTAAACCAGGAAGAAGGAAGTGAAATTAAAAACAAATTTAAAGGTGGCAGTTTTTATTATCATTACCTGTATTAAATAATAAGACGTCACTCGCTTGTTTTAACTTAAATGTTAACAACATGTAATAGAAATGTATTATTTAATGTACACAGTAAGTTTGATACAAAATTGTTGCTTCAATATTTGAATATGCTATTTAATTTTAAAAGAAAAATAAATAATAAATACATTTAAAGATATGTCCAAATCTGTTAAATTATAATGCTAAAAAGAAAGAATGGAATAATGTGTAGGGTCAGATAATTTTGTCTCACAGTCGGAGTACGAACATCATGTTTTACGCTTTTGGGATTGTTTTTGTCCAGACACGTGATATGCTGTAAACATTAAATTTTTGCCTCGTTTAAACATTGCGAAATATAGGGCTGAAAAAAGTTATATTGTAAAGTGTAGGAGTCTTTTTGAGAATATATACTAGAGTACTTAAGTTTATCAACATTATTTTTAGAGAAAAATTTCAATGTACATGTATCTGAATAAGATACTTATTTACATGTACTTACAAAATAGTATACGCTTAACCTGTCATAGAGGAGTTATATATTTCTAATTAATGAAAAACGCATAATCTTTATGCATCGTGATGCAACTGACATCAATTACTGTACTGCGAAGGTGGACTTCATTAAATTGTTGCGATAATAGCAGAAATGTACAAACAGATACTTTTTTACCATGAGTAATTATGGATTGTATTTGGTTGTTTTCAAAAATTGAGTTTTTAAATTAAAACAACATGCATTAAAACGTTTCTAAATTATCAATATTAAAGAGGTTTCGTACAAGACGGTTATCGTTATTTTAAACGTGTTAGTATGTTGCAAAGTTCATGGGACTCCGTGGCCTTGTGGTTAAGGTAGTGCGTTTACTACTGACCCACTTTAGTTGCGAGTTTGAGTCTCACTTGGGGCAGGCTGTACTCGATTCTCATCTTAATTGACAAGAATTTCTACTTTTACTACCGCAAGTCAGGTTTTTACTCCGAGAACTCTGGCTTCCTAACCCAATAAAAACTGGCTGCCATGATATAGCTTAAAAAATTAACATTTAACAGCATTAAAACAAACAAACAATACACAGTTCCCGTTTTAAATTACAGTAAACCTAAACAGATAAGGTTTTAATCCATAGTCTATTGTTTGAACTTATCAGCATATTACAGTGAAAGTTAACAGAAAAATGCAAAAGAGGGAGCTACTTTACTCAATGTATTTTGAGTAAATGATTATACAGGAGGTAGCATGTTTTGGGTGATAATATAATTCAATAAATACCACTAGATGATAGATAATTAATTGTATAATAATTTGGTTTACAGATAGAAGAACTACAGATGTCAATGACAGATTTAAAGCAAAACCATTCTTTTATCAAAACTAAGTCGACGTCAGGTCGAATGTGAGTTATTTAAGTGCTAATAACTGATCAAGACTTTTTTAAAGAAATTAAGAATGATTGATTAGTTGCTTAATCTTTTTTTTTAGCTATATTAAAAACAAACCTCATTTAACGTGCACCATATCAGTTCAGGAAATAGTAAAGATCGATGGCTAGAAAGCTTAGTTTTGTTAATTCATGTCAAGTTAATTCAACATTTTAAAGCGAATGCTATTCCACATACTTTTTTATTTACAATACAAAAATGGTCTTCAGCCACCTTCTTAACAATGGAACGCGGTTAGTATTATCATAGCTTGACAACCTGACAACACACTTCATAAATGTAACGGATTGAAGCTTTCAGATATGTTAATGCTTTGACATGCAAAACAAACATTAATTTAATTTGTTTTTCAGGAAACATGCTTTACAAAACACAATTGGCTCTTTAGAAGGTAAATATTCTTCTAGACAAGGGAACCATACTGGGAGGGTTAGCAGTGCTACATTGTGCGTCTTCATCTAGCGGATAAGAAATGCCCTTTTGATGGGTTGTCAGGGTTATAATACAGAAAGTATGGCCGTGGAGAGTATTGGGTGACGTGTTTGAGAGTGATACACTCTTTGCACAATACAATCCAGTTTTTTAAGATTCTTTAGAAGCTTATTATAGACGCTAAAATAACCGTCCCCTCGAGCATACCTTATGCAACATACTTTTCGGGATTTTAAAATTGAGCTTCCTTATTGCTTGTTTACTCGTTTTTGACCTTTACATAGCTGTAAAATTGCTAGACTTAAAGAAAATATTTAAACAATCTTAAAACCATATTTTTGTAGCAGAAACACTTCAAAATTTTTGTTGTAAAACACGTATATTGTACATGGTTAGATCAGCTCCAAACTTTGCATTACTGTTATTGTTTACCAAACAAATTACAACATTTAGTTAACGAAAATTCATCATTGAGACTATACGCTCCTATAGAGGCCTAGTGCTACAATTGTAACTGATTTATTAAAAGTGCGACAAACAATCCTCGTGTCTGTATGTAGTTGGTCAATGAAAAATGATTTATAAAGTCACTCTTTTCGCCTTTTTAAAGTATTGCATATCATACATTTCATAGTTGTAGAAAAACGAATAGAAAAAGTCGGCGAAATAAAACGACGGACAGAAGTAGGAATAAAGTCGACCATAACGCAGACAGAAGACGCAGTTAAGAAAGCAGAAAAATGTCCATGGTTCTTATTAAAGTACAGAGAAATTTGAACATTAATGGACATAAGCAGTCTTCACACCAATGTAGCAATAGTACATTAAATGACCAGTCACATTGTGAAACACGTAATAATACGCAGGATCACATTAATGATAGCAAATCTCTTAAGCAAGCGAATACATGTATGCATCCTTTAAAAAGTAAAACAGAAATGTTCAATGAAAACGTAGACAAAATTAACGAAAGAAGAGTTAAGCAGCCACAAGCTTTAAATAAGCAATCAGAATTACTTGTACATGCAACCGAAATCAAGGTTTTACCTGAAAAGACAGGCAAATTGATAAACAACAGTCCACTACAAAACCTTTCAATGTCAAGTTCGAAAAACACATCAGGTTCCACGTCTTCTATAATCCTCATTATCAACTTGAAACCGAACTCTGAAGTAGAACAGGCGGACTGCTCAGACCTAAAGGAAAATGACAGGAAAAGACAATCCGGAAACAGGAATGTTACTCCCAATACAGTTGTAACGATAAAACAAAAAGTGAGGTCTATAAAATCAATGGATGGTCTGAAATCATGTTTGACACTTCAAGAACATGACAACAGACTGTGTCATCAAACAGGGCAAAAATGCTTTGAAGGAAATCGGTCTTCGTCTTTTAAAGAACCAGACGCCCATGATAAAAAAGACAGTCCAAAGCCAAACATTGTTCCTGAACATCCGGTAAAAAGGTAGGAAAAACAAAAGAAAATTGTCAACAAATTGGGTTAATGGTTTGTTTTCACATCCAATCAGTTCCTTATGATTTAAACATTCAATGATGCAATACATTGAATGAATGCTTTTCCGATTGTCTTTCAAAAGATGTATACCAAGTATTGCCTATTGCTATCTCCAAGATGATAAATTTGAGGTCCGTTATGTGAAGGTACGTGCATGAAGCCGAGTAAAAAAAATGGTTATACTGACGTCGTGTTGAAAACTGCTGTCTGAACGTTAAACTAAACTAAACTCAGTTTCTTTAATAACGTGTGATCAAGTACGCTTGCGGAACTTAGTTCCACAATGCACTGACAAAATCAGACTTAAATTGTTGTACAAGTACGTTTATACATAACATTAATGCGGAGATTACCAATATAAACACTAAAATAGAATGTTGAGATAAACACGTTTATTACATAAGTAAGGATTTTACATTGTATAAGTATTTCCTTTAACATAAAATTGGAAGATCTGGCCACAGCATAAAATTTTGTTCAGATTCCCGGGAGACGTACCGACCGCCAAAGTAAAGGGGCTTGTCAGTGCCTCTCTGGTAACAGAAATGGCCAAACCAAATCCGGTGACAGAAAAATGGTTAAGATCTAAAGCTTTCTGCTATTACCCATTTAATACACCGCCCCCTCGGTTCACGTAGGGGACCCTACCCCCAACTGGTACCAGTTGCAGAGCTATCCCTCCGGTATACGTGAGAAGATATAACATTATAATTTACATATATAACTTGAAGATATCCGTATACACTCCGGGTAAACACCCTGTATACAATTGTTCAAACCTGGCCCCTACGGTACCGTAGGTTAAAGGCTAATAACCGGGTCAGAATAACCTTAGATCCAAACGAGTCTCCCAGGAATCCGCCCCCTTAAATAACCTCGCTGTGACAAATCATTTCATTACAAAATTAATAGCATATAAGTGAATAAAGCAAAATGCCTTAAAGTTTTCGATGACAACATAGAAATTTACACTGTCTATCTCTGCCCATCAGAAGTCTATTGCAAAATGTCATTTGTCCTCCAATGTCTGCTTCATGGAGTGTCCATAATGCTGTTGAAGATCGAGTTGATGTCTATTTATTCTGGAAAATAAATTAAAAACTCAAGGCAGTACCGTGTTCGTTGAGAAGACAATAAATGGGGATGGGTGGGTGGGATGTCAAATTCTTGTAAACAATCCGCTCAGACAATCAAAATTGCCAATGATGCCGTTATTTGAGATCAACACTCTATAGAAGCTAACAATCTACACGTGCTATCAAAAAACCTGAGTAAGCACCGCCTTTAAATAAACAAACGACCGATTAGCCACTCCCATTAAACGGTGATTATCAGTGAGTGATAATCACTATTATATGCACAGTATTTACTGTGTTTTAAGACTTAAGAATATTAAAATTAGTGGAGTTAAAATTGCAAGACTATCGCTTTAGATACATGTACGATAGTTTCTGAGTTTTGCTAACTCCATGTACACAATTGGCACTCAAGAGGAGTATTATAAGTATAAAACCAATACATTATTTTTTAATTCATACAGGTTTACGTCACAATCCTCTGATAAACAAAACGTGGCTAAAATAGCAGAAACAGGTAATTTAATCGTTACAGATAAACTGATTCATCACATTGTTTTTCAGATTATATTTTTTAAATTTACGTTTTGTTTTTCTTGTTAATTGCACATGTATTTTATTCGCTAAGCATGTCTGGCATACACAAAATTTTTGAGATAGAACTGTAGGCTTGTTTTTAATGTTTCGATTGTTCAAAGACACCATATACATGGAAAATGCCAAAGGTTAAAATAATCTATGTATATTTTTTTAAAGTATACAGTATGAGTGCTGTTAGGGTTATAGTGCTCAACCCAATAAGTTCCGCAGCGTGTCCCCAGCCTCCAAATAGGGAATTCCCTTGCATGGTGATAATTGAGCGTGACGAGCATAGACAGAGTCAAGCTAGCTATTTGCATGTTAAAGATCATCTTTGAATCCGTAAGAAAAAACTTAAATTTTTTGTTGCAGCCCAACTCTTTATACTGTTCATGTAGCAGACAACATTTCACGCTAATTGATCTATGACATTTCTTTAACTTATTTATGATTTATTAACTTGTTTTCATTTTAAGTTCAGCTGAACTAGTTCTCGATGGACGAGTAACCATTCAATTAATCGTAATGTATAGTTAGCTTTGGTAGTAAAGGTAAGAAAAAATAATTCTTTGTTTTTTCTTTCAGGTTTTGAACAGGAGAAGAAAGTTTTTCCTATTCTTGAGTGGTACCAAAGGTTTGCAACGGAATCTGAACTAAAAGGTCTGTTGTTAAAAGAAACATGTGAATTAAACATCCGTGTATTTAACATGTGTTATAGTTATATCCCTCAGTGAATTTAACATGTTTTGTTTAGGTACTGACACGACACTGCTAAAATTGACAAAAATACAGAACCAGCCGAACCCCATTACTCTTAGGGATAAAGCGACGATTTAAAGCTATAGTTTCTTGATTCGTAAGTTCGTATTAGGCCTTTTCTGAATATCTGTTAACTCACTTACTTATGGTAAAATTGTTTTGACTTCATTTTATCTTCTTTGGATATTTTTGATATACAAACAAACATTTAATGTATTTTACAGTGGGAATCCAGTTTGTATTAAACAATGTCAATATTAAAATATGTACACGCCAACCTCCAGTGTATAATGATCAGTAGAAGGATTACGTGTTTGAATTCGGGAGTTCCAATTTAATATTTTTATAAGATGAATTTACTAAAATCACGTACATATACGTTATGTATTGGAGTTGAGCAAATGGTATTAATTGTCGATTGATGACCGATGTCAAATTAGCTATTATTCAGTCGATTTTCTGCGAGCCACTTTAATTTTACCTCTAACATGTGGGAGCTTTTATTGTGGAGTCTGCTGGACTGGTCAGAACACTAATATTTTTAATATTTTTACTAGTTGCATCCAAAAGTTTTAACCACAATTGAGTGTTGCAGATCGTTGACGACCTAATGTTATATAGACCCCTTTGTCAGCGTTGAGGTTGACGACCTAATGTTATATAGACCCCTTTGTCAGCGTTGAGGTTGACGACCTAATGTTATATAGACCCATTTGTCAGCGTTGAGGTTGACGACCTAATGTTATATAGACCCCTTTGTCAGCGTTGAGGTTGACGACCTAATGTTATATAGACCCATTTGTCAGAGGGGTTAGTTTATCATATAGTTTTTTGTGTATGTTCTGAGTGATTGTTGTTGTTTGTTTGTGTGCTTTTTATCCATGACTTTGTAATATTTACGTCTCGATATTTTTTTTATTTATTAGTGAAAGTTTTTAAATTCCTTAGGTGACTAACCCTAACTTAAAAAAAACGATAGGTTTGTTTATTCCAAACGTTTTCTTTTTAGTGGATTTGAATAATATATTAAATATTGGGAAAATCAGTTCAACGGGCCATATGTATATTCTCTTATTGGACATCTCTGAAAGCATGCGAGGGGACAATTTTGACCTGATGGTTAAGACAGCTACAGAGTACATTAAAGGTATTTACAAACTATTTTGCTTTCCAAAGAAAAATATAGTTTTGTTAATTTTTATACAAGTAGCATGCATTCAGGACGCTATGGTGAAAACAAACATGGTTTCTTGTTAATTTGGATCATTGTTGCTGGCTTCTGTATCTTACTCAGCAAGAAGTGGAATGTTACTGCAGCAAAATATTTAATGCCTTCTTTTTGTTTTTGTATTTTAATGTCAATACTAAATGTTATTTATATTTAGGTCACAAAGAAATAAATGCAAGATATGGACTTCGAGACAATGTAGGACTTGCCTGTTTTGGGGACACAACAGATTTAATACTTCCAGCTATGGCCGATTATGATGGCCTCCTTGCTACATTAAGTAATTATTTGTCGTCTGAAAAATTTTGTATTCAAATTCGGAAAAAATTAGAAGAGTAATAGAACAATACATTTACATGAGAAAAAGGTGTATGCATACCACACTATAAAGCATACCTTAAATTGTTCATATTCATATACCAAAGTAACGATTGTTTTTAGTTATCCTGTATTAGGTTTGTGATAAATGTTACATACCTATCATGTCAAACAAGTAATAGGTACATAATAAGTTTCATTGAACACATATTTTAAATCGAATTCGTTAAATTTATATATGTGTTCAAAGCTTTCCATGATAAGGCGCCAGTGTATTTACAAGAACTTGTTTCCATCTATAGACCTACAAGAACTTTACGATCAGATAGTAGTTACCTCCTTCGTGCGCCGAACGATATATAACTAAGACGTACTGTGTAAGACGCTTCGATAAATCGCGGCCACTCTTTGGAACAGTTTACCAATAAACATTAGAAGTGCTAGTTTAGTGAACATCTTTAAGAAAGACCTAAAAACTTATTTCTTAAGACTTGCATGTTATTAGTTATACTGTGTTTTAATACAAATATACAGTGTATCTTAGAATTATAAAGATTTTAATTTATCTGTAGATATTTTTATATTTCATTTTAGTAATATTAAACAGAATTTATTCCGATTGAATCTATTTCATATTTTAATTTTTAATTGGTGTGTAACTGTACAGAACTTTATCATGACTGAATCTTTTTTTGTCGATATTTTTACTTCTTTATTTAAATTTAATCTAAATTATTAATACCTTTTACCTGTATTTTATGTATTTTAAATGTACTGTAAAGCGCACAGAGTAATTGTATTATATAATGCGCAATACAAATAATTTTAATTATAATAATAATATTTTAATTTCGTTTAAATACTCAATACATGTTATTTCGGATAACCTAACTTGGTTTTTCAGTACGGGACTGATTGTGACGTCATAACAAGATGTATTGATGACGTTGACTATATGTGAATTCTTCCGCAAACAACAAATGACGGCACTAAAATTGTGAATTGCAAATGTTATTTGATTAATTGTAAAATATTGTTCTTGTTACTTCATTTTTACTAGAATTAAAATATAAGGTTTGTTTTCAATTGTTGGGTTAGATTATTGGATATAAACGATTTCGTTTAAATACTCAATACATGAGCAAAGTTGGTTATTTCGTATAACCGAACTTAGTTTTTCAGTACGTGACTGATTGTGACGTCATAATAAGATGTATTGATGACGTTGACTATACATGAATTCTTCCGCAAACAACAAGTGACGACACTAAAATTGTGAATTGCAAATGTTATTTGATTTCTTGTAAAATATTGCTCTTGTTACTTCATTTTTACTATAGAATTTAAAATATAAGGTTTGTTTTCAATTTATATTCAATTGGTTAGATTATTAGATATAAACACTTTGGATCGATTTACGCTGCAACAACTTCGCGGTTTATTCAGCGTAAATCGACTCAAAGTCGTTTATATCCAATAATCTAACCAGCAATTGAAAACAATCCTTAAATAATAATAATTTATGGACGAACGGTTCTACACGTCTCATTTTTGTAAAAAAAATTTTCGCAGATACCTTGAAACCTGCAGGACCATCACCATTGGCTGCGGGCATTGTAATGGCTCTGTCAGCAATAACAAGAGGTAAACTAAAAATTGAATGGCCACAGGGCAACCCTGTGTATCAAAATAGGGCAGACTTTCAAATGTTTGCTGGGTAAAATACGTTCGTGTATGTGTGATTGTAAACGTTTATTTTGAAAGTCCTTTAACTGTTAAAGGAAAGTGTTAGTTGCTGTGCTGGTTTATTGTCAAGATCTATTCTCTAAATATGATATATGAGGCTCATTAGGGTTGTTCAGACTATTCGCAGTCTACTTAAAATTATACTTGTTCGTGCGATACTCTCAACTTCACTTTCGTCGTCTTACTCTGTTAATGTTTATAAAGATATTCATTGTTTATTTTTGTTGTTTTGAAATAGTTTGCTGAACACACTTCAATTAGTCATGTTGCATTGTTATATATAATAACTTTCATTAATATAATTAAGATAAATGTAAAAAGTCAAACGAAATAGATGTTTGTTGTGAATGAACGAAAAGCTATTCACAGCAGCAGCTCTGAATGGCTTTTCGTTCATTTACTCATTTACTAGTATGACTCGGAAACGATAATCAAAATGCTATGATTTTTTTCAAGAGTCTCTTTGTTTGTTTCTTGTTGTTTTAACAGGTTTGGGAATAACGGCAATAAATCAAGATTCGTTTAAAGCCCATATTATATTAATGTCAGACGGAGTACCAACACGCGTAGAAGCACTAACCGAGGACGATAACGTTGAAGAAAACAGCATGTTGTCTGCTTCACCTTTACTGGTATTTATTTATAAAAGATTTATAACTATCAAACATGAGTTGATGATACAATAATGACAATATTTCATAGATGCATAATTGTATTTGCACTGATGAGACATAATCACATCTATCAGTACCAACGATGCCCAAAATGTTTAAGAAAGTTGATAAAAGCTTTTTAGGGTTAGTGTCCGAAACTATTCCTTCCCCCGCCCTTTCTCAAACAAGTCCTATTACCTGGAAACGGGAAATCATAGCTTCAAGTGAAGAAACTCAGTTGGGGGCAGTCTTAAGATACAGTACGACATGTAGACAACGAATAGGTGGGCAGACGAACATTTGTATAACATTGACGGGCGCATAAATCCAATATATAAAACTAAATGTGATGCATATGATCTGAATATTTGGTAATCGAATAATTCATATCGTTCAATTATTTAAAACCATATATCTAAAAACTCTAAAAGAAATATCCATAAAACATATTGGGAGTATAACAACATTTATAATGTAACTTACTTTACTGCAACCATGAAATCGGATTAACTCCGACAATGGTCACTTTCCGAACAGTTGATTGATGGCCGTGAAATGTTCCGATTGCACCGCCTTGTAAAAATGATTTATGTATGGGCAACATGCTCGATCAACGATTCATTGCCACGTCATAGCAAGATTTTTCTATAGATTTCAATGACGTCGCAATAACGCCAATTCATGGCGGAAATGGTGTTGGCTAATAAGTACCGTAAATATTCAAAATGTACCGTAATTGTCATATTAGAATTCGAATTCTAATATGACGTTCTGCTTTCGCTATGTAAACAAAGCCGTGTTAAAATTCCAATAAATTTAGTTCGCATATGCGCAAGTTAATTTTGGTTGCAGTCGTTTAAATTTTATTTTAAAAAACTAAATGTTTTAAACCATTATCATCGTTATTGCTAATAAAGTTGTTATTTTAAGTCTGAATTCTGAGATTTGCATGATTCAACATTCAGCCATTCAATTATGTTTCAAACACTCTATATTATGACACACGGGAGGTACGTGGAACAGCCTTTCACTAGTACAGTTTACCGTATTTGTCATAATCAGAATCGAAATAATTCATGGATGCCATACTTTATTGTCGTTTAAACATGGGTGGGCATTATATTCATGATATTTTACCCCTCGCGATCGCTCGGGGCAAAATATTCAAGAATATAATGCCCACCCATGTTAAAACAACAATAAAGTATGGTATCCATGAATTATTTCTTAAATATATCTAATCGCGAAGTACCATAGTTTGAATAGTTTTCGAACAGTAATAAAAGACAACACACCAGTTGGTAAATGCCCGTACTTCTTACTAAAACATACTAAACTGGAGATCATGCTTATAATCATCCCTCGTTTTTAGCTTCTTTGTTAATTGTTTAATAAAATGATTGCTTAATGTCTAGTGAGCAGCATTTTACATATAGCTATATTCAGGACAAGTCATGCGAAAATAATAGTATCGGAGAATAGGATAGATCAATAGAGAGGACCTTTGAGTGCAGCTTTCTGAATACTGATTTTTTAAATCAACAGAGAGAGTTTTACTTGTATAAGGAGTTTTATCTCACCAAACACACGACAGTTTTAACTTGACAAAAACACAAACAACATGGCGCCTTTTATCTTCCAGTTGGGAACGAGTTAGGCAGCTCTATTGGCCGATCCACGTACACTAGCTAGCTATGTATATTGAGTGCGTACCTTTGTAAGTTTACTTTGAAGAAAAGTTTTTAACTTTTTAAGTAATTCACACTTTTTAATTTCTTATACAATCTTTATATATAACATATTCCGTTTCAGAAAAACTTTCAAATAGACAAAGAACTAAATTTTGTGATTGATGATTTGTGTAAAAGGGGTTTTAAGATCTATTGTGTGCCCATTGGATCTGAAAATACAGATGTAAGTTTCTGTATTGCTTAAGAACATAATAATGATTTCACCAGACATAACATATTTTCTTGCTGATATAAATATTACAATTGCAATGTGTGATTGAATAATTTATTTCTTAAACAGCTGTCTTAGAATCAGCAAGCAGTTTGTGAGCCATATTTTACAAACTATAAGTCAATTCTGGTAAAGGACTAGACAAAAGGGCAGAAAGTGTTGACTTCTACTATAGAGTTCAGCTACTGGTTCAATTTATCTCCTTGTTTTAAACGAAAAAATCAAGGATCGGTGCTTTGCTTGCACGATATCCACTATGATCCGCAGTCAGGCTTTCAGTATTATAAACCGACAAACGCAGCCAAAGAACATACACAATCAGTCAACGGAGACTGCGCTGAACAGTTAAGTCGATCGATACCTTGGAAACGTTCGCATTGTTCAGTAAGAACAGTGAAAAGTAATTCAATTTATACACGCAGCTAAACATATCTAATGGAAACACAAGTGACACTGAAACAGATAAGAATGGCCGCTGTTGTTGAATAACAATCAACAATGTTTTGCTTTCAAATAAACAAATATTTTGACAAGATCAAAGCTTACATGTTACTCGATTGGGATGTTTGGCATGCCATAAAACTATTTCTTTTAGAAATGCATGTACCAAATCAGGACTAGTGCTATAGTTGCTAAATGTTTGACTGTGGGTTCTCACGTTTGCCGGTTTCTTGCTTTTTGATTTATGGATTGTCTTTTTTGACAGTTTTCTTGGTGTTCGGTATTTTGTTTTTACCTCCATTAATAACTGATATATTAAGTTAAAGTAAATTCTTAAAACTACTGCTCGGCTTAATTTTGTAGATACTGACAAAAATAGCCAGCCGGACAAACGGGCGAGTTGTACCATGTGAACAAATACACCGTATGAGCCGAATGACAATGACACTGGTAAAGTCAACTTAATTATGTCCAGAACACCTACACCAAAAATAATTTGTCAATACATTTTCTACAATCTTGCAATATAGTTAGTTTTTTTACTAATTCAAATTAAATAATAGTGGTTTAATACTGAAATTTCGATTTTTAATAGAGATTGTAAAGAGAAGAGAATAAAAGACTTTAAACTTATCGATTAACAAAATTATTTCTCATGAGATTTGGCGAATTTTCGTAATAATGTCAAGTAATCGGTATACATTTAAATAATAGAAAGAAAATTTATTTTTTGTCTATTGAGAAATGAATGGTCAAAAAATACTATACAGGATTTTTTTATCCATAATACCCCGCCTGGTAAATTTTCATTTTCATTTTGTTTGCTTATGCTAAACCTTTAATAAAACAATGTGTAAAGGTCTTTTATTTATATATTTATTACTTGTCTGGAAATAATGAGTTAATAATAAAAGCAGCATCCATTTAACTCATTTTAAGCAGAAACAACAATAATATCAAATTGTATGAAAGATTTCTGAATATCGTTTTTATTATAAATCCTTCCAAAAACAATAAGTAAGAAAGTAAGAAAGAAAACCGACCGAACAACAAGAGCCAAAAGCCAAGGGACAGTTAGAAATCCGTAAATAGACAAACACAACACAAAAACCAAAAACATAAAACATAAAACACAGAAAGAGAGTAACCCAAACCAATAAAAATCATGGGTGCACTCGGGTGCCCCGGACGAGTAAGCAGTGCCTGCCTCTAATTAGACACCCGTCGAGTTACTCATGTTCTTCTAGAAAAGACAAATCCAGGAATAGGAAACACTACATATGACTCAGCGCAAATGTCAGATCGTATGCAATAATAATAAAACTAAATTTTGAAGGGAAAAATGTTAAGCGCATATTTTTTTAAATTTTAGTTTGATGCTTCAGAAATAGCAAAACAACTAAAGTCAGCTGCAGATCTAAATGCAGAGATGGTGAAGAATGCTATACGTTCACGTAAACTAGAAGATCCTTATGTAAGACATAAAATTGTCTATAATCATGCTGGCACCGATCTAATCTTGTTTACAAATTTGTCTGCTTTCGTGACGTACAGTGGTATTCGGAAAACCGCAAAACCTTTCCGGTGTCAACCGCAAACGAAAAAGCATGAACGGTTTCGAATGCACAAAATCTACTGCTCCTTTTTGAACCTCTGTTCTAGTTTAGGTCAAAATTTACCATGGAAAAAGGCCCTAACAAAATGAAAACAAAAACCGCTGCATTTCAAAAGCTGAATATTTTGAGAAAATAATAATTGATTTCGAAATATAATTTTTGAATTTACAAAATGATTATAAGCTCAACCATATGCGGTAAGCATTTTTTCATTTGTCAGGCAAAAACCTCAAAACACGCTGACTTTTACCATAAATACTTTTCTAGTGGCAGTGAAAATATTATTCCCGTTGTTCTTTACCGTTTTCCGTTGATTTATTTTTTTGTTACTGTGTTTTCGTGATGAATATAGCTGAAATATAATGTTTAAAGCAACTATCAATCAATTAGAGGACAGATTATAGTTTTGCCAAGCTAAAATATTAATTGCGTATGTTTTGATAGCTTTTTATTAATGCTTAAAGCCCAGTTAATAAAATTGTATATTTTTAACACGATTTATGAAAATTTTGCATTGTTTTAATATGCGAAAACTTTTTTTAAACAGGACGATATAGCTGACCACGTCCTCAATTTACTTGATCCAAGAAAAATCTATCCTGGTTTTTTCAAAACACCAAAATCTCGGTCAACACCTCTAGGATCACGTGTTAGAAGAGGACCGCAGTGGAAACATAACAACGAAGATTCACATTTGGCGGGAACAGTGATCGGAGGCGGCGTAAACGATGAATGTAGGCAATTAACTAGAGTTATTGTTTACTGCGCTAATTGCAACTATATAAACACGTATTTACAAAAATGAAACCACTCTTTTTTCAAAGCCTTTTACTTTAAGAGGACGCAGAACACTTTCACTAAAAATACTTTGTCAATGAATTTTCTTTAAATTCGCCATATAGCTATTTTTTTAAAAAAGTTATCATAATTCAAAATACAAAATAAGGGGTTCAGGGCTTATTTTTGAGATGTTGACCACTGAAACTTAAAATTTTTTAATAGAATGTGCAGAGAAGAGAATGAAAAAGCACAATTTTTTTTTATATGTCAAGCAATTGGTATACATTTTAGTGATGGAAAGAAAAATAGGGGTCTCGGAGTTAAATTTTTGTCGATTGAGCAATAACTGGTCAAAAAGTGTTAGAAATTTATTTTTTAGTTAAAATTGCCTACATTGTTAAAAATTTTATTTTTATTATTTTTGCCAATACCGAACTCGTTTATGAGAAAACTTTTTATTTCAACCATTATAAAATTGAAGTAATATTATAAGTATAAGACTTCCATTATTGTTTTAAATTTTATGGAAATTAAGAGTTAATAATGAAAGAAATTATTAATAAATTTACCTTGATTGTTCAATCTATTTTGAAAGTTTCACAAAAATGGCGGGTGGTATCCGGCATTCCTTTAAATAAATAAAGATTGCGCTCATTATTTGGGAGTAGTAGGAGTTGCAAAGTTGCATGTTTCAATACGGAAAGCCTGGCACTCGTCCATAAACAAATAATGCAATTGAACTAGCGTACAAAAATATTTAAAAAGATTGTTTCGTTTTTGACTGATTCATTGGATGTTTGCTTTGTGTCCAGAGATCTTTATTTCAGCTCTATTTACGAAGCAACTATTCATCGATTTGGGAAATATGATCCAAAGGGACACAGTTGTGAATGCTACTTGAAAAGTATGGGGTTTAAGAAGGGGAAACAAAATTAAGCTGTTTGCAGCGGCTACAACAAGGCTACTACTATCGACATCTACAAAAGAGGTCTATATCATGCAAAGGAGCGTGGAATCCTCTAAACTCGTTACACTACGGTTCACAGTCTTGCTTTCTGAATTATGTCCTGACACACTCCAACTAAAGAGCTATCCGCCACCCCGGACAGGACAGTAAACCCTCAAAGTATCGTCCCAGATTTGTTTTCCCAAAAGATTCGTGAAATGATGTATGTTTTGTCTTGATTAAATGATAACGTAAGAGCAAGTAGATAGTATTTCAGCTATATACAATGATATAAATTACTTTGCGCAAATAAGACAGTCAATATAGTAAGGAATTTTTGTTACCACTAGGTAAGTGTTGACAACTGGTAGGGGCATGTCCTTGTGTCTACACTATCCCATTCCCTTATTATAAAAACCCTTTCTCTACAATTTACAAAGCATTAAGATGACATCAACATATTTCTAAATAGAAACAAAGGGAAAAAATACACGTACACAAACAATGTCGATGTAAAGGGATCAGTAAGTTTTAATAAAACATTTAAGGGTTTTAAACGTGCAAGAACCCATGTATTCTTTAAACAAATAATAATTTAATATGATCCACATGTAGTATTTTTGCATATAAACTTAACAAATCCAACATAGAGTTAATCCCACCGGGTGTTTATTCTGTGTATTTATTACCAGTCGTGCAAGACAACATACAACTTATAAAGTTATAATATTATACTAAACTGTAAAATATATAAATGTAATCAAAAGAACTATATTTATAATTACAAAGCCATAGCTTACCAAACATTCGCCAACACAACTAACAATAAATATGAAAACATAAAACAAAAAACAAACTAATATTAAAACATTCAAATGAACAAACTAATATAAAAGAAAATAATTATACAAAGGAAGGGTAAACATCCTGTATTATTATACTTTACTATGGAATCCAGTACTAAAATAAATTAGATATTATGAGCAATAACTGCTTTTCCCCGCTCAAAACTGCACGTGGGTAAAATAACTATCTGGGAATTTGCACGTAGACAAAATAACTAAATATAGATGTTCGACGTGCCATATCGCGCTAAATTTGAAAGGGGAAATAACAAGTTATTTGTACGACGTGCAAAAGCGCACCAAATGTAAAAGGGTTACGACTACACATTCCATTTGTTCTTGTTTGTGTTCAGTTCAGTATAATAATACAGTTATGGCCTTTAATCGACTTCAGGTAATATCCAAATTATTATATCTCGAAAGAGTTATTTTACCTCGGTTCTGCGGACCTCGGAAAAATAACCCTCTTGATTTTATAATTATGGATATTACCTTCGTTAAAGGCCATAATTGTATAATGTGACTCGCAGTCAAAATCAGCAGACGTTAGAAAAGAAAGGTCAGATCGGTTGGTAGTGAAGAATATCTGTCACAATCTGTGTTACTGAAACGTGGTAACGATTAACCAATTTTAAATATCGAACACATAATATACATAGAGTTTAACCTACACTTATCTGTCAAAAACTTGCATTATAATTACTTTTAACCAATTATCTCCTAGAGTTTCTCGTAAGCTGAGATTTATAACTGTCTAGTACTTTAATTACTTTTATAAGCTTACATGATATAATGCAGATATATAATGCTCGATTAGTTTCTAGCATTGTATTGTAGCACTGATATATGTTGAATGGGACAATGGCACTAAACAATGTTACCGCTTTGATGAAATAAGAAGCATTTTTGAAGTCATAGTTGTGAAGGAGCCAAGAATATTAGTGCATGATATTATCGCAGTAGGCTGTAAAGTTACAAGGGGTAAGTAAACACACCAAACACCAATGATATTTATTAATTTGTAATTTTTACACCCGTAGACATTAACACAAAAGGGGCCTCGGTGGCGGAGCGGTTAAGGTAGTTCGTCTACTATTGATCACGTGGTCTGTCAACACTGAGATTGCGGGTTCGATTCTCACTGTAGGCAGGGTGTACTCGACTCCAATCTTAATTGACAAGGATTGTCAGTTTTCCTACCGCAGGTCCGGGGTTCTCTTCGGGTACTTCGTCTTCCTTCCCCAATAAAAACTGTCGTTAAAGTGTCGTTAAAACACCATTCAAACAAACAAACAAACAAACATAAACACAAAACATTGAAATTAATAAGTACTATTGACAAACAAACGAAAGATCCAGAAATATGTATGAGTAATGGGGCTCACATTTCATCTGAACAGTAATTTTCTCTACCCAGAGGCACATATATATTATAACAAAGTTCTTTCAACCAACTGTTGAAGAAATACTTTCCTGATCCAATCTTGATTTGTAACCCTTTGTTTCTCAGATTTTAGTGTAAATATGTACACAATGTCTTCAGTAATGTTTAAATATTTTCAAAGAGGGGACTTTCGTGTCAAAGAGTTGCGATATGTTACCAGCGTGCTTCACTTGTATACTAAAATTAGAAGGCATTGTTAGAATTGTTTAGTCCTAATATGAAAAACTAAATAACGCTCGAATTCAGTTTAATACACTGCGATTGCTTTGACAACCTGCAATCTGTATTCTCAGGAAAAGACTGGAAATATGGAGACCAAGATGGTGGAGCAGGAAGTGTTGGAACAGTTCTTCGTGTTGAAGCAAATGGCAAAATTGTTGTATGTTTTTTTTTTGGTCTGTGTACCAGACTACAACCTTAAAACGTGAAATACATAATCTTCACGTGCAATTTGATGTGTTTAAAAAAATTAAACATACAAAAGTTAAACATGTTTCTGCTTTTTTTTTACACATAATGCTAGAGAACCACAGACAATATGTTTGATTACAGATGATTAAAATTGTCTTTCATGTAAAAAGGTTCAACACTTGAAATGAATCCAAGGTTTGTTTAGATGAAAATTCTGTACGTGCATTTTGATTATTTCGTTTGTATGGTGTTTAACGACACTTTCAGCTATATCTTACGTACATTTTTTATTGGAGGGAGGCGCAGGAGTACCCGTAGAAAACCGCCTACCTTCGGTTTATTTTGAACTTGTCTTTATATTTAATTTAAATGCGGTAACTTTCTTTAAGGTTAACTGGGACCGAAAGAAACTGGCGATTTATAAATTTGGTACTGAAGATACTTGTGAGATTCAAGTATGGTAAGTGCTTTAGAAAAAAACCTTATTTGCTTAAATTATTTTAAAACTTAAACTTCTTAAATAGATAACAAAACAAACATAAAGCACAAAAGTATGTGAACAAAGAGGTGATATCACTCATTCCTAAAGTAGAAAATATCCTGTTTTATTTGCTACACTCATAATAAATCAATCTAAATTTAGCGTAAGACTCAAAAACAGAACCTGGCGTCTTGCTGTCTGAGTAATCGGCGATTATGGTAATGTACAAATATGCCATGCAGCTTGGATCTTCTGCACGTACCAATATTGACTTTAAAAACATGCAATAACGCTAACATTGTGTCATTGCATGGCTTTCCATTGTTTTACTACTTGTACTTGAATTTTACGATTTACTAGCGGTTGAATAAAAGTTTGTTTTACACTATTTATTATACTTTAGTGACCAGCCTATAGGAACTTTCAAGGTCTCAGCATTGCCAAACGTCATTGACCCAAGTGATGCTCAAACTGACATAATGTCAGTTTCTGGTCATCCGATAATTCTTCCAGCTCCTACAAGTAAGTTTGTCTTGAAAAATCAGAGTTTTGCTAATTCAGTACTTCATGATTGCAGTTTAATGTAGTTCGATATTTGACATGTGATGTTTTAAACATAACACATAAAGATGGTTACAGAGAGAATAAATGTATCCAATACACTTGTTTAGACCAGCGTTGTAAAACCCATCTATATCCTTTTATTAACTACCAACATCTTATTTGTAATGGACATGAAACACTTAAAACACTTGAAACACTTAAGAAATTGCAATCAGCTGGAACACATTTTTTTGGTTTCATTTGAGCATGTGAAAACAATTTTCGAGAAAAGAGGAATTTTAAAAATCAATTTACGATCAATAACTTATAATTTATATTCGCAAAAAAAGTAATAAATGTACTATTAAGTAACAATTAATTTTCAGCGGAATTTGTCAACACTCAGCTTTTTATATGTGTGCACTTCTTGTTTCGTCGTCGTAGACTGTCAATAGTTACATCTTAATTATTGCTGAATGCATTGAACCAAACTTGGTCACAATGTTCATAAGATAGACACATTCCTTTATTATGATCACAAAATTCAAAATAGCGGCCACCGCAGGACTTTCTGTAACAAAGAAAACAGTTTGTTTGCTGATAAAAGTAGTCCTATACAGAGTTTATGTTTCTACTGAAAATCCAACGTGCCTGTTACTACATGATTTGTATAAAATACAAATATGGGAGAAGGTTTCAAAAGGCTCCTTACATAATTTAAATCAAAGTTATCTGAGATATTCCTGGTTCTACTCAAATTTCAAATGGAAATTCCAAAAAGTAATAATTGCAGGACTTGGTATAGCATGGGATCCTATGATGACAATAAAGGGCAAAACATTCAAATAATGTAATCACTTTTCAGAGAGGTCAATAAAAGGAACATGGCAGTATCAAAATATCAACGGAGGCTGGGCGCCGTATGACAATGATACAAATATAAAGATTGAGATGGCTTTCAGTCGTAAACCGAACGGAAAGACTATCATAGAAATTGGTCATACAATGTAAGTTATCATTGATTGCATGTTTACTTAACTTCCAAAAAGCAATGTTTCAGCTATATTCAGAACAAAATCAAATTAATTAATTTAAATCAACGGGGAAAAGAATAGACAAACGGTAACAAAGTCTCTGCCACTTAAAAGGAATGGAGTATTGGGTAGGGACGGACAATTTAGCCTTTTTGGAATTGTTACCAGCATGCTTTCAACTAAATCTAAAAAGGTCTTTATCATGCAAGGAATGGGACTCTCTTCAAACACTTTGCATTATTGTCCGCGGTCAGACTCTATCGTATAATATAATAACCTGACCAACGAATTTTTTTCTTTTGATCTTATTTTTGTCAGTAAACCATTTTAAATTGTCTTTTACAACTTCAGTTTTTCTCGGACGTTGTTGAAGCATCAAAATTATTTCACAAACTTTTATATTAAAAGTATATTTTAATCTCTTTCGCATTAAAAAAAAAGTTTACTTGCATTTGTTCTTAACATTAGTAATACGTATTCAACAGGGTAATTAAACAAATGTTTTTTAATTTCAAGATATGTACTAAATTTTTCTCAAATGACACAAGAAAACCAAAGCAACAAGTCAATATCTGCTATACAACGTATAGGTAGGTTGAATGTAAATATACCTGTACATGTTCTTCTAGGTGCCTCGGTGGCGGCTCGGTTGCCGAGTGGTTAAGGTAATTCGTCTACAATTGATCACGTGGTCTGTCAACACTGAGATTGCGGGTTCGATTCTCACTGCAGGCAGGGTGTACTCGACTCCAATCTTAATTGACAAGGATTGTCAGTTTTCCTACCACAGGTCGGGGTTCTCTCCGGGTACTCGTGCTTCCTCCCCCAATAAAAACTGGACGCCACGATATAGCTAAACAAATGCTGAAAGTGGCGTTTAAACACCATTCAAACAAACATGTTCTTCTAATCGATTTGACTGCTTACCTGCAAACATATGACTTAAACGGAAAATCAATGCAAAAACATATTTTTAAGCGCCATTAAGTCTTTGTTAGCCGCGCGCCTGGCGTAGTAAAATTTATAAACATAGACCTAAGATGACGTTTTATTGCAGGTGGACTTAAAATCCACAAGGGCATTCCCAGCCAATTGTTCCCACTTCGGCTCTGACAAGATTGTAATTGATTTTTAGGTGTTATAATCATTATCTAAGTTTAGGTACCTTTGGAATTTTGATGATAAAAGCCCTACGAAATTGTTTAGATTTTAAATATGTTTTGGGATTGAGCGCAAATAATAAGTCTTGATTAGACAAAACATGCGTTTAACGCAGTTATTTGATAACCTAGGTACCTTTGATAAAATTATATTGACGAGTCTTTTACATTTTGTTTGTTATAAAGCTACATATTTTTAACTGCTAATATCAAGACATACAATGATGTAAACTGCCAAAGAATTGTAACAAGTGTGCCTTTGAACAAAGAAAACAAAATGATGTTATTTAATTATTGCAAACATGGTATTAATTTTTTAATTTGTTTTTTGATAGAGCATATTTATGGTGACAACGAAGAACAAATCGTCTTTGAAGACTAAAAGTGTATTTTTGTTTATTTATTTTGATTACGTATTATGCTGAATGCAACAACATAGTTTACTATAACGAACAATGTCAACATTACACAATAAATTTCTCTGTATCAAATAAAATAATTACAATTAGTGTTTATTTGTTCGAAGATTGATTGGCACATTGTAGCCACTATAAAAGGAAAAAGACTGACATCTGTACCAAACACTGCATACTTTGCAAAATTTATGAATATAGCTGAAATATTTCTCACTTGACGTTACGTAAACACATCAATCAATCAATCACCAATAAATTAATAAAGAAAATAAAACAATTAAGAAAGCAGATGTAAAGAAATATTTTGCTTTTCTGAATTCTTTTTTTAATTTATGGTCGCCATTTTGAGTTGATTGATCGCTATATAATCTAAATATATGGTGACGGATATCCTTAGGTAATGTCCGTTCGTGACCTTACACTGTTTTATACTTATCGCGACAAGTGTCAATAGTGATCTTCCTTGTGAAACACTGAATATTATGCTTTGGTCACGTTAGAGATTAAACGGAGCATAAATTTGTATACATGTTTATTAACAGTTTTTCCATATTTCGGAAGAGATCGCCGAACGGCTGTTTTTATCGAAATAAATATAACAACCTTAATTTATTCATTCAAAATCCACGGTACTACACAGTTGACAAAGTTAATATAAATCGCAAACTCTAATGTTGACAGACAAAGGCCTGGAAAAATATAATTACACGAAAAATATCACGTAGCATTATAAATTATCGTGCAAGTAACTTCATATTGTTTACACACTATGACCTGATAACTTTTTGCCCGTTTTGTCCGTTTGTCTGGACTAATTTTACATTTCTCCAGATAGATAATTAATTGTTACAGAATAACTCATTTGTAAAAAAATATACACCATACACCGTTTGCCGAATGTTGATATCGATGAATAGAAGTTTTTAAATCCGATCAAGCCTTTGGCACTCGTAGGTTTACTGAAAAATACAGAAACTCGAAATAACTAAAAAAAATTCTCTTTTAGTTCCCATTAGAATATCATTAGTCTATTGAAAAACGCGTCCTAAAACAAGACAAATATGTTAACAATTAAAAACTCGACCAGTTGACATATTTCATCTTCAGTGTATTTTATTAGATATTTCCTTCGTCTCATCCAGTGTATCTTACAAAAACAGCGTTTGTATATCCTGGAGCCTGCATATAAGAAAGGTGACGTAGAATGTCATAAAATGCAAGGTTTTCATACTGTTATATTGGAACAGAGACACATACCCTTGAGTGATTTTTCGAATTTTTAAATATACACCTTTCATTTACGCCACTCATGAAAAAGATAGTATTACTGTAGGTTTTGCGTCACGTTTTTAGCTCACATGACCCGAATGTAATGTTTTGCCTTCACTTAGCGTTTGTCGTCGTCATTAACTTTACTTTAGATTTTTTCCTATGAAACCATTGAAGGGATTGCTTTGCAACATTGCGCACTTCATCTTCAGGATGTCTTCTAACGAAATTGCCTGCACTGATGCTGCTGACTGAGCTACATGGCCACCGTTGCTAAAACCAGAACAGGGGTGAGACTTTAGTTTTTGGCGTATAGTTCAAAAATTATAACAGATAGAGCAAACCTTCAGCAACAAAAACATCCCATTGTGTCGAAATTGTAATATGATCCTTTAAATTCATCAAAATCGACATTTTTGTCGTTTTTCCTTTTAATCTTGACAAACGAAAGTGCTAGAAAAAAAGATAAAATTGTTCATCTCCATTTAATAAAAGCCACAAAAATGACTTATGGTCATGATTGTGTATTCTAATGCAGTTCTTGATATAACGTCGATTCTGATTGGATAACGTCAGTAATTTCATGGCATCAATCCACAACTGATGCCGTGAGATGTTAACGCAAGCGCAGACATTATTTCCGGTAAATAACAATTCCCATTTTAATGAGGTAATTAAGTTGATTATTGCCGTAGCATTCGAATGGAGATAACCGTAATGCATTTAAAGATTTTCCGGCATCAATTGGTGATTTAATGGTCGGAAAAATCCGTTTACTGGCTTTGCTTACGCGTCGCCAGTAAATTCAATTTCCGACCATGTGATGATATGTTTGTGAGTTTATGTTATGTTTATAAATCCTCATAATTCTTTAAATTTGCATTAAGACATTAATTTTCCTATTAAGGTATTCTAAATTCCATTTTTCTTGTGTAATTTGGTAGCAGGGATCGTCAACCTAACATATGAATGTTTTGTTGATTTTTACGTACCAAATATTATTCATAAAAAATCTTTTGATTTGAATAAATACAACTTAAATCTATAACTTTATTTTCTGTATAGAACACAAAAAAAGTTTAAATTTAACAAATCATTAACGTCAATTTACCTAACAAAAAATTTGTAATCGCCGTCGATATTGAATGCCGCCATCTTTGTTTACATTGGTTACGCTTAAAATAGTTCGGTCAACGTCATTTATCCAAAAATAAATTGAGTCACCTTCATTTATCAAAAAATAAATTTCGCTACAAACATCTACCAGAAGTAATCTCGACCAATCAAATAAACGTATTTCTTAATATGCAAATCATATTAGAATTATACAGAAATATTAAATAAACTGCTAATTAAGTCAAATGAGAGCCTGTTGTTGTTGTTGAAATAGCTAGTTGTCAGAAATTTTGATATATGTTTGGTGGTACATTTAAACGATCCGGCTACGAAACATGGTTTGTATGGATATTTGTGTTGTTTCTCATTGACTAAAGTAAATTGCTTGTATAATTTTTTTAACGAAACGTTTATGACTTCGGAAATGTGCCTTTACACTCTAATAGACACGGTTTAAGTAAATCGGAATACGATTAATTCTACCACTATTATAGGTATTTGAAGTGGATAGAAAATGTTTAAAAAGTAAAAATAAAATTTGCATGCCAGAGAACCTGGTTGAACCCACCTTTCTTTTGAAATGCCTTGCTGTAGTTACTATATTTTTGGTTGTTAGTTATGGAGTTGGCGGTTTCTCGGACTTTGATTTGTAGATTGTCTTTTTGACAGTTTCCTCGGTGTTTGTTTGTTTTTTTTTGTTATTACCTTCATTTATATATTAAGGACCGATAGTAAGATTTGTTAGTTTTATTGGAAATAAACTTAATAATGTTGTATTGATTCTAGCATAACGCGCTTCGACCATTACACAACGCGTACAACAATTTTGATATAAAGATCAATTCCGAAATACATCTTCCTTGTAAATTCACTTTTAGGATTTAACTTTTTCCGGAATCTATATAAGATAAAACAAGTAGTGTTTCTATTTCCTTCTTATATAATAAATTGTGCGTCTCATATGAACGACTGTTACATTTTTAAGCTGAAGTAAAGCACTTTGGAATAGAAAATCCCGGATCAGGTACTTTTTATAAAACTGTTTACTTAACACATAAGGTTAAAAATGGCATTATGCAATTACCTGAAAATCATGCATATTTTAAACTTCTACAAACAATGCAAGTTTATAACAATTGTTTCTTTGTATTTTGCTTGGGTATATATTAAATTGCGGAGTTTTTATAAATCGTACAATTAACAAATGAAGCTGACTTTATTCAGATCTAAATTACATTTTGTTAACAATTCTTATTCTGTATTATTTAATTTCAAACGTGTAGATGGCTTTATCCGGATTTAGCTTTTTACAATTGTTGATAAAACATGTTTTAAAAGGCCTTCCTGTATTTTTGGTTTGAGCACTACTGATAATGCAGCGTCGATGAAACGAGCGATGATGTACGACTGACAAATTGCAGGTTTTTCTACTTCTGAATATAGAAAAAGTAAAAACTGGCAAAGCAATGGCTTCCGATATGACAACGTGATTTAATTATATCACTTGCTTTACCTATTTAACGTATTTTTTTCATAGGGAACATATTTAGCAATAAAATTATAACAATTGTTTCTACGTCTTTCTTCAGTTAATACGAAATAAACGCAATGATTTTGTACACACTTACGCGAAACCCGTTCCACATGGTACTACGTGTTTTCTGCAACATTGAGTGTTTTTCTTTATGAACCGAAATATAACTACAATGAATCGTTAAATATACTCTTCTTATGAATTCACCTTCTTAAATCAACTCAGAGTTCATTTCCAGTACACTTAAAAATTACACAAACCGTTATCTATATTAGATATAAGTAGTTGAGTTTCTGTTTCCTTTTTGTATTAATAATGGTGCGTTTTTCTTGTGTATAACTGTTATATGTATCATTTATAAATGCAAGTTGAAATAGGCAATATCTGATCAAGTCCCTTCAGACAATATCGAATCAAGTCCCTTTAGTAACAGACAATCTCTGATCAGGGTGCCGTTTCATAAAGCGATCGTTAACTTAACGTGCACGTTATCCCATTTAAATTGCATGGGATAAAGTGCATGTTAATAAGCGATCACTATATGAAACGGCACCCAGGTCCCTTAGACAATCTCCTATCAGGTCCCTTTAGTAATAGACAATATCTGATCCGGTCCCTTTAGTAATAGACAATATCTGATCAGGTCCTTTTATTAATAGACAATTTCTGATCATGTCCCTTTAGTAATAGACAATTTCTGATCAGGTCCCTTTAGTAATAGACAATATCTGATCAGGTCCCGTTAGTAATAGACAATCTCTGATCAGGTCCCTTTAGTAATAGACAATCTCTGATCAGGTCCCTTTAGTAATAGACAATTTCCGATCAGGTTCTTAAGTAAAAGACAATCTCTGATCAGGGTACCGTTTCACAAAGCGATCGTTAGCCTAACGTGCACGTTATCCCATTTAAATTGCATGGGATAACACGCACGTTAATTAGCGATCACTTTATGAAACGGCACCCAGGTCCCTTTAGACAATCTCCTATCATTTCCCTTTAGACAATATCTGATCAGGTCCATCTAGACAATATCAAATCGGTTCACTTTAATAATAGACAATATCTGATCAGGTCCCTTTAGACAATATCTGATCAGGTTCCATAAGTAATGGACAATCTCTTATAAGGTCCATTTAGTAATAGACAATCTCTGATCAGGTCCCTTTAGTAATAGACATTATCTGATCAGGTTCCTTTAGTAATACACAATCACTGATCAGGTCCCTTTAGTAATAGACATTATCTGATCAGGTCCCTTTAGTAATAGACAATCTCTTATCAGGTCCATTTAGTAATAGACAATCTCTGATCAGGTCCCTTTAGTTATAGACATTATCTGATCAGGTCCCTTTAGTAATAGACAATCACTGATCAGGTCCCTTTAGTAATAGACATTATCTGATCAGGTCCATTTAGTAATAGACAATCTCTGATCAGGTCCCTTTAGTAATAGACATTATCTGATCAGGTCCCTTTAGTAATAGAAATCTCTGGTCTTTTTGTATGGACAATCTATGATCTGATCCCTTTAGTAATAGACAATATATGATCATGTCCCTTTTGTAACAGAAATTTTTGATCAGGTCCCATTAGTAATATACAATATCTGATCAGGTCCCTTTAGTAATATACAATATCTGATCAGGTCCCTTTAGTAATAGACAATCTCTGATCAAGTCGCTTTTGTAATAGAAATCTTTGATCAGGTCCCTTGAGTAATAGACAATATCTGATCAGGTCCCTTTAGTAATAGACTATTTCTGATCATGGCCCTTTAGTTATAGACAATCTCTGTTCAGGCCCCTTCAGACAATCTCTGATCAGGTCCCTTTAGTAAAAGAAATTCTCTGATCAGGTCCCTTTTGTAACAGAAATCTCTGATCAGGTCCCTTTAGTTATAGACAATCTCTGATCAGGCCCATTCAGACAATCTCTAATCAGGTCCCTTTAGACAATCTCTGATTAGGTCCCTTTAGACAATATCTGATCAGGTCTCTTTAGTAGCAGACAATATTTGATCGGTGGGGTCCTTTTAATAGTAAACAACATTTGATCCTGGTCCCTTTAGTAACATACAACATTTGATCAGGTCCCTTTAGTAGCAGACAACATTTTATCGGGGTCCCTTTAGTAACATTATTATTATCAGTATATGTACGGTGTTCAGTGTTAGCTACTATTAAATAACAAAAATGCATAAACAATATAAAGTTTGAAGGGTCTGTTTTAAGTGTTAAATCTTTTTTTTTACCACATAATCATTTTTAACTTTAGTAAGTCTCAAAAATTTCAATTTGATTAACATAAGACCCCTTATCCTGTTTTATTGGTCTTTATTTGAAATTGGAAACGTGTACATAAAAGAAAACGTATCTTTTAAATTAAGACTTTTTGGATTGTAAAAATATTAACATTTAAATTTTAAAATCAGTTGTTCCCAAAAAAATGATGAAAATCTAGGTCCGATTTCTCAGAAAATCTTAGCTGAATTTAAGTTAAAATTCCTGTTTAGACAATCAAAAACTTGGGCATTTTGTGTTGAAATTGTATTTTAGGAAAAGTAAAACCAGTCTGAGATTTGTCTTTTGTTTTTAGAAATCCCGACCTTCCCCAAACATATATTAACGGATAAATTATTGCGGATTCGAATTATACCCCTCATTTCGATTGTTTCAATGGTGGCTTAACGTCCAGAGATCAGTATAACATCTATATTCTTTAAAAAGAACAAGTAAAAAACAATATTCAATGAGCAATATGGGTTTAACAGATGAAAAAGAAGTTTTGGCTCTTTTTGCGATTAAGAATTTATGTCAAGGTGAAAAAGTTTGCATTTAGTACTTTAATGAACGTCACCACCTGCTTACACTCTGTAATAGGTAGATCTCGATTCACCTCGGGTCGCGCGATCTACCATTCAAGTAGGCAAATATTTTTATGCGATTTCATAAATAATAAAATTTTGACCTATTACTTTGCCATAATACATTACTTATCGGCATCCAAAATCACTCGAACCAAACGTGTATTTTGGTTCCGTGTCATTGTGTAAAACAAATCAAACGAGGTAGCAATGAGATATAATTTTAATACGATTTTTAAAACAAAATGGAGTTCTATACAGTACATAAAACAAATGACACATATCATTTAATCATGTGTCTTTGTTGTTAATTGTGTACAAGTTTATGGATAAGTTTGCTTCTACACCAGATTAGAAAAAGGTTTCGAAAGTTTTTTGTTGTAAAAACTAACTTATAGCTTTTATATAGGTAGCGACGACTAGAAACATTTTCTAAATTTGAAGCAGATGGAAAATACAGCTAACACAGAGTCGAATACACGCCATAGGCAAGTGCTTTATTTTAAACGAGAAAAACTAAGAGAACAAAAAGACAAACATATGGTAATCTATTTCATTTTTATACAAAATTGATACCTGAGTAAACCAGTAATTCATTATCTTTTTCTTAACTCTTTATTGACATTTAAAAAAACAATCTTAATGAAACTATTATTTATTGTTTATTGTAGATTTTTGATGTTATTTATATTACAGAAAAAATGGTTTAACTGAAGGAAATCTTAGATTGCAAGGTTTGATTGATTAGTTTAAGTTCAGTGCGCACATTCAAAATCACTATTAACACATTTCATATAATACAACAACTACATGTTCGTCTTATTTTTTATTAATTGTAAAGATTTAATTGTAACTTATATTCTGTTGTTGGGACGGTAAAGCGTGCATGTTTTAATATATAACTTCCACTAAACCGATACAAGGCAACGCGTTACGTGCAAAGATCTTTATATTTTCGAAAACATCGACATTGTAGCCTTTCGAGGTGCAGATATGTTATTCAAGGAGTTCAAGAAAATGGACAAAACAAGAACAAATTAATGAGACTGACTCTTGTTTGAGAGGTCATTGATACTCAAATGAATCAACATTTTAAAATATTGAAAGGTTCTATAAGCACAAAAGAAAATATCCATTTTCAAAACTTTGATGTGGTCTGAGCACTGTCAACCTTTCGTGACGAATATGTTTTCGTCCTTGCCAAAAACACCAAAAACTTCATTTTCGTATTACTATTTGTACTAGCAGCAGTACTACGTATATATGTTTATGTGCAAGAAATCTTAAAATAATATATTTGATATCGAATTCACTTTATCTCTGCTTTTGTAAACTTAAAAGGCATAGTGAACACACTGAGTAACGTTGAGGAAATTACCTTGCGAAATTTAACACAACTTCATTCAGTTTTGGAGATGGTGGAAATCTTGTCAAGCAAAGTTGAAAAAATTTCAACCCTAGCCTCCATGTATCCAGCAAACAAAACGAATTCAACAACACTTTTACCAAACACAGCATGTGTAAGGAATACACCTGGATCTCCTGATAAATCACTACAACCTGACTTGGACAAACCACCTATGTGCAACATAATGTGTGATGGCGATCGTTTCGATAACATTTCAAAGAATCGTGATACTTTAAAAGAATCGTATAATGGGTTACAATCCGTCAATCCGAGTGAACCTAGTACTGTTGATATTGACATAAATATGAAAACAAACTTACAGAAAAGGAAGGGGGACATAAATAGAGCAAACACTTTTGGACGTTTATTAAAATGTCGAATAACAGAAGAAGTCCATGACAATAGAATCACATTCGATCACCGAAGCAGTCGCAAGTGTATTAAAGACACAGTAGACAGTTTGGAAGAATCAAACATCCCTATATCGCGCATGAGTAATCTGACAAAGAACAATAGGTAAATGTCAATGTTAGTGTTAGAGATGTGAAAACAATCAAGAATTAAACGGGTTGCACCTATATTTAAAAACTAGCATAGCATAAATATTTGTAAACTTTTATTGTACATAAGTTAACATAACATGATCTACAGTCGTTTTAATGACATTAGTTACTTTTTGGCATTCTTTAGACTAAACTAGAAGATCACTTTATAAACCCGAAGTTATCGCATGTTTTATAATCGATGTAGATAACTATTAATTTCATTACGATTTTCATTTTGTGTATATTTCAATATAAGGTTTTGAATGAACGTTTGCACATTTTTTCTATTTCAGAAGCTTTTTTGGTAGTCAAGATGAAACCTCTGCACAACACAATATAACACCTTATCCTATAAACGACAGAGGTTAGTGTACTTATTTAACAGTTGCATTTTTGTTTTTATTTTTAGTCTTTGCATACCTTAACAACAATCAACAGTTGTTTCTACAATATGTAATTTTATTTCAGATCACAGCTTCCAACAAAATGTTAACACAATGGAAGAATGGATAAATATTACGAATCAGATACATAAAGAGGGTAACTAAACAGAAAGAATAGTTTCATCGGGGCTGAAATCATATAAAAGTTTTGTTAACAATGCGCTACACTTCACAAGTAAAAACTACTTTACAAAAATTCACTTTAGTGTTTAGTTTAATTAAGTTAAGGATACATTTTAATAGCGTTCCTGGTAAGGGTGGATACTTTTCTAACAGTAAATTCTAATTTACAAGATATACATGTGTAGCATTAAATAAATAAATAAATTTCCATATAAATTAACTACTATCATATTCACTTAGATAAAAGTTAAACTGTCGATGTTATATATTTTGCTGAACCAGTCCAATACGAAATTAACAAGTCTAATATCGGTATCGGTATTCTAACTTGTATTGGCCTGATTGATTTGGACGGACTAGTTAATCAATAAAGATATCATAACGTGATGATTTCTGTATTGACCTACTTATTGGTGCTGTATTGTCCTTCGGATATGCCTGAGCAAATAAGAAAGCCTTGGACCAATAACTCGGCCATCACGTAAAAATTTCATAATATATATTTATGATTCTATATAACCAACACATTACCATTGCTAAACGTGTAACGATTTAAAATACCATTTTAATCTTTCATGTGCTGCTGCCTCTGCAAAATTTGCAGTTGCATAATTATATTATTACAGTGCATATTAGAATAAAGCTCAATAGTAATAAAAGAAATTCGCAAGGCCTCACATATATGCTGCTTCTAGATGTATCAGAAAGTATGCGGGGAGAAAGTTTCGTTCAGATGATTGCAACAGCTAAAGAATACATTGACGGTAAGTATGCCATATATATTATCACACGGGGTCTCGGTAGGCGAGTTATTGAGG
The DNA here is from genome assembly GCA_944474755.1 of Limnoperna fortunei. NCBI lineage: Eukaryota > Metazoa > Mollusca > Bivalvia > Mytilida > Modiolidae > Limnoperna > Limnoperna fortunei. The sequence goes on from OX104116.1 coordinate 27,699,839, forward strand.
TAGTTCTTCTACTATTGATCACGTGGTCTGTTAACACCGAGGTTGCGGGTTCGAGTCTCACTGCGTGCAGGAATACTCGACTTCAATCTTAACTGACAAGGATTGCCAGTTTTACTACCAGAAGTCAGGGGTTTTTCTCCTGGTACTCTAGATTCTTTCCGCAATAAAAACTGGACGCCATGATATAGCTGAAAAATGGTTGAAAGTGGCTTTAAACATCATTCAAACAAACAAACAAAAAAACAACAAACAAACAAACAAACACAAATATAATATATTATAACACAAATAATTATAGGCATTTTAAATTGGGTTGTAGTTCACACAGAGATGGAACATGTTACATGTATATGCATTTATGTTGGCATTTTGTTCACTGTGAAGTATTTTATTTAAAGTGAGAGATTTATTAAACTTTCATTGTTTAGTTAATAGCTGTTTAAAATTATGTGTGAATATTTCTAAAGTAACATGTAAACCCAATTGGCCTAAATAAACCAAATTTGGGTCTAAGAGCAGCGCCACATCTATTGAATTACAGATAATTATATTATTTCTCCTTTATAAAATCATGAAACGTTATGAAAACGCCCGACTGTTTAAATTATAATGTATAATCTTATATATGTTTATGGAATATAATTTGCAAGTGTGCATTATCCGGATTAGTCACACTAGTCGTATTTCGCGATCTTATTATTTGAACAGAATGATCAGTTTTCTCTTGCATATTAAATGAGATAATTCAGATTAAATTGGTAGAGTCTAAATAATATCTGACTTTAATATCAAGTTACACGTCAGTTGTCAGTTATGTGTTTTACTATTAAACGTTATGTTTGGAATAATTTTATAAGTATAATATGTTTATTGATTGAAGGTCTACAGACGATGAGTTTAATGCACAATATCCGTGACAATGTTGGAGTAGCTAGTTTTGGAGGAGAAACTAAGTTAATTTTACCTCCCTTGACAGATTATGGAGATATCAAAATGGAATTGGGTACAGTAAACAGACTTAATAATCGTTTGTTTGTGTGAATGGTGCATGACACCACTTACAACTATTTCTCAGCTATATCCGGACATCTTATTTTATGGGAGGAGAGCAGGGGCGCCGGTGTCATCTGTCATACTTTACCTGTACATTCAAAGAAAAGAATCCTTTACTGTTTACTGTTTACATAGTCGGGTTGATTTTCGGTTGGGGTTGATATCTTAGTGTATGTGCCATCTGGACACACTAATACGTTAGAAAACTCTGTTAAATAGATAGAATAATATAGTAAATACAATATTTTTTTAGCATATTAATCAAAGATTTGTGCAATAACCGAACCATACATCTCAAATTCAAAGGGAGATGATTTTTTCTAATATATATTTTTCTAAGTTTAATTATTTTGTGTTATAATTTTCAGGCTATATTATATGAACATTTCATGTGTAAGGGTAAAAATTGGGGTCAGATAATTTAGCTTTCTTTTTATGCTGTTTTTTATCAGAGCGGACGTGATCAGATATGTATGGTATGAATGCTTATGATTTTAACAATTATATTGGAAATAAATATAGTAGTTATTTTACCAACTTATATAAAATTTTACTTTATAACGGACTATAGGAACAATGACGTATGTCGCCACCAAAAGGAATGTATGATAACGTATTTACTCCTCAGTACATCCAGATAAATCCTTCCCAAAGTTCGCCACCCTTACGGTTTTCATGCTGTTACTTTTACATGGGATATTTACCAAATTTCACATACATACTTCCTATGATTTCCCTTTAATACTTACATTAAAATAAAATTGCAACTTACTTCGAGTTAACAGCAATAAACAACTTTTACTTTCCGGAAATAGAAGTCTGCCTTTAAGATCGTCCCTCAAGTTCGCCACCCGGATGTAAATAAAATGACGTAGTGGAATTGAGGCCAAGCATGTTGTAATTCCTCTTTATGTTCAAAGTTAATATAAAAACGGCAAAAAATGAAAATTTAACGTCAAAAATGTCAAATCCAACAAATTAAAAGTCCAACATGAAAAACAATGAAAAACTGTGCTAACTGTCAATAATTTATTAATTCCTATTCCATGGCACTGCAATGTATGAACAAAAACTTTGTGTCCCTCCTCACAGCTCTCAATTCAGTGCAATATTTAAACTGAGTCCAATGTTTACAATCTTGATTTACGCATTGGGCCCAGCAGGTAAAATAAATTCTAGACCTGGTCCATTCCTGATTTCCTTAGATGTAAACTGTTTACAAACGCAACACTTTTCTGAATCAGGTATTTGTTCGTCATCTGTTTCTTTGACGGGCTCAAAGTCAATGTGAATACAACTTGGACCTGCTTTTTGAGGTATCTGTTTCACAAATTTTGTCTGTTTTGTCTGCTTTCCTTTCTCAGTTTTCTTACTGGTGGATTTAGCTCTTGTTTTAGATTTTCCTTGGGTTTCGACATGCTATTTTACCTTGTCTAGTACCTCCTTTTCTGTAATAGGGATACCAAAAACTTTTTTCCCAAGGGTGTTTCTCTCTTTCTTACTGCTTTCTGATTTAATTGCTTTCAGTTTGTTGACACTAAAGAAGTTAAGTTGTCCATTGCAGTCTCTGTTGAATCAGTCACATCTGTAGAATCCTGTTCGTTGTGTTTGCTTTCCTCTGTAGCTGTTGACGGATTGAAGACTTCTGCTGCTTTCAGCAAATCCACATTAATGACGTTTTTATTCAGAGGATATATTCCTCACTTCTTGAATGCCGATTGTAGATTCTCTGGACATAAGGCTCTCTGGTAAGCTCTACAGGCTAGCTCACAAACGTTGTATCGTGTGATGACAGAATGAGTCGTACGCATTGTTTTATGGCATTCATTGTCGTAGATGTGTTGTAACGGGCCATAACATCCAGCAACAAGTGGTTACAAAATATAAGTGTTTTATATTACAAGGACAAAAATCTAGCTTCAATTTGAGCCATAAATTGTCAAAATCCATCAGGTATAAATGAAGTTATGGACATTTATAAAAAGACTACATATGGCTTTTTAACAACTGTTTTTTCAGCCTCAAAATGATTGGAATTGTTCAGTATATTTTTTCCCGCATTTTGAGGGATAAAAAGCTAAGAGATGACACATTTTCAATAAACAATTTATATAATATGCCTGGCCAAACTTCACAATTTAGGTAACATGACTTTTTCTTTGGAATGTAAACAAGTCGGCAAACCTGCACGAAGGTCATTTAAATACATCTTTCATGGATTAAATGCCATTTGAAGGTATACGTAGGTGCATGAAAAGGCTTAATAAAAGTGTCTTTTTTTACACACATTTTATGTTTTTTATATATATTTACTTATTTCATCCTCATGTTTTGATTTTTTGATTACACGCTGTTCTAGACTAAATATAGAAACGCGCTAAGCTGTCAGATGACGTCACGAAATTTCCGCATGCGTATTAAAGGTAAACAAAGAAAGGTGGCGAACTTAGGTGGTAGGAGGATACAGTAATAGGACTCTACTTTTGCGGACTGAGATATTTTATAGAAAATGAAACCACGATTTGGCCGAGATTCTGCCGTCTTTAAGTTATGCTATGAAAACTTCCCATTAGTTAATATCTTACCTGCAATGGCGTGAGAGGCCCTTTTAACATCTATATTATAACACTATTTGCTCCGACCGAAACAGGCCACAAAAACGAACAAGCGCAAAGCCGACTTTCCTTATTAGACGACCAGCGGTTACTTTGCTGACATGAAGGACATCCCTAACAATTCAATAAAAACAACCAGACGCAACAAACTGTAAAAACAACAGAACCTATAGGAGAAGAGATAGACTAAACGACCTGTTGCTCAGCAGCAACCAATTCAACAATATAAATAACCGTTGGTCTGCAGAATCTGAATCTTCTGTACAGCTCATCATCATTGAAAAGTTCTAACGGGTTCAGTCGGTCTCTGAAGACCCTTTTGTTGACATTGTTGCCATTTTTTCCACTGAGGCGTTGAAGCAATCTAACTACGTCAGCTATTAATATCCTTAAATTATTCAATTTAAAACCTTGGAATAGTCTTAAAAATTTTTAAGTCTAAGACAAAATTTTCTTCAAAATAAATTTCGTGATCTCCAAATTAAGATAAAATTCGTCTTAGCTAAAAAAATAGATTTAAGTCAATTTTTAAACTCAAGACTGTTTCACGATCTCGGGGCCATCCAGACTTATTGAATATACGGCTTTTCAGAAATTATGGTACTTTGGTACTTTCGCGCGTTTTTCTTACAGTTTTGATGAACCCACTGATCACTTATTTAGCATGTATGCTCATAAGATCGCCAAGATAGATTTGTTATATTTTTATGTTTGTACATGTACTTGGGATGCCTTATATGACAGTTAGCATTTATACTCATTAGATCTCCAAGATCCATTTTTTATTGCTTTATGTTCGTAAATGTACTTAAAATAAAAATATTTACTTACATGTGTAAAAGATACCATGATGATACAATCTTTATTGCAGAAAAGCTAAAGCCATGTGGTCCTTCTCCTCTAGCGGCCGGTCTTATGCTTGCCTTTGCCGGATGCATGTGCGATGGTAAGAGACAATGTTTAAATATTTGTTTCAAATGAATGGTGTTAGAATTACCGTTGGGTCTATTCTGTGATGGTTCACAGTATTCAACCCAAAGAGCTACCCTGCGAGTCCCCATGAAGCGGATAGGGGTGTGCTCTCGTTTGGGGTTGTCAGGTCATAATACGAAAATCCGTACCGTGGACCACAGTGAGCAATGGGTTTGGAGATTGTCACGCTTTTTGCAAGCTTAACAACCCTTTTTAGGTGTCGATAAGAGTAGGCTCTTACTAGCTACAAAAGGCTAAACCTTCACCCGCAACCCATTCCCATAGTTTCCCAGTGACATACAATATTAGTTCCTTTTGGTCCATTTTTTTCTCGTCTTGAAAACAGCCGCATTACTGCTTGCTGGACGTTAAGAAAACGGTCAATCAATCAAAAAATCAATCAATCAATGAATCAACAATTATCTCATTTCCACAAAGATAGTGTAGACAAAGTCATAATGTTAACAGTTATCTAATAGATTGTAAGGCAATAGACCAGACTATTTTTCCCAAGGTACCAGTAACAGCTAAGTGATATATTTCCCTCAGCCTAATAACATGTTCCAAGTACACATAGACGTACTTTTATTTTAGTACTTAATACATATGTATATGCGCTTGCATAGAAAAAAGATTATTGAAATAAGACGATCTTTTTTTTCTTGTTAATTAAGGAAAAATAATTTGCTCTCACAGAAGGTTAAAGTATTATCAATATCATCTTGTATTATCAATATCAACATGTAATTCAATTAGAATTGGGTAAAAACTTAGCAGGCAATAGACAATACGGGTGGTGTAAAATTTAAATCCAGTAAATATTTAATAAGATGAAAATTACTTAACTATTACACCTATGTTCTAGGTTTGGGGTACGAAGAGATGAGAAAGAGTTTAATTTTATCATACGTTTCCAGTGAGAGTGAAATTTCTTTGTAGCTTTACATTTACCGAATTGATGTGTTGTTTGTTAATTTTTTTTTGGTTCTAACTGCAATAATATACTGTAAAAAAAATATGAAACGCATAGCATTTTTGAATTTTGCAAAATGCAAATTATGTATTTTACCAGATGTAATGAAATGGTCAGTGAAATTCATTGCTTTTTACAGGTAGGGTTTCAGCTTTAAAGGTCTGTTTATTTAATATTGCCCTCTGCCAAATGAGTACCGTGCCTCTATAAAAGTCCATATCAACTCTCTCGCCTTGAAATTTGCCTAACGTTGTTTACGCGAAGATTATGGTTACATTAAATCTCTTCATCAAAGTGTATAAAAGGTCGAGATTTGAAGCATAAAATTTAATTAAAATACTGCCATGACAAATATCTTCATCTGTTGTCTCCTGGTCGGAGTTTCCATGCTGATCCATGTGAGACGTTCTACGTTTTACTCATTGATGACATTGTAGGCACGCACTACGGTTAAATTTACTACTACAACAGATGATGTTGACCTAGCGGAACGATTTACCATTGAATTAGCTCCAAGGGAAGTAGACGGTGACGCTCTGAAATGCCTGGCATTATCAAACCTGACACAGAAACACCACTTCACAGCTTCTTGACTTACATGGCAATATAAAGACCTCTAATTGACAAGTACAGTTATCTGATCAAATTATCAATGCATGTCTAGCGATTGTCCAAATACCAATGCAACTGAAGAGAGAACTTTTAGCCTGATAAAGAAAATTCAGACAGACAGCAGACACAACCTGCCCCCTCGTCACAATGTATAGCTGTGATTTATAAATTTTCGCTGTTGTGAATTTAAGCCATCTAAAGAATTACCGAGAGCAACACAATCAGACTCAACATCGCAGATTAGAACTTACTTACGCGGTTATATATTTATTGCTTCAACCAATGTAGCTTTAACATTTTGAATTTATGTAATAACTATTTAGTGCTGATTAATAAATGAACAAGATAAATATTTTAAAGAGTTTTTAGTCTTTTTATTTAGTTTTGTTATGAACATTTGGTAACCTATAAAATGAAACAAATAACAAACAAATTTACAAAAATGAAAATACATGCAGTAACGCAAATGATGTCATCGATTAACAATCTCACATACAATTATTAAATCTAACACAAAATTCAGTTCAGTTTAACACTCTATAATATCGATTTGCTCTTTAGAAAATGAAGATGCTCCTTATACATTACCCACCCCGGCGCAACCTACTATACATTTTTGTGCGACAGTTGAAATATGCTGTTCATAGACCAATTCCCTTTCCTTAATTGATCACTTTTTGCAAAATAGTTATTGTACTTTCTTTGCATTGTAGAACACATATTATCAATCAGTTTTAGACACTTCAAAAAGGTATGCATAGTGTTTATAGTACTCCTAATCTTATATATTACACGATTTGTCTTGCAGAAACTAATGTTAATGGTTATGCTCTTAAGCCAATCATAGTTCTTATGACTGATGGGGCATTTACACGGGTAGAAGCTCTAACCGAACAGAACAATCGATTATTCATGGAAACAGCACTGGTAAGTTTACTACTGTTTTATACATTCTTAATTTTTTGTTTTCATTTTTACGCTTATGGAACAGCTACAAAAATATTTGTATTTTCTTCATCGAGGGATATCAAAAGTTCCGTTTTGAACATTGTATAATCCAAAAAAATTCCCTTAGGATATTATATATATATGCATAACGGTAATGTTGTTATCCCTCGATGGGGAAAATATTTTTGTAGTTAATATTTATATTTCCTTTATAAAATTGGATTTCGACTCCCAATTTTCGCGTTTCCCAAAGCAAGGGAAATAAAAAAAAACTATTTATCCTGACCTTAATGGGCAAATTGTTACATGTTTCACCAGGAAAATCAGTAACGTTTTTTATGCGTGTACTAGTAAAGGCCAGTTTAAAAAATTAAAAGAAAAAAAGTAATTTAGTTCTAATCATCTTTCATTTTGTTATTATAAATTAATGTGTTTAATATTCAGTTGATGGGATGTTTAGTCCAGAATTATTAATTTCAATCAGATGTAAATTTGTGTGCAAAGGGTGATGTATGATGTAAAGAATGCAACTATTTTGTAAGATATTGAGAATTGGAATACTCCACATATCTTTTAGTATCTAAGTAGTCTCTAAATAAAACTGTTATGTCATTAATTTTCTAAATTCTTATATAACATTAGGACCATACTGTATGGGTTTACAGTAGTCGACTTACAGAGCTGTCCTGTTGGTCCCCAGGTGGCGGATAGTACATGCCCTCTAGTTATAGGGTTGTCAGGTTATAATACGGAACTCCTGACCAAACCACAGTGGATAACGTGTTTGGAGAGTGCCACGCTCCTTGCACGATTAAGAACTCTTTTGTAGATTTCGATAAGTGTAGCCTTGCTGTACCCGCTACAAAGGTCATCTTTTTCCGATCCTACATATAGCCAGTACTTTTCTAGTAGAAGTTAAAATGTGTGTCCACCTTTTACGGAATTTTTTATTGTTTGTTAACGTGTTCTCGTCCTGACGTAGATGAAATACTGCTATCTGGACATTAAGAAAACATCAAATCAATCATTTAATCTAGTATTACAAAATATTTTCCTGTCTTTTAATGCTAATTTCCATGTGCCAAAGAATTAAGCAGTACTAGATAAATCTTAATGGACATTCAGTAAGCATATGCTTTGTTTTATTAAGTATATCTTTTACCTGTCTACATATGTGTGTGTCGATCTGAATAAAAATTTCACCTGTGTCAACCCTGAACATTTATATGGTTAAACTGTTATGCTGCGAGTTTTTTTAAGCTTAAAATGAAATTTTGGAAGCAAAATGTTTGTTACAGCAAACGTTAATTATATATGATTTGAGAGAGCGTACCGTATGCGTACGTAATTTTAAAAGGAACCTTGACACCCATAATAAATTACACTTACATAAGTAGTGATGAATTATAAATTTAACAAAACTTTAATCAACAAGCTTATACTGATGAAATGATAATGTATGTAATCAGAACTCGTTCATGTTTAAGAAACAAAATAATTATAGTTATACATTTTGCAGGTATTTCAAATGACGAGATGATTCTTAAAACATATTTTTATTGTTTGTATCAATTTACATATTTCGTTGTTTATTTTTAGGTTTATTGTATTTCCACCTTTTGCAATGTTGACTTGCTTAACTATAAATTAGGATTAGTGGTTATTTAATTACACCCCCGCTTTGATGAAGAGTTGGGTATACTGGTTTACCTCTGTCCTTTCGTCCTTCCGTCCGCAACATAACTTTCGCAACTGTTTTCTCATCAACAACTTATTACAACCACTTGAATTTTATATGTGACCTTACCATGTGGTTGTTTTTGCGAGTACTGATTTCAGGTCTGATACATATCTACTTCATGTTTACCGACTTAGTCAGTTCAGTGATGTGAATACCGGGGGTATACTGAGTGAGCAGTAGCTCACAGGTTCCTTGTTGTTTATCAATACAGGTAATTCACACAGGAAGCTTTAAGTATCAGTCCACGTAAGAATCAGGCAAAATGCAAACATGTGATGGCACATTAAGGAAAAAAAACGCAAACTTTTGAGCATAATTTGATAAAACTATCCAATATAACAACATTCTAATTTATTCAAGTTGTGAATTATATTTTGCCTTTTAAGATATAATCATTTGAAATTTAGTTGAATTGTACAGAAAAAAATGCCGGGAAATTTTCCCGCCAAATTTTCTCTATATAACCAGTCAAAAATTATCTAGGCAATTTTTGATGTGCCGCCCACTGCCTGACCCTTAGCTAGAATACTACTTAAGAGTTTTGTGGCTTATTAAATGACAGGTCTATAGTTTACTATTGATGACCGACGTTCGACATTTGTACATTTGAATACGGCAATGGGTAGTCGACTATAACTTCAGTTAACGAAGGAATTCAGTTTTTCCTGAGGTCTATGGTTCTTAAAGGGTAGCTTCCTTTCACGTTTTGCCTTGCTACAGCAGAATCCGCTAAAAAAGAAGAGTGTATTTATATATGAATCCTTACTAATTATAATACTTCATTTTTTTTAAATTAGAAAATTATCTTGGTCCGTATAATCATTACCCGATGTTTGCGAATTTTCTGATGCTTTTCGCTCAGAGTTGTGTGTGGGTGTAAAATATGTATTATATTCTACAATACTATGAATGTTTAATTTTAAATACACGCATGGATACTCATACCAATTGTATTGTTTATATAGGGGGAAATATCGCTTTAATAACATTTTGTTGTGTTTGTGTGTTTTGTTTCGTGTTTTATATGTATATCTACATCCTGATTTGTTATAATTGACTTTCGGCTCTTGATGATCGGTCGGTTTCCTTGAATTCATTACACAGTGATTTTGCTGCGACGATAATTTGATACACCTACAGCTGTAACATTGACTAGTGGTATATGATACCGATCATGTTCATCAACAAACCAACTCAAATACTGGAGTAATGAAAGCGTGGGGTTTGGCATGCCCACTATTTCGTTTGAAATGCCTGTACCAAGTCAGGACCATTGCTGTAGTTGCTACACATTTTTGCTTGTTAGATGTAAAGATTGTGTAGGATTTAAATTTGTGGATTTTATTTTTTGAAAATTTACTTGCGGTTCGAAATTTGTTATTACTTTGTTTGCTATTTTATGATCATTATGAAATATAAATGTAAATATCAGTTAAACATAAAAACCATACATTTTGTAAAGTTTTGCAGAAAATAGGTTATAATTTTTAAAACTTGGAATGAAGTTTGACATATGTAAACGTATATGTTTCACTGCAACGGTTTTGACTTTACTTATTCTTGTGCATTTCTTTACTACATTGATATATTGAATGTACACTTTATCACTACAGCTGCTCTAATGACAAAACAGTACTCTAGATTGATTGCATTCTGAAAAGTTAATTTTGTATTAATTAAATTAGTCACAATTTTAATTCATATACCATATAGCTAATTGTCGCTGCCAGTAAACAAATTCTCTTAAAACTGCGATGGGCCCACATTATAAATATAAATATATAGTTTCATTGCATATTTATTGAGGCATGAAATAAGGGAAATGGATCTGTTTCAAAACTAAAAACGTAAACAATACTTTAATAACGGTATTTGTTTAGCTTATTGGTAGATTTTAGAATATTGTGCGCAACTTTCACTTAGCGCTACATAGCAATAAGCTATCCTAACATTATAAACTGCGTGCATTGCAGAGAACTGAGCTAGAAACTGCAGTTTCATATATTGCTAGTATAGGAATTAAAATATACTGCATACCTTTTGGATATGGGAATACAGATGTAAGTATATCTAAAGTTGTGCATGGTGAATTATTGAATTGTTGCCATAACTCCAGCGAGAAGTTTTTCAGCAACATTCAGATTGAAAACAAGATAAATCAATGTCAAATTTAGTGTCACAAATGGGGTTTTCCTGTGTGGAAAAATGTGACTGCCATTTCAAAAGTATGAAGTGTTGTATAAATCACCCATGTGCCCAACCACAGAGATGCCTAGCGCGTAAATATTTTGGCTTCCTAAGTTTTGATATAGAAAGCTTTGCTGCAGTCCGTAGTGGGTGATGTGTTAATAGAGTGCTACGCTCCTTTTCAGTATCCCTATTGTACATTTAAAAAATATAGGCTTATACTCTACACAAATCTAAAATCTTCGTCCTCACCAATGTTCTATACTTTTCAACAGCTGTCAAAATTGTGTTATCGTTGGGGTGTCTCTTCTTCCCGATAATTATTGTTTGTTCTATTGTTTCCCGAAATAAAGCCCACAATTGCTTGCTGGACGTTACACAAATAGTATTATTATATCAATAACACGTACCCATCTTCTACATGGGGACGTGCTGAACACATTTTTTGGGAGGGGGAATCTCTGGTAAACCTCCTCATGCAAAACAAAATTTGTTTTAATTTCATTGTTAGTGCAGATTTGTTTAATTATTTAGTTATCAACACGAGAACTAATATGTAGTTTTTCTTTACCTTTTATCAAATACTAAGAGTCCGATCTAGGAACAAACCCAACTGTAAACATGTTATACCAAGCCCATTTCTGAAGAAAACTTGTTTTCTTCAGGTGATAAAAATGATGGTTAGCAAATCAAATGGACAAATTTTGCCTCGTGACCAAATATCTCGTTTGTACCGAATGACACAGACGCTGGTAAGTTTTTAATACACTCAAATTAATGAAAAACAAGGATCGATTTTTTTTATACTGCATTAAATGATGTACATATGCTGTCTGAATATATTGTTTGTTTATAGAATCGTGCTTTATTGATATCAACTAAGTTTCCTTTTTTCAAAATGGATTTACTCTGACAATTCTATATTTTAAACATTTCCTTGAATGTATAATTTTAGTACATCTTCACTCTTTGAGTGAATGTCCTTCATAAGCGGAAAAGCAATCTTCTCGTATATTAATTTTGTAATTAGATTAATTAGTGACACTTCTGTACAAAACACCTGAAATGTCCATATGCATGTGGTAAATGGCGAGTATCAATAAATGCAAGCCGATAGAAACATCACAATTGTGACATAGACGGCCACTGAAAGGCGATGCGATTTGCGTTACATAAACAAAAATAAAAAAGTATGCATACGAATAAAGAAACAAAAGCAAACATGCATCGACGTCACGACATAAATGACGTCACCTTTCATGAAAGTTTGCACCAATATTAAATAACACCATACCAACTTTAAACCAAGGCTAGCGTCCTACAATTTGCAAGATACGCTAATTATTCTCAATGTCAATCTAAATGTTGTTGATAAGAAGCAGAACGTACTGTAGCATGAAATATTTCCTTGTCAAATTACTCACAAAATCTGTCATTTCAGACTACAGCAGCGGACTAATTCGTTCTATACCTTCATACACGCAGATATATATGATGTCCAATCGAATTACATATATAAGTTTTGTTATAAAATATATATGCTCGGCATATACCCTTACATGAATATACTCTGCAAATACTCTGTAAATTGTGTTGATTGATTGAATGCTTGCTTAAAGTGCAACAAGCAGCAATATTTCAGCTATACTTAGGAGAACATGTTTATTAGCTATAAAAAAATGGGGACAAATGGATTAAAATTCTGCCGATCACTGTAAAACTGGGGAGGAAATTTAAAAGTACATGTACGTCCTGAATACAGTAATATTTCTTTCTGGACGTTAAAATTCAATCAATCAACACCGAAATGATTAGTATATAGTTTAAATTTTATTCTTGCTTCTTGTCTGACGTTTTAACATAATTTAATTTGCTAAATACAAGAGGTGGGGATTTTAAACAAGTTATAAAATTTTATCAACGTCCTATCCCATTCAAATTATGGTTACAAGTTGACGTAAAATGTTTCTTATTTTAATTCATTTGTTCAAGCTGCAGAAATATCATTATCACAAGTCAGGGATTTCTGTGTCCACATGTGTCCATGAACCCCTGACAAACTTAGCTAGGAAATTCCCGGGCTAGAAGTCACTATTTTGATTGGCTACATCGTACCTTAATGTAGCCAATCAAAAGCTCGCTTTCATTCACGACTTGGTAAGGGGATATCGCGATGTCGATTGTAAATAAACCAAACGGATGTGTTGCAAAGACCATGTGAAAGTCAGTGTATTTTGTACAGTAGTGTTAATAGTTTGTTATTACCGCGTTATTATTTAGTTGCGTTACGTTTTCTTCACACTCCAGAATGAGTAAGAATGACCACTGCCAAACACTTGCTTCTTTCAAGCAATTTCATTAGTTGATATTTTAAAGGATTGACGTCATACGAAAATCTTCTAGCCCGGGAATTTCCTAGCTAAGTTTGTCAGGGGTTCGTGGACACATGTGGACACAGAAACCCTGACTTGTGAGGATGCAGAAATATAAAAACAATGACTTCTATGTTTCAGCTCCGAGCAACTGTAATTGCAAAACAACTAGAAGAAGTCCAAGTTGTGAACAAAAGAACACTCAAAATGTCTTTAATATCAAATGGTTTGGACGATTCAGATGTAATTTTCAGTTATTTCCACACTCTAATTTTTTGGCGTGGTACGTTTTAAAATAAGAAAAACCGCATTTTACCCTTCTTGGACAGATATATGTGTACAAGTGCCAGCAGAATCGGTGAAAATTATTTATTTTAGTATATAATTAGAAAACTCAAGTTCGTGGAGTTTAAATCCCGCATCAGAATACAATTTGCCCATCGTATATGTAATTTATCGTTTTACTGGTAGGGTCCCACAGAGCTGACAATCGTGTCCTTAGATGGATGATAAGTGATAACCTCTTGTCAGGGTTGTCAGGTTATAATACGAAAGCCTGACGGCAAAGCATGGTTTGTAACAAGTTTGGAGAGTGCACTTTTTATTTTTATTTTTTTTAAAATATTTTGTAACATACTACACTATACTTTTTATGTCTTTTAACCCGTTAATTTATTGTGTGTACACTTGTTTTCGTCCTTATTATTGGCAAATCATTGGTCGAAGACGTTTACCGATCATTTTATCAAATAATCTTATTATTGATAGACGATTTCTATGGTGTTCTTAAAAAATTGAGAACATTATTGCAATGCACTTAAGTCAACATTGTCTCGTAACGAAATCAATATAAATCGTGTAAATAAATTAAATATACTAAAATACTGCTGTAATTGGTTTAGACCTTTTTCTATGTCATTATCAACAGTTTTGCTGTATTTGACCTTTTTGGTAATTTTCACTTTTTCACCTTTTTATACCTTTATTTTAAGGATGATATTATCGATCAAGTGTTATTGTTAATTGACCCCAAGACTAAGTATCCCGGTTGTTTTGAGCAAACAAAATGGCCTGCAGTTAAGTTAGGAACTCGGGTAAGACGTGGCTCTGATTTGAAGGGGAAAGATCCGGACACCAGCATGTTAGGAACCGTCATAGGTTCAAGAAAAAATGGTATGTTTTCTTACATATATGCCTAATCCTTAGGCGAAAAAACCAATGCTATTAATTATTATGAAGAAAATGCGTGTCTAAACTCAAAGTTGATCTATACTGGTTAGTGTCAAATAAATTATTAGTGTTTTTATATTTGTATTCGATCTAATTACTAACTTGTCCGTGTAAAGTTACATTCATTGCATTGAAAACAAAAGAAAATGCTTTATTTTTTCCATAAGAAAAAAAACATGCAGGGAATAAGAGCCGTAATAATCCATTGTTTTTGTTTCTAAACTAGACAACAAGCCCAAAAATTAAGCAAATAAACTAAAAAGTTAATTATTATATCATATGCATGTATTATATATTATTCGCAGAAATATTTTAATATTTCTTGAAAACTAGGTTAAATTATAGATTTTAATGATTGACGTGGGTTTTCCTTATCGATATATTACACATATTAATATTTTGCAAGTGTCAATGTGTGCGTCAATTTCATTTAAAGTTATATTTATTTTATATTTGATCAAATGTAGTATAAACGTTTAAGTGATAAAGACTTTAAGTACTGTCGAGGTTAATTTTTGGTGTGTTTAAAAGTGTATTAAAATAGGTATATATATCATCCAAAATATTTTAAATACTAGATGCTTAAAATATATTTAGATAACAATCCATTCTATTAATAGGAATGGTTGTGGTTGAATGGGACAATGGTGACAAACAGAGTTATAACTATGACGAAGAAACCGACGTGTTCGATATTATGCCAGTAAACAAACCACGAAGACTTGTGGATGATATGATTGCTGTTGGCTGCAGGGTTAAACGAGGTCAGCACTATCGTATGTCACAGAAATATTAGCGAGCATCGCAGATGCGAGCTATACGGTTACATGCGCGTGTGAAAAAAAAACAAGTCAAGTGATCCATATGAACAAATCCATTTCAGATGGTAGCTGAGCTATCCGAAGAAAATATTGTAGACGAACGAAAAAATATATAATTTAAAAGTAGACAAAAATAATTCTGACATCGATAAAATTAAAGTGTTTATTTTTTAAATTACTACAAAAATGCAACCTGAAACGTTGTATTTGAAATTGAGTTTTGTGACGTCACCAACACATTAGATAAGACGTCACGTCATCAATGGAATGTAGAGGCACTGTAAGGGGACTCTGAAGTAACGACATGAACAAAGTGCGATGCTCGCATTTAGGCTGCGCCTACATTCATATTTTTACCAATAGGTTATGATTCTTTTCATTGTGTAGAAGACAACAAGAATGCACAGACGTATTATGTCTAATCGTCCCATTTCTTTATAACGCGCATTACTAGAATTAGATTTTAATACTGTAAAATGTTGTCGTATTATTTTAATTTCATCAGTAATTGTAATGTTCCAATAAAATTCAGTAACTATATTTATATGATTGATTGATTAGATGTTTGCTTTACGTCCAGCGAGCAGTATGTCAGCTATATTCAGGACGAGAACAAGTAAACAATCAATAAATCAACAGAAATATGGGTGGGATGGGACACAGGACACTAAATGTGACTGCCACTGGAAAAGTATCTAGTATTGGGTAAGGGCGTATAATTTAGCCTTTTGTAGCGGCTACAATGAGCCTAATCTACAAAAGGGTCTATATCGTGCAAGGAGCGTGGCACTCTCCAAACACGTAACCCACTACGGTTCGCATATTCAAAATGTACAAAATGTATTTAAAAAGATTGAAACATGTTAGTCTTCTTGTTTTGTAAATAGAATAAAGTTTTATTAAATTTATTAAATTTGAATGTTTGTTTTTAGTGTAACGACATATTTCAGTTATATTCGGAACAACAACAAGTTAACAAACATTAAATCAAGTTAGAAAATAATGGATCAGTGGGAACTGTAATAGAAAAACTACGAATATTTGGATAGACTTACAATACCTTTTACTGCTTTCGAAGCGGACACAAAAGACTATGCTTTCCCCTAAAAACTTCGAAAGTGGTAGCTATAGCGCAAGGTCATCGGAACGTTTCACACAGGTTACCCACTATGATCCACAGACAGGTCATTTGTATTATAACTGTAACTCCCTAAAAAGAGAGCCTTTCATATTCGTTATCGGCATTTAATTTGATCACGAATCAAACATGCTATGAATTGATGTTTCGTTGCGTTTCATTATGTATATTTAGGTATAAATTGGAAGTTTGGAAATCAGGACGGAGGAAAAGGATTTAAAGGAACTGTATTGCGTGTTGAAGATACCGGAAAAGTCGTGGTATGTTAATTTTTACTTTTTGCTTTACTCTACAAAATTGACATTCTACCAGTTGAAGTGTTTGGTTAACCTTAAGAACAGACACTTTTCAGATAGCAAGTGAACAAAAAAACACAAATACACATTCAACCTTTCAGACACAGGGTCTCGCCAAAATACTTATTATAAAGAAATATTTGTATTTACAGGTGCAGTGGGATAAAGGAAGACTGGCTATATATAACTTTGGAGAAGATGATTTATTTGAAGTAGAAATATGGTATAATTAAGAAAAGCAATCGAGATCAAAAAAATAATTCAATAAATTTATTTTATATGCATTATAAACGGTAACACTGTAAATTATTATTACAAAGAATGTTTATTAAGAAATAATTCAAGGAAGCTGTGGTTTTACACCCAGATTACCATTTATGTCGAATTATTTTCTGCCGAGCGATCAATGATAATACAATGATAACACACAACCTGCGTGAAATATTGTTATTCTAAAAAAGACAGTTACAGTACATTTAAGATATCTACGAACCTATAATCAACTCCATTTTGCCCATATACTGTCTGTTCAGCTAATGTAACACACGATATGATATATTGCAACTGTTATTTTAGCGCGTGTCGCTATTTATAACAGTAATACGTCATTCGCTCCGGCATTCGTGTGGGAGTTACGGTTTTGTAATTGGAACAGCCCTTCAAGACGTACTCTTCTAGTTGCGTGTTGCTCATACGTAAATCATTTTTTACCACGAACGTTTAAATCGTCATAAAAGAATAAACGGTAGATTTACAGTTTTCGATAACGAACAATAATATAGCTATTTTAATGGCATGATGCTAAAATCATTTTAGCTTCAAAATTGTATCACAAATCTTGTATTTGTGTAATGTTCGTTCAAAGAATATTTTATTTAGTGAGGAAGACCGGACATCAGTCTTAGGACAGTTGATTGTAGATGATAATAATAGGGTAACTGAAGATACAATTTCCAGTTATGACAGTCCTCTGATTTTGCCAATGCAAAGGAGCAAACAACGTAAGAAATAGTGTATCTGATTTAACCAAACCATGATCATATACAATTAAATTTAAAAGGTTCTCAAACCCGTACGCATCTGTTGTTTACGTACTTGAAGTGCAATTTAAGCGTCCGTTTGATAAAATCAAATACCTGAAATGCATTCCATTTGCCTAAAAAACAGGATCCGATCCGCTTCTTCAATTTGCGCCACACCTCATTTTTAATTATGATTCATTTTGTTTACTCTTATGATAACTTAGAATAAAGTTCAGAGAAGGGCTCAATAGTAATAGATTCGTTCGCCTTTCTAAGATTTTGGTTACCTTTGTTGTGTCCGGTTCATGTTAATAAAACAGTGACAAATTATAGATGTGGATTATTATATACATGTACTTATTGACTGGGTACCGAGGGGAATTTGGTCCAACTAATGCCGAAGCCTTGAGCAATAGTTGCATTATATAGAAAAATAAACCTACTATTCCCCGAATACTAAATTTTTAAGCGTTTACTATACCGGAAGGAATTCAGACACAAAGTTTTTGAATAATTGATAACTAATAAAAAAATGGACCAGCAAGGTAGTTTCAAGTTTTAGATAAAAAATAATTTGAAGTTGAACACTGTTTGCTCTGCCAGTCAATAGTTCGTCGACAGACAATTGTTTTTAAAGCTATTGACTGGCCAAACAGAAAATGGTTTAAATAGAGCGAATTTATTGTAGATTTAAATTATATGGAATTTATATACTGAGTAATAATAATTTATATACTGATAATAATCTGTACTATTTGCTACCACTTTGGTTCTAAAGGAAGGACAATATCCTAAATGCTATGACTAATCAATAACCGAATAGTGTCCCTTGATAAGGGGAAACATATAAACAATAAAGACAAAGAAAATAGAAAAACATAGTTACAGTTTGAAAGTGGTTTATTGGTTTTACACCTTTAAATACAAATTTATATATAACTATTTAATATAAACATTTTTAGTATTTGGGTTTGAGAGCTATTTTTTGTTGTTGCAAACATTTGGTCGATGCCTCTGCTGGTGGACAATAGTTTATCACCAGCCTAGTAGTCTCACTTGGGTGCTGGCAAGAAAATCAAATTATTAATTCTTTCAGTGATACAGTCATCGTAATTAGTATGTTTGTTTTGTTTGCTTGAATATTGTTAAACATCAATTTTTCAGCTATATCATGGCGTCCAGTTGTTATTGGTGAGGAAGCCGGAGAACCCGGGGAAAACCCCCGACCTTCGGTAGTAAAACTGGCAACCCTTGTCAATTAAGATTGGAGTCGAGTACACCATGCAGTGAAATTCGAACCCGCAATCTCAGTGTTGACATACCACGTGATCAATAGTAGACGAACTACTTTAACCAATCGGCCACCGAGGCCCTTCGTATTTAGTCATCAGTGAGTCTTGATTATACGAAACATGCACTCCAAAAACTAATTTTATATAATACAATTTTTTGCATAATAAATTTTATTTGCAACTGTAGTACTTAAAAACAATTTCTGCTATTGTCAATATGTTCAAAGCCCTTTACAGATGCATTATTTTTTTAAATGGCAGTTTTTGTTTAACAGTCAAACATTTCTCAACATACTGCGGCAGCCAAATAAATAAAGTATATATGCATAGTACGTCTTTTATCATCATTTGTTTAATGTGGGCGGATCGGATGTTATATCTGAAAACTTACCTTATCTGGGCTTTCAGTGACTATTCCTTTCGTATTTAACATTGCAAATTTGAACTATAATGTCTATAGGATATAGAAAAGTGGTAACATTAAAAAGTCTGAAGCTATGTTGCATAGTTACCATTTACGAGTTTAAATCTCATTCGCTAAATGTTTTTCAATCAAGAAACAATTGTTTAGCTCGTTTCAGGGTGAATTATAGTAGATTATATTAGTTGGGTGTTTGTCATAATACGGCAAACCTGATTACAGATTAAAGCGAGTATCGTGTATAAAGAGTGATGCGAATCTAACACGATAACAACATTGTGTAAACCAGAAAATCTCTATCGGAAACTCAATACCTTACAATTGTCAGATAATACAATTCTGCCTATTTATTCAACGAAGTGAACAATTGTTTGTAACCTTGTTTCAATTTTAAATATAGCTAAATAACTGCCTTCAGATGGACGTTATAAAATTTATCAATCATAATAATATTGATAAACAGAGAAATGAACCAAAACCTAAAAGATGCATTAGAATTTAAGTTGTTGAATGTGATAATTATGGGTCAAAGTCACGCACTTATAGACAAAACGCGTATTGTTCACGGTAGAAAATATATGTATTATTTAAATTTTTTGTTTAATTGCATACCATTATAAAATTTACTCTACTATTTATTTAACCTTTTTTAAAGCCAAAACTGTAACCGCTATATGGCAGTATGAAACGAGCGATTGCCAGTGGACCTGTTATGACGATGAAATCAACGCCAAGATAGAACGAGCATACAATCGGAATCCACAGGGAAAATGTATAGTTGAAATCAATAAGACGATGTAAGCATATAACTTTGATATATTAATGTTCATTTCCTCATGATTGTCCTAACGTATCTATTACCCGCGCGACTCGGAAAATGCCGTATATAATTAGCAACGATGTGATACGATCAAGAAATATGAAAGATACATTGTTACGTCAGCCCCTGACAAAAAAAAATACATTGTGACGTCAGCCCCTACGAAAAAATGAATTGTGAATGCACTTTCAGGGAGTAAAAGAACGTTTAACATTCCTGATAAATATCGGCGTATGAAAAATGTCTAATGTTATATATAAACAATGTCCTGTATTTTGTTAATTTTTTAATGTTGCGCTTCGTTATTCTTTTAAAGCTTGGAATTACGTCTTCCATATTACTTACTGTATTAACGATGCCCTTTTTTGTGCTACAAATTTAACCTCACAAATTACATTGGAGGAATAGGTTTCCAAAAACGTTAGCATTGTATATCCCTTGATATCATCTCTGGTTATTTATTTTCAACAGACTAAAAAAATCACCATAAGCTCTGTTATTGTTTTGTTGATATTAAAAAAAACTCTTAATGATATACGGTGATATATAATTCTCACTCATTGTGCAACCTATAATTATCATTTATATTTAAATAGTCAAAGAACATGAAGGTTTACTATACCCGCCAACTAAAGCAAGTAACAGAAAAAGCATCATTCCAATACACGAACAACACATAGTATTGTTGAATAAATTTTAAACTGCCGTTGAATATTACACATTGCTTATATAGTCTATGTTATTACCAGAAAAAAACATTTATGAATTCGTGTCTACAGATCTTTTGTAATTTATCCACAAATTAAAAAAAAATAACACTTAAATTTTAAACGCACTTTTAACATGTGGATAGGTAGCCTTTTATAAAAAGTACAAAAAATATTAGAATTATGTAAATAAAAATCACTATAAGCTTTAGCTTTAATAGTTATTAATAAATATTTATCTTTTTGGAATAAAACTAGATCATTTCCCTAGCTATTCATATTTAAAATATTTGTTAAACGAAAAGTTTCCAATCGTCAAATGGCTTGTCAGGAGTTTGAAGATAACATGCATAAACCGTTTTCGATTTTTTAAAGTATTTGTAATCGCTCAAGCTGTCCAATTCTCTTCTGGTAGCATATTTTGATTTCTATTTTGAAGCCTAGAATTTTTATTGTTTGTCCTATTTCATAGTACATATTTCACATATACATATATAAATATTTCTAGATCCGTGGTGCAGTTCAAAAGGATGGTTCAGGAAAACCCTAGAGACAAATCTATAGTTCCAGTTCAACGTTTAGGTGAGACCATTTTTGTTATGAACGCGGGTTGTAACTTACGGTTGTTTCTATATGTTGTCACCATTAAATAAACAGATCGCTAAGTTTTTATTAAGTGTGGTTTATGATAATCGAGTTGTCTGTGTATAGATGTACATGTATTAAAATTTTGCAAAGCATGTAGGCTTATATTTGTCACTTTTTTGCAGACCAAAAGATTACCAAACCAAACCAGTTTTGAGACAGTGTGTAAAACATGATATTACATTATATGGCTTTAATTAAATGTTAAAATTAATAAAATCAATTGAATTTAATCTATAAATTTTATGAATGGTTGTTTTAACCTCAAACCAGCAGATTGCAAGCTACATTCAGGACAAGAAAAAACTGACAAACAAGAAATAAATTACAGAAATGGATGTAGCAATGATGATGAAATATTTACTGCCACATGAAAAGTTAGAACCACAAAATTGAATTTCGTGTTTTTAATATCATTGTTCTCTTTTTTCTAATCAACAACAACAATATGGACCGAAAAAAAAACGACTTTTGTTAAATCTTATTATCATTTTATAATTTTCGTTCTAATTTTTCTCATGCATGAACTGAATTTTAATTCCACAAATTTATATCTGATTCTTAACTTTACTTTCGAAAAGTAAACCTTATTGCAATAACGACTGAATTGCAATTAAATATTATGAACTTACTTGCTAACATTACATGAACTATTTCGGGAACCAATTAACGCTCAAAAAAGTCACATGAGCAATCTTAAGGTTTGTTTCTGGTGTATGTTTAGCATTTGTCTCCTTACTTTACAAGCTCATCAAGTTATAATGTAAAGACATTTGATTGTGCGACGTCACCATTTGGAGTGTTGTCAAATTGTTTACCTCATTAACGTTACCTTATATGCGAAAAATAGCACAAAACAACCAGTAATTGATTACTTATCGTAGTTTGGAAATTATATATAATTGGACGCCATTATATAGTTCAAAATGGCGATAAACCAAAAAACACCATAACAATCAAACAAACGAAAAACAAAACAAAAACAAACAAAAACAAAAAAAGAAAGAAAGAAAACAAACAAACAAAATGAAAAAATCAAACATTTACTAATTTCTTGTTAAAATCATTGTGTGTAGCCGCAAGTAAATTAATATTTTATCAGAATAAAATCATCTAGAACATCAAATGTACCCCAGGACAATTTTAAGTTGAGAAAAAGCTATCTTTAAGTATGATTGCAGCGGTATTATTTTTAATCAAAAAGCTTGATAATAGCTGATTTAAAGTTGAATAAAAGTAGTATATCAGCGTTACTTTTAATCAACTTATATTTATCTAATGAACTGCTGAAATACCGCTTTTTAAAACTAATTTGCATATTTGGTTCAGTGATTAGGACAATAAGCAGTAAAGAAGTGTGAAATAAGTTGGGCTGAAGCGTCTGAATTATGCAAATTAGGTGAAGTTGGGATTAAGCGGTACAAATCAGCGGATTTGAAGTGGAATATGCAAATTAGTTGTCAGCGGTAAATAAGCGGAATATAGTAAATGTACAAAAGCGGATTTTAGGTGGTTATACTAGCGAGTTTTAAGTGTATGATCTCAGCGTACTTTAAGTTGGAGATGTCACCGTGTTTTAAGTTGGAGATGTCAACGTGTTTTAAGTTGGAGATGTCAGCCTGTTTTAAGCTGGAAATTTAAAAAGTCTGTTAGCCTCTCATGTGTAAATACAATTGTAATTGTCTATGTGGAGTTGAAGCATACATATTAAAAATTGCAAATTTAGTGTAGGTCAAGCTGTTTTAGAGCTAAAAGCAGCATTACTGTGCTCCATGAGTTAAATCTGAAATTTGGCCATTTTCTAAACCTGTCTTTTTTGTACTTGTTTTTGTGTACCTCTTGTTTCATTCTGTTTAAAAGGATTAAATAATGATAAAAAATACAATCATATAAGTTTATTTGAGCATTCATATTTATAGTTGCATAATGTTACCTTTAAAACATAACATAATATAATTATGAAAATAACTATTTACAAAATATTTACAACATAAATACAAGTTTAAATTGACTTTCTGTTTTAGTTTTTCTCATCTTTTCCGCTCGCATTGCTTCCCTTATTTCTCGATCATATGCAGCACATAACTCTGAAATCACAATGATTTTTCATTTAATGTACAAATATTTCCAAGAATTATGTAACATTTCCAAAGATAGCTAAAAAATTTTGCTCCTGATACTAAAATAAACAATCGTGTATTAAATATTTAAAGATATTCATACAAATATAATAAAAGAGACATATATATAATTTACACATTTGTAACACAATGAGCGTGCAGTTGTAAACTTGTTTGATAGAGTTTTGTCTAAGAAAAACTCATTTGAGTTATCTTCTCCTAATATGAGTTGCTTCCCCTTCTTAGAAGCAGTAAAGTTTAAAACCTAATAAATGAGTATGCTATATGTGTAAACAACTGTTATTTGATATTTTGTGTGCTCCTTTAAGAATAAAAGTAAAAATTTCCCCTGACTTCAGTATTAGTTACATTTAATAAAAATATAGTTCAATGAAAATGATGTTCTATAATTATAATTATAGAATGAACTTACCAGTCATCCAAAGTGCTTTCTTTAAGCTTACTCTCTAAAAACTTAATTATTGTTTCCAGATCTAAGCAGCTTACAAACTACAAATACAAATGTATATAAATTGTTTCATCTCAGAAGCAAACACTGAACATAAACCTACATTTACAAAATTAAAAAAAATAGAACAGTCAATGTCAATTAAAAAGACATATTTATGTTGTAAATATTGGAGAAGGAAGCCAGACTAACAGGATAAAACCCGACCTTCGGCAGGAAAACTGGCCATCCTCGTCAATTAAAATTGGAGTCAAGCACACCCTGCCGCAGTGAGACTTGAACTGGCAACCTCAGTGTTGACAATTAAAGTAATCTTTTTGTTTAAATAGTTCTAGAAAATTTACGATATTTTATAAATAACGCCAGTCATTTACAGGTTGTAAAACATGAATTGACTAGCTATTCTTTTATTAACATTATTGCACATGGACATACAAGTAGAATTTCTGTTACCGTGGTTATGTTGTTTTGACTGAATAGGTGAGCAGGTTTGGTAGCTGTTCTTTGTATTGGTTGTTTCACAGCAATAGTTATGGTGGCCTTTGGAATTCTTAGTCTACAAAACTAAATGAAGACATATGCAATATATGACCATTCTTAAATCAGCTAAAAAATTCTCAGCACATTACAAATTGAATATAGTGTAATTTAGATTTCTCAGTTAAATTCCCAAATATTCAAAATCTATTAAATTCGAATTTCACAATTAAATGCATGCACTTACAACTATACCCTCAAACATATGTCTAAACAATCCCTCTATAGAACATATCTTTCGGTACATGTTATCTGATAACTTATATGTCCCGATTCATTTGTTACTTAATGACTCCCAGCATCACGCACTAAGATAATATGCTTATTGCTATGCTTATATATATATATATAGATATAGATATATTGCTGCTAAATAATAGTGTTTCCATATGCGCGCCACCTACCGGTAACATGTTAGGTAACTCTAGTTTACATGTAAGACTGCAGTTGGTATACAAGCCATAACATAAATCTGTCACACTATACCTTCAATAAACAATTAATTGGGACCTACGTAGGTGAAAACCCCATTAAATAACAATGGATATTAAAATATGTATCACATGTACAGACTTTGCAAACTTTTGTCAAATAAAAGTGTGTATTTAAAAACTCCTAATTGATAAGTATACACAAAAGAACTGTGGATAATGAGCTGCTAATAAATTGTTTGTATAAATTACTTTCCCACTTTGTGCCCCAAGGAAATTAATTACCTGTTTATCGGATGCAAGATACTACACCTGGCTGCCGGATAGATAAAGGTAATTTTTATTGTGGTGTCAACGATTATACGTGCAAGGTAAATGACATAAATGTATTACTTGTACATGTAATTACAAGTCTCTGATGTATGTGAGCACAAATTTCAATAGGTTGACAGTTATCAGTTACGGATAATTGAGTGATTACATATACCTACAATAAAAAATGTCCCACTGAGAAGCTTCATGTACAGGTGAATGGTGTTAATTGGAAAAGGTACACGTGCAATTTAGTAATAATTACCATGGGAAAATGTATTGTTTGTTTCGGATACGACCTTCCAAGGTTTATTTAATCCACATGTTTTAGGATAAGCATTTTCCAAATTGCAGTCGTAGGTTTAGTGGAATATGTCGAAAATAAAATAGCTTAAGATTATTTCCTTTTTTATTTTGTTTAAGAAAATTATTGCAACCCAGAAAGGAGCATCGTTTTATTGCAGTCATGTCGAGATGTATTAACACATGATTTCAAGTCTATGAAGGAATGCTCCTCCCATCGTTGCTTTTCCCGCCACACCTATTGATTGGATTGTAATAGGTGTGTTGCTTTTGATAACGGGGCCACCAAATTGTTAATTAAGTTAATCACATCAGGCGTTCAAAGGAATGACACTGAATAATCGCATTGTGCACGTCTGATTGTTGTTTAATTTCTAGACAATTACATTATCTGTCAAATGAACGATTTCCTTAATAAAAATGCCATGGTTTTCGTGCATGTATTCTTAATTATGTTTCTGCCTATAATGCTTGGATTTAGTGCTCAGTAACACTATAGTATTTGTTCTTTTTTTTGTTTGCCGTGCTTTTTGTATGTTTTCATTTAAAGCATAGATTTTATTCTATGGTCATTGAAAGTTATATGACCGGTGACGTGCGTATGAACGATAATGCCAGATCATCATGACAAAAGTCATGTTGCTTTGATCAGTTTGTCGTTTTCTTCGTTATGTATAAATACGAAACTACGAAATAGCTTTTTCTCAACTTAAAAGTGTCCTGGGGTAAGATGTTGGGAATCATCAATCGAGTTAAGACAACATTTTTCATTTAATCTTGTGATTTTCCCGGTGTCTTCCTTTGCCTAAAAAATGCCTGTGTCTGTACCAAGTGGGGACCATTGATGTAGATGATACATTTTTGGTTGTTGGTCTCGAATTTTCTCGTTTCTTTGCCTTAGATTAGTAGAATTGTTCATTTTTGAAAGTGTCTTTGTTCGGTATTTTGTAATTGCCTTTATTCATTACTCTGGGAACATACTTGGAGGGTTCACAATGATCGACCCACGGATCTAGAGCTGTCTAGCGTGTCCGCTGGTGGCGGATAAAGGATGCTGTCTCGTTGGGGAGTTTTCAGGTCATAATGCAGAAAGACTTGCCCCTGTTTGGAAAGTGCCACGCTCCTTGCACGATAAAGACCTCTTTTGTAGATGTCGATAAGTGTAGGCTCGTTTTCTGCCC
Source organism: Limnoperna fortunei (assembly GCA_944474755.1). Taxonomy (NCBI): domain Eukaryota; kingdom Metazoa; phylum Mollusca; class Bivalvia; order Mytilida; family Modiolidae; genus Limnoperna; species Limnoperna fortunei. The sequence continues at coordinate 27,727,057 of OX104116.1, forward strand.
CTGTCCATACCCCATACGTTTTCAGTGGCAGTCAAAGGTTTGATCTTTGGTCCATCTTTTCCGAAATGACTTGTTTATTAACTTGTTCTTGTCCTGAATATATCTGGAATACTGCACGTTGGCCATAAATCAAACGATAAATCAATCGTTCATAACAAAGGAACAATATCAGTGATGCAATGCGTGAACGAATTCATACCATACATGCTCCATATTTGCAATACCACCCGAAAATGTCTTCGTACCGTATAACAAGACCTCGGTTAGGCACTTATGTCTGCTTAATAATTGAATATAAAAAAAGTCCATCTATTTTGTAAAGAAATATTTATATTTCCCTTCAGTGTCAAAGTGCTAATGAGTTCATTACTTAGCTTGTTATATATGGTAAATGCCTAATGTTAAATATCTGGGATCTTCATCTGACATAATTGGAATTGCTGAATTTTAAAAACCTTGCATGACTAACTCAAGTACAACTTTAATCCATAAAAAGAGAGTAAGGAGTGTTCTAACACGTATAAGCCTTGAACATTCAGTACTTATCGTTTTGGAATTGAATATTGTTCATGAGTGCAGAAGCTCAACTATTCTATTTTCAATTCAAAGTGTTCAAGCAAAAATTTTAATTGAAAATAGAATATTTGACTGGTCAGATGAGTGTAAATTAATTATCCTCTCTGATTCTTTGTCTTGTTTTTTGGCTATTAAAATTTACAAAATGAAAAATAAAACTTTTTTAACGAACAATCAAATATATAGCAACTGCAGTAATTGTCGTGACTTAGTGTAGGTATTTAAAACGAAGTGGTGGTTTTTGGAATACCGATCCTCCTGCTTCCAAATTAAAGCTGTACTTTGTGGGTTGGAATGTATTTCGCCATACACATTTTAATATGTTAAGAGGTAGAAGAGATCAAGTAGTTTGCATACTGTGTTGTCTTGGTCATACCAGAACAACATACAGTTTTTTTAAAAAGTAACCACGATCAGAGTGCCATGTAAAAGTCCGTATAAAATCAGACATGTCTTGCTGGACTTATTAAGATGGCCAACATTCTGTAACGATTTTACAATTTCCAAGTGTAGATGGTTCACAAATGTGGCTAGAAATACAATTTTACAGTTCTTATAATAATAATAATAATAATAATAATAAATAATAATAATAAATAATAATAATAATAATAATAATAATAATAATAATAATAATTTCCTTTATTTCAAGAGGGTAACTCAATTAGTTTACACTAATCTTCCTTGAGGCCCTAAAAATCATATAAAACACATAACTATGATACAGTTCAAAAGTCATTCATATTTACAAACAAGAAGCATATAAGATCATATAAAAACACAATTCTATCAAAATTTCTTAATTCCCTTTTATAAGATTAAGGCATTTCGTTTTAAAACTATTTAGGGTTGTAGCATTTTTAATATTAATTGGCAGTTTATTCCATTGTAATGCAGATGAATAAGCAAAGGATTTTTTCATGGCGTTTGTGTTTGGACGGATTACTGTTAGGTTATTATTAGTTACAGATCTTAAAGTCCTGTTATTATTTTCTGAGCACGCAATACATAAAGTTTTTAAATAATCTGGTGTTTTGTTATTCAAAATTTTGTAAACTAATGTTAATTTGTGATAAGAAACTCGATCTTGAAATGATAGCCAATTTAGGTCGCAGAATAGTTCTTTAGATGGTGTTTGAAAAGGAGCATCTAATATTATACGTGCTGCTCTTTTTGTGGTTTTATAATTCTCTGAATTCCATCATCGTTGCAATTTCCCCATATGGTACAACAGTAATCAAAAATTGCTAAAACATAAGCATTGAAAAACAAAATTCTATATTTTTGATCTAGATACCTTTTTATTTTAGTGAATAGAAATAATCTAGAATTGATGGTTTTACAGATGTAGTCTACTTGGTGTTTCCAATCAAGATTTTGATCGATAAGGATTCCTAATAACTTCTGAACATTTACTATGTTTAATGCATTACTCCCTAAAAATATGTTTAGTTCAGTGTCCACTGTGGCCCTTTTTGTACTGTATCTAACAACATGACAGTAGATGTTTGGGGATTAATAACCATATTATTTTTATTACACCAAGTATTTACTAAGTTAAGATCTTCATTTAAGTTTTGCTCAATTTCTATCTTTCGATTTACTGTGATTGTGTATTGTAGTATCATCGGCATACATATCAATTTCAGATTTTATGTGTTTCAAAGATAAATCATTTATGAATAAAATAAAGAGTATAGGTCCAAAAATTGATCCTTGTGGAACTCCAAAGTTTACTAGTTCGGTAATAGATGTAGTGTTTCCTATTGACTGTGTTCGAGAAGATAGATAAGATTCAAACCATCTTAGAGAATGCCTGCATATCTTAAAGCATTGTAACTTTTTACAAAGAATATAATGATCAACTGTATCAAAAGCTTTTTTGAGATCTAAAAATATTGCACCAACTAAGTCTCCGTTATATATACATTTTAACCATTTATCAATTAAACTAGTTAGTGCTGTATAGCATGAATTTTGGCTTCTAAATCCGGATTGAGATTCGTGCAATAATTTATATTTTGAAAGGTATGAATAAAGATGAGTAGCCACATTTTTCTCAAATATTTTAGATAGTGAAAACTGAAATAGGTCTATAATTTTCAGGTAAGGATTTATCTCCACTTTTAAAAAGTGGTGTAACTTTTGTGGTCTTTAAATTTGACGGAAAATCTCCTTGTATAATACCAAGGTTGATCAAATAAGTTATACATGGAGCTAAGAACTCAGATGGCAATTTAAGAAAATTGGGTCCTAGATTATCTGAACCCGTTGCCTTTGACGTATCCAATTTTCGAAGTAAAATCTTTGTTTCATCTACTTTGATCAAAGGTATTCTGAATTCAACTTCAGATGGTACTTTAGATTGAATTAAGATTTAAATTAGTATAGTCACTATTTGCCGAAAATCCACCAACTTTTGCAAAGAAACTATTTAGTTTGTCAATAGTTTCTTGTAGATTGTTATATGTTTCTTTTTCAAATTTCATAGACTGAGGAAAACTATTTTGTTTTGGGGGATTAAGATATTTGAATAGGTCCCAGATTTCTTTTGGATCTTATTGTCCTCAACTATTTTTGAGTAGTAATTCTGTTTCGACTTCAATTAAAACTTTAGATTTATTCCTCCAAAACCGAATCAGCTCCCAATTACCAATTTTATGGTTATAAGCTGTATTTTTCCGAGCTAACTTGATTTCATCAGTTAACCAATTTGGTTGTTTTAAATATTTTATTCTTTTAATTTTTAGGGTGCATGTTTGTTAATAACTGACAAGAGTAGTGTATACCCTTGTCTGTTGCTACTTGAGTTTTACCTATTTGTTCTATCTGAATAAAGTTTATATTTTGGAGCTCATTTAAAAAATTGTTTTCATTGAAATGTTTGAGACATCTATATTTTATTGTTTTATGGGAAATGTTGTTATAATCATTTTGATTTATCTTGCGTGTTATGCAAACAGGATAGTGGTCACTTAAAGCAATTTTCGGTACATTAATTTCAACAATGTTTTCTGGATTACTGACATAAGCATGATCAATTATAGAACTTGTAGTAGATATAACTCTTGTAGGGGTGTTAATTATCTGTGATAAAGATTTATCTTGGATCATGTTTGAACATGTGGCATTTTTGCACCCTCCCGTGAAATAAATATTAACATCTCCTAAGATAATTATCTCAAGCAAAAGTAAAAAAAGTAAAAAACAGCAGTGAGTTATTCTAATCCCTATAAAGACTAGGTAACTTTGGTTCTTCGAAAGAGCAATAACTGGTTCCTCCTTATAAGACCCCTCGCAGTACTTATTGTCATGAAGCGGTAAAAGTCCATTCCAGGGAGTTCATTGACTATTGCGACCATATGGGAAGGTTGATTATTTCTTTTGTTCTGAAGTCACGAAATACAACGGATGCAGAATGTATTATTTATTTACAGACAGCATTGAAGCCAACGAAATATATACAAAATATGAAATACAAATAAATATGCATACAAATCAAATAATATGAAAATAATACAAACACCAAATTCAAAGAATTAGTGGAAAACATTAAAAAAACAGGTAAAACTATCAGTCAACGGTCACTGATAACATATTAATCGTTCACCAATCAGTCAGAACAGTCCAGTCGTTCCTATCCGTCCATCCGTCAATTGACAAATACAAAGGTCTGACGAATGGAGTTAGAATTATCTCTCCAATCAGTCTATTCAAATTTAGTTCCGCGAAATTGACGGATTGTTTGATAAACAATTATAAAATAAAAATTATTAGAAGCAAAGTTATTTTCCGTATCGTACGCATTTATTTATTTTATTTCTTACGATGAGCAATACTAATAATTCTATTGTACATTGATATACTAAACATATTTATAAATTTAGAACAGAAAAAAATAACATGTAAGATTATATTATTTATTGGTTAAATATTTGCCTAGCGTCAAGCGATATGTATTTCAGTACTTGTATATTTAGGACAAGAACAAGTAACAAAACAACAAATCAACCGGAAGAGGATTTACAAACGGGAGCACAATTTTACCACTAGACAAAAATTAAGCATAATTAGAGACGAAAAATGTATTCTTTTGTAGCGGCTACAGTGAGCTTAATTTGTTTTAAAAATGTAATTGCATAGCACTTCACTGTATAAAAAATGGATTGTGTTGATGAGTTCACTTACGTTTGCCCCACATATGAAATCGATACAAGAGTTAGAGAAAATATTGGTTGGTACGTCTACCATTTTAGGCAATCTTTAAGACAAATGTAAATTAGTAGTAAAGTGTTGGGTTCATTTGAAGTAAACACTGGAAGTATAAATTTCTTTAAATATTAAAGATACTAAAATTTCATCAACTCGCACGTCCATAATTTAATGTAATCAAAATACTGCATACATAAATTAGCGATGCGTACATTGAACCACTGCAGTTAGATGTTTCCCCTTACGCTAGAATTCTTGTCAATTGAAATTGGAGACGAGTACCCCCTGCACGCAGCGAGACTCTAACCTGAAACCTTAGAGTTGAAAGACAACATAATCAATATTAGTATACCTTAACCACTCTCGGACACTGAGGCCCACTAAATATAGCGACTAACCAAATGGCTATGATTTAGTACTGGCAAAATGTAAAAGTAATCATCATTGTTTCTTTCAGGCTTGGCACGTGTAACAATGAACACAGATTGCAACCACTCGCAAAACGCTTTTTATCTAAAATAATAATGAAACAAACAATCTTTGAATAATATTTTACATTTTGTATAGAAGATAAGTATTACGTCCAAACTGATCTAGTGTCAATAGCATTTGAAGAGAACAAAGTAATAAAAATTACTGCAGCTAGTTATGTCAAACCTCGGACAAACAAATGTGGAGATCCTAATGCTAAGACTGTCGTTGAAGGTGTATGTTATTACAAGCCAACATGTAATTTTACTGTAGCAGATTTATTTAACTCAAATTGCATAAGGAAAGATGTCGGAAAAGATAAACTTACTCTAGACTATACATGTGTTCCAGGTATTTTTTATACTACTCCTTAAGTAGTCAACACTTTAGATGTAGTTTAAGATTAAGAATAATATGTTAGATATTCAATTACCGTATACATGCCAAAAATAAAGGAACATAAAGGATTATCAGGAGTGATATAGATCTTATAGATATTTTAAAATTGTCAAAAATACCCACACTTTTGCCACACAAGGGACTGCTGAGTAAACGACTCGTCCATAACGGTTCGTTAATGTAGCGTCCATTGAACCTAAATCCGTTCCTTCTAAAGCTCTATTATTTTCCATAGGCGCTTTATTTTTCTTTCCATTTGTTCATTACTTTTTCTACATTGATTTATTTGTTGTTAATTTGTTCTCGTCATAAACATAACTGAAATTTAGAAGGCGTCAAAGAACTTCTCACTAAGCACATGTCAAATTAATTTATAATTATATAATTTACAGATCCATGCTCTTGTTACTACTGTTCACATGGAGGTTCTTGTACTCTGAATAATGAAGGTGAACCAGTTTGTAAATGTGTCGGATGGTCAGGACTACGTTGCGATGGTATGCAGAATATTGTGTTTATTTGTTTTCGTTATCTTCGTTGCGCAACTCAAGATATATACAACATATAACCTCTTGTCTGATTTAAATACTTTATTTTTGTCTAAAATTAATTGCCATTTTTATGAACTAAATATTCTTAGTTTGTAGTTGGCAGATTTTCTAACACACAATGGTTGTAATAAATGGTGTACCTTTTGATTTCCTCGTCAACAAATTATTCTATACTTATGCTTCTGCAATAATAATCTATAAAATGATTTCAAGAAAAGTTTTAAAATTATGTCAATCCTTAATAATAGTGTCCTTATTTTCGTTATACGGATGACATCTTTTTAGAAATAAATCTGAATTTAAAATTTCTGAATCGTATCTTTTAAATTGAAGAGTAATCATTTGGATTTTTTACATACTGTTTGGGTTTGAGCGCCACTGATGAGTCTTGATTAGACAAAACGGGCGTCTGGCGAAGAAAATTTTTTTGTTAACCTTGGTATCTTTGACGACATTTTATTAATAATGATACTTTTACTCTAAAATCTGACTTGGAGTTAAATCAGTCGTTATATTCATACGTATTTGTTACTGTGTTAACGAACTTGCTTACTACTCTTTTACCTGGATTTGTAGTAATTTTACGGAACAACTTGCAAAAACGCTATTTTTTGTTCTTGTGTGTTATTTTAGCTTACGCCTTGAACTTTCAATTAAAACGATTTTTATAAAGTTGCAGCGTCTTCTACTTATTATCTATGTGTGGCTTTTTGGTTGATTCATTTCCCATAACGATCAATTAATTCATAGTGAGGAAATTCTTAAGGGATAACATCAACCTAGGTACAACAAACTATAGTGTTTTAGTAGTTCAGTAGTCAAAAGCAGTGAAAATCGGAATATCGATTGCAGGCGTGAAATTTAAACACCATTTCATAAGCTAAAGCTAGAGCTATTGGAATGTTGTTTTCATTGAACGGGAAGTTGGCAATTAGAAAGTTGAAATAACGTTTGTCGTTAAGTCTAGTTTGTTATTTTCCCAGAGTGTATTATAGAAATAGCTAATTCCGACCTGATTGAATCAGTGGTGTCTTTATTTTCAAGCTCTTTAGCGTAAATTAAATGTAGTCACCAGATTTAGCATTTCTGAGCAACAAAACAAGATGTTAAAGCCCCGTTTTTATTGCTGTTAAAAACAGTGGTCAGGAGTTTTGATAGTGGTTCAGTGGTACACTTAAACTATCATGCGAGGAAAACGCTGTCAGTATTGTTAACAAATATCTAGTGTTTATTTGTGTTTTCCGTACTGGAATACTATGGCATATGATAAAAGCTTCTTACCAAGCACTAAACATTCTTGGAAAAAATATCTAACATATACCAAATCCTGTTCCCTAATGGTGTGTTGAAAAAACCATTAAAACCCAGATTACATACAAGTACTTAAGTATTTGAACATACGTAATAGAAAAGGAAATATACACCTTTGTCAGCTGAGGGTTGAACCTTGTAACATAAACTACCATTTCCACCTTCATTACTTGACTGATAACCCTAACTGCCTACACTACAGGGACTATAATGTGGACAACTCTTACTCCTTTCTAACCTGTCCGTTATATACAGCTTTTAATTTGAATCATATACTATTTAGTAACGACTCGTTCTATGTCAATAATGTAAAAACCAAAATGCCAGTGCAGGGAGATTTTAAAGAGCGTGAAAGATTCTTGTAACACCAACATTGGAATGAATACAAATATTAGTTGACAGAAAGTCTACGTTACATTCGTTTGTTTCTTTCTTTTTCCTTTTTATAAATCTTTTATTGGAATATCACTCAACTCTAATTTGTTTCCTTACATTCATTATAAATTAAAGTAATATATTTGTTATTCAAGGTCCCGACTATTTGAAGTCAAATTTCTACCAACTAAACTACGGAATAGTTGTTATAATTATTTTTTAATTTTCAAAAAGATAAATCAATATTTCGTTAATGTTTTCTTTTAAGTTTGCACCATTGTAATAATAGAGTTATCTTTCTTACTTTACTAATAATGATACAATCAGATTATTACATGACATTTTTGATATCATATGCATTATTAGCACAAGGTTTGATATTGGCCCACGAGCCGCAGGCTCGAGGGAAAATGTCAACCAAGGGCTTATAATGCATATGATATCAAAAATGTCATGGTATGGTCTTTTTTTCATATGCTTCAACACGAGAAAATGAAATAGACTTGGATATCAAAATCATATCGAGTTCCGTTACCGCTATTAATGTGCTCCGAATGAGTGTTTAGTCATTTAGATAAATTCAGATCACTCACAGTTTGTTCCGTTTTGTGTGTAAGTTTTCATTGACTTTTCATAATCCAAAGTATTGTCCATCTCCGATGCATTCGTATCATGCATGTCGTCTGCTTTATCTTTCTACTTCATATTTGTAAACAATTCCTGTAATTTCCGTTCATTTACGGAAAGGCATGTGATAACACTTACGAAAAAGCGTGTAATTAATTTCGGAAGCAGTTTATAACATTTTGATTTCATCCCGCTTTGCCAATCTGGCAAAATATCAAATTTTTGCCCATTTATTCCTTTTATCATACAGTAAAAAAATGTAAGTTATTTACAATAAGTATATGATAATGTTGTATATTTGTATACGTGTTAATATTATGTGTTTATATTTGATCGTTTTGTATTTAAACACATACAGGAAAATCTTCGCAAATTTATTGATAACACTGTCATTGGGGTTGTTGTTGTACAGCGTTGGATTTTCAAACGAACTCAAAATTGTGTATTAATGTTTATTTTTACTATTCGACCTTATTCGTAGACAGTGCTGGTCACCGTATCACCATTATTACTTATCACCACTATATTATGCTTTTTAACTTATTAGTCGACGACAATGAGCTGGTATTAAATGAGATCAAGTTGTACAACATATACATTTACAATAACTATTTGTGTTATTAGCATATATCATTTTGTCCATAAAGATGCGCTGACATTGCAACACATTGCTTTGAGATCCATTGATGATGAATATTCCGACCTTCAAATCAATATACAAATATCTACAGTTTTTGGGAGCTTAGTATAACAGAATCACATATTTCTAATACAAAGGGAACCAAAGGAACTAGTTGCACTTAATTTAAGAGTGTAAAAGACAATTTGTATCAGCTTAAACAATAGAAACATCAGAAAAAGGAATTACAATCCACAAATTCTGTGTTAACTACCATGGCTAACTTTGATAAAGCAAGGAATTCAGATTTCATGGCATCAGACTATGTGCCTAAATTGGACATTCCCATTACCGGAGTGTTTCATACAGATATAATCAAGGGCATTTTCTATTGATTGGAAAATTTACTAAACCGCTTCTTAATAGGAACCTCGGACAAACGTGTGAAAAAATTCTAGTTTCAAACAAAAATCACCCATTAACAATGTCCAGTTTTCTTTACAAATAAAAGGCGTTTGACTTCCATCCTTTTTGTGAAGATATTGCCTAGTGCAAACGTGTAAGTAAGCCTCAAGTACATTGTCACAACATAATTGTGCATTACGACTATGAAGAGGAACACAAAGTTTACGGTGAACTCAACTGCATAATGACCAATATAGTCTACTCTATATTTCAACAGGGGCTTTTACCTATGACGCAGACTGTTATCCGGTTAATGTTATCTTTAGACTCTCATTTATGTTTGATTTTTCATGTTTGTTTTAATGTTTGACGCCACCTTCAGCAGTTTTGTTGCTATATATTGGTATTTGTTTTTTCTGGGGATTGGGGAGTTGCATCACCGATGAGAACTCGTACTTAGCAAATAAATTTAGCTTGTTTTAATAATAGATGGCTATCTACTTGACAACTTAGCCACAAAAACCCCGTTTCAGTTGTTAGGACGTATTTGTAGTCATCATTTTAACATATTTTAAAGTATAAAACAAGAAGACTGATACCTAACGGTATTGAAAACGAACCATTTTAATTAAGAGCATTTTACAGAAATACTGGTTGAGGATTTCCTATATTTGCCTACTATGAGAGTAATAAATAAGGTAATTGTTTGTCTTCAAGTAATTTAAGCATTTAAATAAAATTTCGCTATTATGTTCCTTTTCCTATGCAAAGAAACGTAAAAATATGTTTATATATAAAACAGTAAAAATGGATTACAACACTGAGGGGTTTTTATAAAGGACCCAGTACTTTTATTCTTCAAAGTAATTTGGCCTTGTAGTTGTTGATAAATGTAAATTGCAGTCAATCTGAATAAAGGATTGCATGACATCTAAGTCGGATAAAAGGTAATTAATGGATCTTTGGAAACCTCACATATAAAAAATGTAAAAAGTACGTTAAAAGTAGACAGTTACACATTTCAAGTTTCACTCAATTGAAAACAATGTCTATATTTTCTGCATTGATTACGAAAAAATATAGGATATTTGTAAAGGACTTATTTGTACAAAAATTGGCACACATCCCTGGCTTTTAAGGCTACATATAAATACAGCCAACATAAGTAAAATGGTGGTTTTATTTTTTTTTGTATTTTGCAATCTAAATGCCTTGATCGTAATTTTTATTACTTTGTTCTCTCCACATGTTATTGACACTAGGTCATTTTGGACGTAATAGTTATCTTCTATACAAAATGTAAAATATTATTTAAAATTTGGTTTTTAATAATTATTTTAGCTATAAAGTGTTTTATGAGTAATTACAATCTGTGTTCATTGTTGCCCGTACCAAGTTTAAAAGAAACAATGACAATTACTTATACTTTTATGCCTGTACTAAATCAAAGCCATTGCTTATTCGCTATAATTAGTAAGCCTCAGTGTCCGAGTGGTTAAGGTATTATAATATTAACTATGTTGTCTTTCAACGCTAAGGTTGCGGGTTCGAGTCGCACTGCGTGCAAGGGGTACTCGTCTCCAATTTAAATTGACAAGGATTGCTTGTTGGTCGCTCGGTTTTCTTTGCTATTTTCTAGCGAAGGTAGGAGGTTATTTCCGGCTTCCTCTCCAATAAAAACCGGACGCCATTTTATAGCTGTCAAATTGTCGAAAGTTGCCTTAAACATTATCTAAACAAACGAACAAACAAATAATTAATAACAACTATAGTTTTGTTACTAGGTTCTTGGATCGTTGAATTGTTTTCTTAAGTTAGAAACTGGAACCAATTATGTCTGAAAATCCTAAGACGGGACACACGTGCGATGTAAATCAATGTTCTGCGATGGTTATCTTAAAATGGTTTCATCCGAAACTAGTGGTATAACTTTTGTTAACTGATCGATTTATTGTCAGTCAAATCTAAAATATTTATAACTAGTAAAAACATTGTCACGCAAGAATGATGTGTAAAACTATTATAAAAACGCTTTACGAAATAAACACTAATATATTTTATTAAATATATGTCACCTGTATATACAATATACTGAACAGAAGCTATTTGATGCAAGTTTAGTAATAAAACCACTACAGAAATATTTCATTTTGAATGTTTTTGATATCTTGAAATTCAGTAATACCTTCTGCTGATGCACTTCCTGCTGCAGGGCCTGGAATGCAAAAAACTGAAATTCAGATGTTTTAACAAACGCGAACTAGTGAGCTTATACAAATATATTGCATTTAAATCCGTAAGTAATTTTTCACAAAATGTTCATGTTTTGCAAACAGCAGTTTAAGCTGTAACGATATTCAGAAAAGATTCGATAGAGACGAAAACAACCTAAAAAATTCTTTGTGTAGCTATATAATGTAATTTAGATATAGTTTTAGTAGAATCATATAATATTCATATTAAACACCGTTATTTGCTTTAAAGAAAAAATTAGTACACATTTTATAAAATATATTTAAATGCAACCGAAGAGAGATCTCCAGTAGTAAAATCCAGAACATAAATTGATTTATTTTCTAGAAATATATAAAATATAAGAACTCTACATTACAAGTACTCTATTTGTTCCGAAATAGTTCACAATAAACTACAAACAATTCTTCTGAAAATTGTTTTAACCAAGTTGTGTAGTTAAAAACATTTGGACGGAGTGTTTACCATACGATTGTCATAACAAAACAAAAATGTCAACATAGATTGTTTAGACATTACACACATCCAGGAACATTTATTGTCACATGTGCAACAACTGTGTTACAAAGTGAAATTTTATCGTTCAAGAATTAATTAATTTGGAACTAAAATAATAAATAAATGTATTTAAAATTTGTAGTTTTTGTACTTGTGTGATTTATTAAATTATTTTGTGATCACATGGTCAATGATAATATGTTCCTGTTGCGAATAAATATTGTTCGAATGGTTTTAGCAACATCCACTCAAACAACTAATCAGTTACTCAATTATTCAACAAATTTACAAAAGTACAACAAGACAAGACTGCTTAAACTAAGGGCAAATAAAAACAGTTTTCATCATGATTGACCAGACATTCAGCGTTAACATTTAAAACTACAGAAAAATTGTATTAACTGCAGTCGAACATTTCATGGGACAAAATAGTACATACTAAAAATTGAACTTTGGATTTGCCTTATTGAATTTCACTTAAAAAATTAGCAGAAACATGTCACATCTATAGAAAGTTGTTGCTGTTGGCTATAAATATAATGAGTTATTTCTAAAAATAAAGCAAGCAATGAGATTTAAATTGAAAACTGCTTTTTGACTGCTCGCAGAAAAGGACGATCTCTTGTTCACGTTGTTCAATAAATTCTATGTTCAAAAATTACAATTTTGCTATCTTTAAGGTACATACATCTTGAAGGAAACTGTTTTAAGTAGGGTGTACATCTAAATATATCATTATAAAAAAAATTTCTTATTTAAGTGATACTAGAGTAAAGTACCTATCGCAAGTTACTAATTCTTACCTATATACATGATAAGTTTTCAACTACAATGGGCACCGCTGGACAATAATGTTTATTTTGTATAAAATGTAATATGCGATAACGAATATAAAGCTTATAGCCATTTTTATGTTAAAGCCTACTGCGATCTATATTGAACATTTTATGTAAAGACATAATTAAAACTAATTAATAATTTTAACGCCATTATAAAAAGTGGGTCGAATTATTACATTAGCTTTAATATATCCTAACATTTTAAAAGGTGCAAATTTAGAGTAAATATCGATATATTATCTAAAAAGCAGATCGTCAAAAACATTTGCTTACCTATTACGTTCTGTGATTTAGCTTGCACATTTAAACATACGAGCTGGATGACCGAAAGGCTAATTGTACGCTTCATAGTGAACTGTTGACTTCTTTTAATATCATTATATGAGAGCTGGCGGATCTGTGTTTTTATACCAGTTTGGGTTGTTTCTATTTACGTCGGCTGTCACATTTGCGTTAAGATGAAATCATCTTTGAATTGAATAAAACTATTATGATATTGCCACGTATTAATACATATGTGTTATTTTTGTAAAATATTTTTATCATCATGATAGAATAAATTGTGTTTACAAGAAGCACGAGGGTGAGCGTGACATTTTTTATTAGGCCCAGGTTCGATGTTTTGTATAGGACTATTTGTACTTTTCAAGTGTATATAGGGTATCAGCTAAATTGTTTTGTATAGATGTAAACTGTTTGTTCATATCAAGTGCATTAATGTTATTAGCACATCATTTAATATTTTTGTTGTCTGCCAGAGTTAATATTAGGTTTTGATCCAAATTAACGATTTATCATACTAATCCTGCCCACAACCTCTATGAAAGCATGTTCAAAAACAAAATTAAACCTTTCGGGGTAAGAATTTATTCTTATTTAGATAAGAACTTCATATATTAATGTTTAAGATAAAATTGCTTCAATTGAATTTCCATATTTATTTATTTACGACACAAATACAAGCCGTTAATAATACAAGAATATTTATTTTACCCTGACTATTGTGCTATTTATACCGACCTCTCAAAATACAATGATGCAGTTGCTTCGGTCGCTGTGTTTGGAGAACGTGTTGAACTTTCCGTCTTCCGTTTGATTCGACTGTATTTAGTGCAGAAGCTCAACTATTCTATTTTCAATTAAAAGTGTTGAAGCAAAAACTTTAATTGAAAATATAATATTTGATGAGTCAGATGAGTGTACATTAATTATCTGCTCTGATTTCTTGTCTTGTTTTTTGGCTTTTAAAAAATTAAAGTTGTTGGAATCTCGAAGTTTATAATAAACCTCACGAGTGAAGACAATGGGAAAATACCAAACACCAAGGAAACTGTCAAAAACACAATCCAAAAATCAAAGTCTACGAACCCGGAAAACTTTAGACCAACAATCAAATGTATAGCAACTACAGTAATTGTCGTGACTTGGTACAGGCATTTCAAAAGAAACTGTTTTTCTTTTTAACCAAACCTCCTCCTTCCAAAACTGTACTATGTGAATGGGAATGCAACTACTATTTCGGCATACACATTTTCATACGTTTAGTGGTAGGAGAGATCTAGTAGTTTGCAGACTGTGTTGGCTTTGTCATACCATAACGACATACAGGTTTTAAAAAGTAACCACGATCAGAGTGCGTGCCATGTAAAAGTCCGTATACAATCAGGCATGCCTTGGTGGATTTATTAGGATGGCCAACAATCTGTAACGATTTTCAGTGCAATTGGTTCACAAATGTCGCTAGAAAAACTTTTTACAGTTCTTACAATACAATAAATGTCCACTAACGTAGCTATCTTATTTATTTTGTTTGTTTTATTTTCTTATTCGTTTTATTTCTACAAGATCACAGGTTTTTAACAGGGTTATATTTGCTATTTTGTACAGATTGCAATTAATAAAATTGTTCACGTTCTAAATATAACTGACATATTGCTTGCTGGAAGTTTAGCATCAAGCAAGGGGGCCTCGGTAGCCGAAAGGTTAAGTAGTTTGTCTACTACAGGTCACGTGGTCTGTAAACTCTGAGGTTGCGGATTCGAGTCTTGCAGCAGGCAGATTGGATTAATTTATATTGTACATGCATTAAACAACAAGAACCCTTCTGATCCTAATAATTACATGCATTTAGATAAGTGTTTTCTTGAAAAGAACTGTTTACATTTCAGGTTCTATATTAAATAACAGACTTTAACAAATATAGAAAAGATACATGCAGTGGTTTAGATTTAAAAGTCTATTTGTTTTTTAAATTGTGAATATCAAATGTGTCAATTTATATATGCTTTATTATGTACCGCGAAGATTTATTATTAAATTCCGTGATCATTAAATGTTTAAAACTTTTATTTGTTTGTTTCGTTAACACAACGTTAAGTATTATAAAAGCAAGGAACCAGACCAAGAATCTAAAGCATAAACCGAACAGATTATTTTACATAGAGATTTAGATAACACAACACAAAGCAAAAGTAAAAAAACAACTGACTTACATTGTATTAGAATCCCAATTAAGACCAGGTAACTTAAGTACTTCGAAAGAGTAAGAACTGTCTCCTCCTTAAAGACACCCTTCGAGGTACTCATTGTCATGTAGCGGGCAAAGTCCATTCCAGGGAGTGAATAGACTACTGCAACCATACGGGAAGGTTGGTTTATTCTTTTGTTCTGAAGGCACGAAATACAACGTATGCAGAGTGTATTATTTATTTACAGATAGATTTGATGCCAACGAAATATATGCAAAATATAAAATACAAATAAATATGCGTACAATCAATTAACATGAAAGTAATGCATTATGAAATACATACACAAAATAAGAATATTGTAAAACATTATAAGTAAAGAAAACATTAAATACATTGTGGTTCAATTATATATAACACACACTATAATGTAAGTTATTTCATTTCAAAGTTTTACTAAAAATTATTAACGTTAATAAAACGTACTCACTAGGTGCAGTGATCAAGTACACGTATAATGTAAAATTTTACAGTACAAAAAGCTTTTAAGTCGTAAAAATATCTGCCCTATGCTAAATTTACGCAACATTTTAGCGGTCAAACAGCGGTCACTGGTAACATATAAATTCTTCACTAATCAGTCAGAACAGTCCAGTCGTTCCTATGCGTCCATCCGTCAATTGACAAATGGAAAAGTCTGACGGATTGAAAAGACTTGTCTCTCCAATTAGTCTATTCAACTTTAGTTTAATGAAATTGACGGATTGTTTGATACATAATTCCTATTCATGGATTTGACTTTTCCCTAGACATGACAATAAGTAACTCGACGGGTGTGCACCCATGGTTTTTATTGGGTTCGGGTTACTGTCTTTGTTTTTTGTGTTTTTTAATTTGTGTTGCGTTTCGTCTGTATCTGGATTTGTAATTGTCCCTTGACTTTGCTCTTGTTGTTCGGTCGGTTTTCTTTGCTATTTTTTTATAATTACTTCAACATTAAAATTATTAGAAGCAGTGTAATTTTCCTTATCGTATGCATTTATTGATTTTATTTCTAACGATGAGCAAAAACTAATAGACCTAACGCAAAACACTAATGATTTTATTGTACATTAATATACTAAAAATATATTTTAGATATTTAGAACAGAAAAAATAAAATGTAAGATTAAATAATTTATGGATTCAATGTTTGCTTAGAGTCAAGCAATATGTATTTTAGTATATTTAGGACAAAAACAAGTAACAAAACAACAAATCAACCGGAAGGGGATTTACAAACTGGAGCAAAATTTTGCCATTATACAAAAATTCGCCATTACGTAGAAACGAAAAATGTATTCTTTTGTAGCGGCTACAATGAGCTTAATTTGTTTCATCAAAATAATTTTATAGCACTTATGAAACATGGGTCGTGTGGACGATTTCACTGACGTATGCCCCACATATTAAATCGATACAAGAAGTATAAACACTATTGTTTGGTAAGTATAAATTACTTTAAAAAATTAAAGATAATAAAATTTCGTCAACTCGCACGTCCATAATTTAATGTAATCAGAATACTGCATAAATTAGCGATATGTACATTGAACCACTGCAGTTAGATGTTTGCACTTATTTAATAATTATTAACTCTGCCTCATTAACGAATTTGCTGTGTTAAATTTTTTTAAAATTTGTGTAGTACATGTATATAGTTATTTAATTATAATCTGACCGGTATGCATATAATTAAATGACAGATTCTGACAAGACAAGTTGATCACAACAACGTCTCTAGTAAAGAGTGCTTCGGGGCGTTTACGTTCATATGAGAAAAATATATGGTTACAATCAAGAATAGTAAAAAATAAAATAAAAATAATAAAAAACAATACAGTATTAACATACTTTTTCAAAATGTTCGAAATAAATGCAGAGCCTTTGTAGAATTGACCCATTACATGAACTTTTTATATTTTCTCAACAGTTGAGTTTTTGTCCTAATCACCATTATAACAGTAATCATCGTTAACACCTACCAACCACATATTACATATATCACACATTCGTTAAATTATTGTCATATTTTTATTACCAATTTTTTTAGCTGGTATTGATCAATTTAAGCACCTACCTACATACATACATTCTAGCTCATCTTCCTCTTCGTGTTTCTTTTATATCTTAAAATGATTATATTTTAATGTTTGTTTTATTCTTCTGTTTTGGTGCCCAGAGTTATTCTTTGTCGTTTTTTATTTCTTTCTGTATGCCTAATTTAAATTTGTCTAAGATGATAATTTTCTCTCTTTTGTAGTTTTATTTCCAGAAGTTTTCAAACATGTTTTAATGAAAGTCATTTTTTGACTTATTATAATGTTAAACTGATTTTTTGCTTTGTGAAATTTCTTTTGTTTTGTCTTACACGATAAATTAAACCCTGGTTTACTGTTTTAAAGCGGTTTTTTATTTTCCTTCTCATTTTCAGTTTTCTACGACTATTTGGCCGTTTTTAGAGAAGAAATCTGCAAAATAAATCACGACCTTTTTCGGGTCATAGGTAAGGTGGGAAATCTATTACGTTAATGACATATATGATCTATGTATTGTTTGCTATTGTTATTAACTTTATCCTTCTAACGCCACCTTACTTGTTTAATTTGATTGGCTTTATAAAAATACACCAGACGGTTTTACGAAAATATAAATATGAATTCAAATAAAGCTATAAATCATTTTTTCTCAGCAATGATAAATGATAGAATACTGTAATTTTGTCAATATCTTGATCATGCCATATTGTGCGATTTTTTTTTCAGAACTCTCGGAATTTTTAGAGCTGGGGTATCATCGGGGAGAATTAGCTGACAATAATAATTATTAGTCCTTTAAACAGGTAGATGTATTAATCCGTGTCAAAAATTTTGATTTCATTTTAAATAAACGTAAGGGTCTAATACTTTTTTCTATACTGTAAAATTACCGATAAAATCGGACCTTTTGAAATAAATTGACAATTTAGTATAAAGATTTTAAATTCTACGTACGCTAGGCCGACGAAATCTATAAACTACTTTATTCAACCTTCCTTTACTAGTAAGTCGTACTTTACTGAATCATTTCACCCTCTGAACTGCCTAAACTGAAAACGTCATCTATGGGATTGAGTGTTCGCTTTGTGGACTGTTGTATGTTGGCGAAACACCACAGTCTTTTCGGAACGGAAAGAACAAACATCGATGTGATAATAATGATCTACAATATAGGATGTGTACAATCACTTTAATCAGCAAGATCATGATTGGTGTTTGTCCATGAAAGTACGCATCATAGAACAAATTTACCATCATACTAATAGTCCACTAAGATTTTTGGATCAGAGAACTAGGTAGTGCAATGTTTTACGGTTGCAATGGTAACATCAAAGGTGTTGCCAATATACCTAGTCCATCATGTAATGGAGTAAATGTAATGAGCCTTTTTAACACCAATTCTAGAGACCAAAGAAGCCATGGTCACAAAAAATGCAAACGTCCAACCATCAAAGAAAATCTGAAGTGTAAATCTTCTTCCGACAAGTATAATGACCTTTTAGTCTCGTCTTGAACAACCTTTGGGTGTAAATTACAGTCATACCACTCTTTTCCCTACGCCTGTTAAACTTCTCACGGATTATGCACTTGAAGTTGGAGGAATAGATCAATTTACATCAAAATATAGATTGCCTAGCATCATTTGCGACATAGGTCTCTCCGTCTTTTCAATCTCTTGCGGACGGAGCCTCTTCTTGGTGAGGATAGAAACATTATTTCTCGTGGTCCATAATTCAGAAAACCTCAATCAGTAGACTGGAATCAAAATTTAAAAACTATTATGGATTCAGTTGAAGACTATGCCAGAGAATGGATTAAGAGAGAGAGGGAACAAGACCTAAAACTAGATGCACTGTCTAACTGGGTAAGGACAAAAGGGTCCATAATAAATATGTTGTCGTCCCTGCAGACAAGGCTTCTCACAACATTGTGTTTGTATGTAAGTCACATTACTATGAATGCCTCATTAAAGAACTAGGCATCAAGGGTAACTCTTGTAATTCCACATACACACGTACCACATTTGACAAAGATGAAATCCTGGCTAACCATAAGTCCTTCATGACTTCTTTGAATATTAATTACGTCAAAGAGTCTGAAGACTTCCCATGCTTGTATTGGATTCCTAAATTACATAAAAGTCATTACAATGAAAGATACATATCCTGCTCATCTACATGCTCTACCAAAGTGTTTTCAAAACGGTTGACTAAGTTATTGTCTGGAGTGAAAGGACAACAAAAATACTTCGAAACTGTTTATTCTCGAAGTAATATTAATCATATTTGGATTCTTAAAATTCAAAAGAAACTTTTGGAAAATTAAAAATCTAGATCAAAATCTAAAATTTTAGAACCTTTGATTTTTTAACTCTTTATACTACCTTGCCTTACGATAAACTAAAATCCCGTCTTACGAAAATCATACATAAAGTCTTCGCTTCAACGTGTGCCTACAAATATGTAGTTTTAGGTCTCAACAGTACGTTTTTTTCTTCTAAAGACCTAAAAGGCAAATTATGCTACAGTGAAGAACAAATTTATTGTATGCTAGATTGACAATATATTTGTAAGTTTGGAGGATGTGTTTTTCAGCAGTCAATCGGAATTCATATATGTACAAACTGTGCCCCACTTCTAGCCGATTTGTTTCTGTATTCTTATGATACAGAATTTCTTCGACGTCTTATTTTAAGACAAGAAGATAGTAGAAGCTAGATATATTGATGATGTCCGTTCAATCAACAACCCTCAATTTGCTGACTGGCTTCGTTAACACAAGTATATCCTTCAGAACTAGAAATTAAAGCAACGACAGAAACATCTTCTTCAACATTATTTTTAGACTTACATCTCGAATACAACACCAACGGTAATCTTAACACAAGAATGTACAAGCGAGACGATGTTAATTTCAAAAATATAAATTTTACTCACCTATGCATCAATATTCCATCTTCTCCTGCATACGGTATATATATATATTTCTCAATTGATCAGGTATGCAAGAGCTTGCAGCGAGTATACTGATTTGTGCAAACGACATCTATTTTTTCGGGATAAACTTATAAACCAAGGTTACAAGAAAAAATGACTCATCTGCGCCATCAATAAGTTTAACTATAGATACCACTCCCTTGTCGAAAAGAATCATTTGAAAATATGGTTACAGATAGTTTTCCCAATTTTTGAATTCAGTATATAGTGATGCGCTACAATGATTGTTAGATACACTATTATTCACTATTGGTATGATGCCTTACGTTTTTAATCAACTAACCAACTCAAATACTACAGTAATGAAAGCGGGAGGTTTGGCATGCCATAAAACCTGGTTTAACCAACATTTCTTTTGAAATGCATGTACCAAGTCAAGACCATTGCGGTAGTTACTATATTTTTTGGTTGTTGGTTCTGGAGTTGCCGGTTTCTCAGACTGACAGTTTCATCGGTGTACGGTTTTTTGTTAATACCTTCATTTAGAGCTGTTTAGAGAACGTTTGATGACATGGGATTTTCTAAACTTTTTGAGTATCTTAAAGCACATCTTATGTTTTCATTTTTCAGTTAATATCTGTTTTATATGACTAAATTTCTTTGAAGATTATAGATTTTTTTTTAACCTTGACCCCTCTTGTACACGAAAATTACCTCTGATAAAATAATTTAAAGACAGAAAATCAAATTCAAAAGATCTTTCAGTTTATATGAGTGTGTTACCGTTTTAGAAATCAATTTTTTAATTTTTCGCTTTACTTATTTTCAATCACATTAACATTAAAAAGTAAACAAAAACACAAAAGGACAAGAAATAAGTGAAACATATGTCATCTTTACAACAATAACTTGTGTAAAGGTTACGAAATAATATGTGGTTTTCAGTCAAGTATAATAAATATATGAATAAAACTATAATCATGAGTCATAACACAGGGCGGTAAATTGCTAAAATGTTTTAGTTTCTATTTTATTCACTTTAGGTAATACTCTGAGGGTTCACAGTGCCTCGACCCACAGAGCTGCTCAGTGCGTCTCCATGTGGCGTATAGAGGAAGACCTCTCCATGGGGGTGGCTGGTCATAATATGGAAAGCCTGACCGCGGACCACAGTGGATAATGTGTTTGAAGAGTAATACGCTCCATGGAAGGTAACTCCCCTTCTGTCGAAAAGTGCAGGTTCGTTGTAGCCCCTACTAAAGGCTAAATTTTGCGCCACTTCTCATACCCCTGCATTTCAAGTGGCATTCAAAATCGTGGCCCTTGGGTCCACCTTTCGTGAATTGATTTATTGTTTGATAACTTATATTCTTGTTCTTAATATACACTTAGTACCATAATAAAGAATAGACACTATTCTGTCAGCCTATAACAAAAGTCGTAAGAAAATGCGCACTGCAGTATACCAAGACGCGAAAGAAGCAATCTTTCAATGGTTTACAGGTGTTCGCGACCAGAAAATTCCGATATACGGACCAACTAAGGCATATGAACTATCCGTACGACACGGACACGCCAACTTCACGAAGAACCAGAGACGATAAATCGTTTCCAGATTCATAAATAATAAGAGTTCAACAGTAGACACACTATCAAACCTACTTCGAGACTACAACCGAGCAGAACAACAGCTTTTACTGACGAAGGAAAAGTATGTATTTGGTGGACAAGGGAATTAAACTTTTTGTAGTGGCTGATGTATGTCCACTCTTTATCGTGCACAGAGCGTGGCACTTTATAAATACGTCATCCACTACTGCCAGGCTTTCCATGTTATTACCTGAGAGAAAAAAGTGCTTTCCTTATCAGTTGAATGGAGACGCGTTAGCTGTTGTAAATTGAGCACTGGAAACCTACCTAGAGCAATCCCTGTAGACAAATTCAAAAATTAGTGCCAATCAAGGATTGAACATGAGTTATGTCCCTTTGAAATACATTTAATATAGTAAATTGCTTTGTAAAGTATTTGCTTCGCTGGAAAATTAAACATTTTTTTATTTACTGTGAAATATAGCCAAATTATGGGAGTTTTTACGAATTTCGTCAACAGCCGCCAAATGCACTTTTACTCTGTATCTATTGTCATTGTATGCAAAAGTAAACGACGTGCTGAATCTATGATAGAAACTTTTTTTCAAGCATAGCAATATTTCTATTACCAAACACAATGCAAATTATTTATTTATGTTAATAATAACTTACTATGTCAATATTTCTGAATTTATTTGAAAACAAGGCATGAAAGGACAGTATGAAATGATTTTGATTAAAAATTTATGCATTACATCTGTTGACATGTTAACAGCGATATTGAATAAATAGTACATAATTTCTGCAAACAAAAACAAATTCACAAAGAAAATATTCCAACAGATGTTTCTTTGAAAAGGAATAAG
This sequence comes from Limnoperna fortunei, assembly GCA_944474755.1. Taxonomy (NCBI): domain Eukaryota; kingdom Metazoa; phylum Mollusca; class Bivalvia; order Mytilida; family Modiolidae; genus Limnoperna; species Limnoperna fortunei. The sequence goes on from OX104116.1 coordinate 27,750,131, forward strand.
TTTACCTCTATGTGCTCCTACAAAGTGTGACTTTTTACTTACCTTTAGAATCCTAAGCAACACATTTATAGCATTCCAAATTGATAATTGTTAATTTCCACGTTTACTAAAATATCAAAGATAATGACTGAACCTAACTTCGAATAATGAAACATTTTAATTGCTTTTGTATAACTATCATTGTAGGATTTTTAGAATGGAATTATTTAAAATGATTGAGAACAAATGTTCATAATTTAACATTTGGCTCCGCCAAACTGTAAAATGGACAACGAATTTAGTTTTAAATGAAACTTAATATTGAAGGTCTATTATACAGAATTTTTTTTCAGATTACTCAATGAATGAAAGCAATTAGGTAGAATCAACCAATTTGTGAAGTTTTTAGTGGCGTTCATACATTTCCCTGGCGAACAATCGTTCCTGGTTTCCAGTTAAAACAAAGTGATGATCAACTCGTTGCAGTTCACAAATTAAATGAAGGTAATAACAAAACACCGATCACTTTTGAAACTGTCAAAAATGACAATCAACAAATCAAAGTCCGAGAAACCAGCAAACTCCAGAACCAACAACAAAAATCACAGTAACTACAGCAATGGTCCTGACTTGATATAGGCATTTCATAAGAAATGTTGGGTTAAACCAGGGTTTATGACATTCCAAACCTCCTGACTTGATATAGGCATTTCATAAGAAATGTTGGGTTAAACCAGGGTTTATGACATTCCAAACCTCCTGACTTGATATAGGCATTTCATAAGAAATGTTGGGTTAAACCAGGGTTTATGACATTCCAAACCTCCCGCTTTCATTACTGTAGAATATGAGTTGGTAAGTTGATTAAAATAAATGGGTATCACATAGCACTAGTCAAATAGGTATATACCTATGGCCTAGATCTTTAGCAACTGCCACTATTGTTCAATTAAGTGATGCGTTTTTGGGGAAGGTTGTTGTTACACTGGGGTTTGTATCCAATAAGCATACACCTGTCATTAAACTCGATAACAATCCATCACAACTATTGTAACTAAGTAGGTCAGTGTCCAATATCACTGCATCTATCATTGTTCTATTAAACACGGATCGACTTACCAGCTAACAGAAATAGTACCCCAAAGTAAACAATTCATTTTGATTGATATGACGTGATGCAGTACATAAACTTCCTCCTGGACCTAGCAGATATGAAAACAATGTGCCTAAAACCGTCCGAGAGAACTACTGTAAAAGTATTCATTTTTGCGGATTCTAATTTTCGCGTTTTTGTCAAGTTGAACACTTTCGCGGGTATTGATTTTCGCGGAATTCATCGAAGATAAAATAATTAAATATGACTATATATACACCTTATTTTAATTTCTTTCCAAACCTACTTTAATCCTTTGAAACAAATTCACATACGTTAATGACGTGTGACTTTGCGTTCTTGGATAAATTCGAAAACAATAACATTAAATATAGATTCATACCGGCTTCATGTACTGGGGAGTTACAACCCCTCGATTTATCAGGTAATGACGAATTTAAAACCAAAGTCCGTGAATCATCTGTGAACTGGTACAGCGATGAAATAAACAAGGAACTAAGTAAGGGGAAATCCGTCCAAGATGTCAAAATCGATTTAAAACTTTCTTATCTTAAACCAAACAATGCAGCTTGGATGGTTAATGCATTTCAACAAATTAGACCTGACATTAATTCGAGGTTGGTTTAAGTCGGGGATCAAAGAAGCCGTTGAGAAATGTAGAGATTAACTTCCCGTTATAAAAACACGCGTTAATTAATAAATCAACACTTCGTTGTACAATATGTTTATTGTAATCAGTGATCCGTACAATGACAGGTTACTAGTAATCAGGCCGTCTTGATGTACGCATTGTAAATAGATATGTATTGATTTTGTCAATAATTTGTAAAATATTCTTTGTATTTTTATTCACGCCAATTTAAGGTAAATAATATCAAACCTTTGATTTCAATAATTGATTGACGAAAATATAAACAATATGTTTTTGTAATTAAGATAAATGCGTACAATTTATAACAGTACTTACTCGATCAATAATTGATCTCTGATGTTCACCTTGACCGTGTGTCTGTTTAGTATACCAAAGTTTTTCGAGGGTAACTATAACGAAATCTTTCAACAAAGCAGAATTCAGCAACCACTTCCCATTAATGGTCAAATGTATTACCTGTTGTCGAATTTTTCGTGCGGCTGTACAATTTAACACTATTCTGTTGTAATCGTCAAAGTGTACACCAAACGCGCAAATATGTAGATTTTAGACATCTACATGTCCATCCTCTTCCACAGCCTCTATTCTCTTTACGGCTGCTTACCGCTGGGTAAATTCTTAACTTTTGCTTCAGAAACTGAATTGTACGGTCAGTAAGTAGTTTATGTAAGTGCTCGAAGAGGGGTATAATGTTTTACCCTTGTCCGTTCGTTCTTATGTTTGTTCATCCGTAACAAAAATTTATGTTGCAGTTTGCTAAGCAGGGTGGACTAGCCTGATCTTTTGCATACTGCTTTATCCTATAGTACCACAGCGATTTTATGCTCCTTTGTCATCTACTTTCTGTTTATGGAATACTCAGATTTTAAATCATAGTTGATGTACATTAAAAATGTTTATGAAAAGTGTGGTAAACACCTGAAAAAATACTATTCCTTGTATCTGTGCTTTTTTAAGAACTGGGCTTTTTTTTCAACTGGACCTGCTGAAGCCACACCTTAGAACATTATTCACTACCACCACCATCTTGGTTTTCTCCGCCCTAACTTCTAAGCAGCCACTTCTCAAAGGCCCAGTCAGACTGATTTGCAGCTCCATATGGTGCCTTGTAAAACTGCTTCTAAACTCCGAACTCTTCTTCTGTTGTCGACTTTTCTATTTGCGAAGGAATCTATTAGAAGTATATCTTTTCTACTGAGCAGTTTTTCCTGCAGACTGCTCTAAGCATCCTGGTATTTTCTCTATACCATTTTAGGCCGTTATGGCTGATGTTGAATATTACATTTTGCAGTTAAATTTTGTAAACATAGGGCGTACACTTTTTGACAACATTTTAATGAAATTCCCATCAAGGTCTAAAATGTCTTATGAACCGGACATTAACTAGTAATTCCTTGTGAGTAGTGAGTAGTACAATCCGATATTAATATTTATTACAGTGATATACTTAGCGTTCAATTAAAATATTATAGTCAGGTTTATTTTGTTTGTTTTGGGGGTTTTTATTTATTTATTTTTGAGGTTTTTTTCTTATGGGTTATGTTGTCAGGATGGTAAAAAAGTATACATCTCCACGGAAAGTTATCATCTGTTAAGTAAACTATTTATTTTGCGTCTGTATAATTTGCACTTTTTCTTCGTTTTCCCTCAATTCTGGTACATATGTTTTGCCTATTTCAAGCTTTTCTTTCAACGCACTATTTAATGAAATGCAGTTATTGCAGTTATTCTTAATCCGTCTGCTATTCTTTAAACTTGTGTAGAAATATGTAGATTATTAAATTATACTGTAAAGTACGCTCTTACTATTTATCACACCTTTTAGGTATTACATAATTAATCTTGGGTATCTGTGTGAGCAATACAGAGTAAAATTGGGGAATTTTGTGATAACCCATACAATTGGTCAGAAAACTTCATTTGAATTTAAATGTAAAAGCTTATTTTTAGTAAAGGGCGGGAACATGTACTCGAATATTTACTTTTATAATGTAGTTGTCTCAGTTTCATTACCAGGAATAGGATGATCCTGGTGTAAAACTGGTTTTGTTGTATTGATTTACTTAATTTTTTTTTTTTAATTTTATTATTTGTATCAGGAATAGAAACAAATGCCGCTCCATCAGAATATGCAAGCGGGGATGGCTCATATAGTAATATTTCAGACAATAAAGATAATACCAGTTTATATGAATTGTTATTCACCTCATTATCTTTACTACATTTGCTAATTCAAAGTATATTTCCAAGTTTAATAACTGCTGAGTATACCGAATTCGATATTTTATCATTCACGCAGGTAGGCTTTTTAAATTATCACAAGCCTTTCAGTAGGGATAGGTGCATTGCCAAAAACGGGGCGGAGTTACATGTATAAGATTATCGGACTAAGAGCTTGCCAGTCCTGTTTATATTTGGAAAAAGGTTGAGTTCGAGATAAAGTCCGCACAAAATGCCCACATTGTGATTACTGGTGATTTTTGTAAATCCTAAAATGGTATTTATCTACACTAAATTTACAGAAACTTATTAAAGAGCCTACAAATTTCAATTAACGTTCTTTTTCCGATAATTACAGATAAGTACTTTGTACCATGTTACAGTCGGACTCTTAATTCTCGATCAAATAAATTCGTTACCACTGCCCTGTAATTTATAAATTCTCCCAAAACCAGCTGGTTGAAAAGCGTTTCAGCGTAAAGTTTGGCTTATAACCAGGGCGATTTCGATAAATATAGGCAGATGTTGGCTAATACTAATTGGGATATTTTTATGTTAAATGACATTGACAAGATTGTGAGCGATGCTAAAAATTGCATTTTACTGGCAGCGGATACATGTATTTCTCCGAATCGTTTAGTAACCATTCGGAAATAAAGTCCGGCATGGCTCAAGAGTGACTTGAACGGATCTATTAGGATAAAACCCGCACTCACTCTAAATCAAACGTTTCAATAGACCGAGTGATTTGGGATACATTCAAGAAAATAAGGAATAGTGTGCCGTCACCAGTTAGACTTTCTCGCTAAAAGTATGGCTCAGCTTTAGTAAGCAAATTATCAGCTGAGAAATGCTAATATAGGTTTTGGTGGATAATTAGCAATAAAATAACTGGCATTAAACTGATATACATACTGATCTACCCCCTTATTAGTTGGTGATAGATTAATCTTTGATGACACTGACAGAACAAACAGTCTTAACGAATTTGCTTTGCTAGCAAAAATAGATGAAACATATTCTACGCTTCCAGACGTATCATCAAGTTCTTAAATTGTGTTCGATGAAAGTGAAGTCGAAGATGTTATTTCTATTCTAAATATTAACAAAACCTCTAGACCTGATTAAATACATCTCCAATTACTTAAGGAGCTTTCCTCTATTTTAAAATATGTCTTGTGTAAACATGTCTTTATCTTCGTCTTCGAATACAAGAGGGCAAATGTAACACTGGTAATCATAAGTGGTTTACAGAGTAAAGTAAAAAAAAATTAGAGACCTTGCTCTTAATTATGTGTGATATCCAAACTTTTTGCATACGACACAAGCATATATATAATAGTAGACAGTCCATAGACCGCTGCTGCCATACTAAATAGGGATCTAGCCAAAATTCATACATGGTAAAAAAATAGTTACAATTAAACGCACACAACTATAACTTATTCGTATAGGCGGCCTCAATATTCAATAAATTGCTTCACAGTTAAGTATTTATTTTTCAATTAATGGTTCTTGTTATGACAACAATGATTATATTGTTAGAAAAGCCTATATATTGTAAATTTCCTACGCAAGGTACGTTTTGTTCTTTACAGGTATGTCCGAAGAAAATGTACTTTTCTTATACTGTATATTAGACCCGTTATGGAATATGACATAGGCACAAAATACTTAGTCAACACGTTAGAGAGTTTCCAAGTAGATGATATGCGTATTGTTACTGCACAAACAAACTGGACGTCGTTAGAAAAACTTTATCAAGAGACGGGTTGGGAAACATTTTCGGCAAGTTGTAATAAACAACGATTTATTTTATTATTAAAACTAGGAAGACGGATTTTTTTTTAACCCGTGGTATTGATTCTGGTTGTTACTTTTAAGATAGCAATATAAGGAACACAACTGTAGGTTAATATTAAAGGGATGGGCTGCTTTGCATAAATTTAGGGTTGTTGTCTCTCAGAAATTACCAAAATGTTTATCATCTATACTACTAAAATTATTGACCCCTTTTTAAGCGCGCATCACAAAACACAGAGAATTAATTTAATAATCGACTTTATCGATATCGACATTAAATATTTTTAATGTGCAACATCAATTGCATGTAACCTTATACATATTGAAGTACGAACTACAGTTATAGACTTCCGTCACGTGAAACAAGCGAACAGTTCGTTCTTGTTTAAATTTCAGAGGCTCACTTCAAGAAAACGATTGGAATTGAAAGGATTTTCACCAGACATGTCTGATAGGTCCTACGAATTTTGTTTTCATTGTATTCAATATGGCATTAAAAACGAACTAAAGTTACGCTTTCACTGATTACAAATTTACCTCGTTATAAATGCCTTCTAATTTAATAGTTGCCAGTTGGGTAGTTGTACGTTTGTTTTGTACCCTGCATCGGTTTTCCTTGCCCCGGAAAAAAATATTTAAATGTAAAGGATCCAGTGCAAATTTGTAATTAATCGTTAATTGCTAATTATTTAAAGCAATTTCATTTTCATTTCAAACATTTTATTGATATAAATCAAGGGGTATTGGATAACAGGCATAGCCTATATAAATCCTATCCCAACAATTTCAAGATGGAATGTAGTTAAATCGCAGATAATAAATATGCTACAGGCAACAATAATAATAGTAATCATGTTTCAGTCCAGTCACAGAATACTCATTTATACTACATCTGTACTATAATTATAGGGACAATATGTAACTTTTGTGAACCCAGATGTAAGTTAATTTTAAGCAAGGTAATTAATCACTATACTGAAAACTCTGTGAGAGAAGTGAAACGTGATACAGTTTGTACTATTGCAATTAGTATACATAATACAAAGATTAAAGTTAATTCCGTATATGTGGTAACTGTCTAATTTAATAAATTTATAAATAAAAATAAGTATTTATTGAGTACAGAGCAGAAGAAAGTTGTACAAGTTGGTTTTTTTATATTTGTGTATTTGAAGAGAATGGTAATTTTGAAAAACTATTTTAACTATGGAAATAGAAAGAGTTTTAGTCAAGTATAGAAGAAAATAACCAAAAAGAGAAAAAAATGTATGTAATGATAAAAAAACAGTTAGGTGGATAGATGAATAAATGTACATAATCGCAAATAAGAAATAAAATAAAATAAAATAAATAAATAAAATTAATAATGTTAATAACAAATGAGCAATGTGTTGGTGAATAGATGTCATCAATTCTTGATAACTGCAAATGAAGCAAGGTATACATACAAAACTATGCAAGTGTTTACAAAAATAATAATAAGGTGACAATATACATGTAGGTAAAATTTATAATATGTATTAAAATCTATGTGTACTATTAATATATTCAAGGACAGCATTTGTTATTTCAGCATTTTCCTCTGGAGACAGTTCCAATGAACCGTGTAGGAAAACATTAACATTTAGTATTGGTTCAAAATTTCTAAGACGGTTAAATAACAGTCTTCCGGGGTTGTCATAGAGGGAACATACATATAAATAATGAAAGTTATCCTCAGTGTCACCACATGCACAAAACGTGCTCTCAGATAAATGTGATTGGTAAAGGTGTTGGTTTAACACTGCTTACATTGTTCCGCAGTTGACTATATACTATATTAAGTTTACGTGGGACAATGGGAATAATGACAAGGGGGCTTCTCTATCTCATTATTCAATTTATTCTTAAATTCGGACAGAGAGGTGATATTTTGTATACCTGTATCAAGTTTATTCCACATATCTAGGGTTTCCGGGAAAAAGCTTTTTTGATAAGAGATTGTACAGGCATGTGGTATATCAAAATATCTAGGCTTTCTGATATTATAATTCTCATTTCTATTTATTTGGGAAAGTATGAGATCAGAAATGTAAGATGGGAGATATCCATGTAAAGCCTTAAAGATAAAAAATCAGTGTTTCGTTCTTTCGCCTATTTTGCAGAGAATCCAACCTAAGTTCTTTATATAACTTAAATTTGTGTCTTGAAGCATACCAGTAATTATTCTGGCAGCATCATATTGTACAGACTCTAATAGGTAAGACTCCTCCTGAGTACAACATTTCCATACTCCGGATAGGTCTAATAATTGATTGATTGATTGGATGTCTGTTTTACGTCCAGCGAGCAGTATTTCAGCTATATTCAGGACGGGAACAAGTTAACAAACAATAAATCAACAGAAAATGGGGTAGGGATGGGTCACAGGGAATACAATTTTGACTGCCACTGGAAAAGTATGGAGTTTTGGGTAGGGGCGAAAAATTTAGCCTTTTGTAGCGGCTACAATGAGCCTACTCTTTTTCGAAATCTACAAAAGGGGTCTTTATCGTGCAAGGAGCGTGGCACTCTTCAAACACGTTACCCACTATGGTCCGCTGTCAGGCTTTCCGTATTATGACCTGACAACCCCCAACGAGAGGGTTTCCCCTATCCGCCACCCGGGGACGCGCTGGGCTGCTCTGTGGGTCGAGCACTGGAAACCCTCCCAGTATGGTCCCAGGATAGATCTAATAAGGCAATGTTCAATTTTTCGCAAGAGTTTCTATCAATATTATATTTAGTCTGGCACAGGCATTTGTATATATTTCATTTATATGATCTTTCCAGGATCCATAGTGATTAAAGTTTAGACCAAGATGTTTGTGAATATTTGTGTTCTCCAAGGCAATATCATTTAAATACAAAATTGGAATATTGTCTTCATGTTTTCTAGTGAATAACATGGATTTTGTTTTACTGGCCTTAAAGGTTATGCCCCAGTCGGTGGCCCATTTATGGAGACTATCCAAGTCTGATTGTAAAGATTCCGTAGCTGCTTTCTGATCGTCAACAACACAGTATACTGAGTATCATCAGCAAATAGTTTCATTTTATTAGAAATCACGTCAACTATGTCATTGACAAACAGCGGAAACAGATACTGACCAAGTATTGATCCTTGTGCGACACCAGCATTAATAGATTTCCAAGTTGAGTAATAACCATCCATGCAGACTATCTGATTTTGATCCGAAAGATAGTTTGCAAACCAATTCAATAAGTTCTCCTTAATTCCATATTTACGCAGTTTATATAGTAACCCTTATGCCATACGCGATCAAATGCCTTGGAGACATCACAAAATATGAATCTAACATCTTTATCATTATCTAAGTTTTCATGATAACATCATAAATAATTAACAATTGATTGACAGTGGAGTCCTTGTGTCGAAAACCTGATTGATCATCTGTGAGGATTTTGTTTCTTAAAAGATAATTTTATGGAGTTGTTTAAATATTATTTTTTTTCAAGCATCTTACCAAATCAATTAGTTACCGAGATCGGTCTGTAGTTAGAAGCAATATCACTTCTTCCTTTCCCTGTATCAATAGCAGTAACATTAGCCAATTTCCAGTCTCTTGGCACTACACCATTGTGTATACTTTTACTAAACAGAATTGTGATAGGTGTGACAAGGGACTTGAAAATTGCCTTGAGAAATTTGGGAGGGAGATTATGTGGACCACCAGGTTTTGAAGTATTAAGAACCTGAAATTAATCAATGACATCTTGTTCACATATAGTTATATCTATGAGTTCGCAGGTGGCATGACATCTGGGAGATCAGGTTCTGTCTCCAGAGTTGATACAGATGAAAAATAGTTATTAATAGCACATGCTTTGTCAATAGGATGAAAGAAAAATAGCAAAGAAAACCGACCGAACAACAAGAGTTAAAAGTCAAGGGACAGTTACAAATCCGGATATAGACACAACACAACGAATATGTTGTCAACAAAAACACAAAAACAGGTGCTCCGGACGGGTAAGCAGTGCCTGCCTCTAATTAGACACCCGTCGAGTTACTCATTGTCATGTCTAGGGAAAAGTCAAATCCAGGAATAGGAATCACTACCTATGACTCAGCAAACAAGTCAGATCGTATTTGAGACACTGATTTCCCATAACGATCAATTAAGTCATGGTGACGACCATAGAACTTCTGGAGAGATAACATCAACCTAGGTGCAACAAACCCTTGTTTGAGTAGTTTAGCAGTCAACAGCAGGGAACGATCTAGAAAATCGGAATACCGATCGCAGGATCTAGAATAACGTATTAGTTGTGAAATGTACACACCATACGCTGGAGCTGCTGGAATGTTGCTGTCGATGAACGGGAAGTTGATAATTGGAAAGTTGAAGTCATCATGTTTGTCGTAGAGTCTAGTTTGTAGTTTTCCTGAGTCTATTTATAGAAGTAGGTCTAATAAGAGGCTGAGCTTAGTGTATTGGTGGTGTCTTTAATTTCAAGCTCACTGCGGTAAAAAATGTAAATAGTCACCAAATTTAGCATTGTTGAGGGACAAAACATCGTCAATATAGCGGAATGTTAAATTAAAGGTCTGAGCCAGTGTCTTTTCTTTCTTCTTCAGCATGCCTTTTAGGAACTCAGATTCATAAAAGTACAAAAACAGGTCGGCGAGGAGAGGAGCACATTGGAATACCAACAGTCTGTTGAAAAACATGTCCTCCAAACATGACGAATATGTTGTCAATCAGAAAATCTAACATATGACAGATTTGGTCTTCAGTATATTTAGTAGTAGATTTAGAGTCATTAATGACGAAGTAAGTTCTGTCATGACTAATTACTAAGTATTTGTATCGTTTCTTTCCGTTTTTCTTGAAAAAGCAGCGTTTGATAAGATCTTGAAGCCTTGTTTTAAGCTTGATATGAGGGATGGCCGTATAGAGTGTCGAACAAATCAAATGTTTTAATGCTGTTACAATGAGAAAGAGATCCAGACCTCAAGATGTCTATCATGTATTTTGAATTTTTTAATATCCACATTTCATTTTTTTCCACTCCTGGAGTAGAAAGTGTCGCTGTATTTTTGAATCCCGTTTTATACTGTTGTTAAAATAGTGGTCAGGAGTTGCGATAGTGTTTTGGTAGTACACTTAGACGATCCTGCTGTTTGTATTGATTTTTGTGCAATTTTGGTATCCAATACAATAAGGGGAGATCACAATCTTCGACTTTGATTTTGAGACCAAAGGATGCCAATATCGATTTGTGATTTTCAATAATATCCTCTTTTGAAAGCGCAGTAAATGTGTAAGTAGGATTGCCAAGTGAACTGTCCATGCCTAACTCATTAATTAAACACTCTATGTAATTTTTTTGCAGATAAAAATAATGTTGTTAGGGGCCTTATCTGCTGGCACAACAACATATTTGTCAATTATGCCGGACAAAGTTTTAAGAGCATTAAGATTTCTGAAGATTGATGATGCTTTAGTACTCATAGACCTTCTTAAGCGACTTATTTTTATTTGAATCAATGATCTCAAGACCTTAACCCACTCTGACAAGGTATCAACCTCCTGGTCCTCTTGCTTTTCCCATTTTCTGGCATAGTCCTCTATTGAATCCATCAATAATTTCAAGTTATACTTCCAGTAGATGGATTTAGGTTCACGGTACTTTGGTCCTTTGGACAAAATATTGCGGAGTCTTTCATTGTTAACCTATCTCCATTTGACCTAATTGGACTTTTAATCTCATTTTTATTCTTAAATTGTGTGATACCTTTTGCAATTCTCCACCATTTACCAGGAGGGATAGATTTATCAATAAGAAAATTTTGTACGTTGACAGTATATGCTTTTTGGCCTCTCGTATCATATTAATATCATTTCTAATTTTTCTAATTTTTTCCCAGTCATCTGCAAGATTACGAATTATTGCTTTTTTATGAAGACGATTTCTTTTTCTCATTTATCCAAGGCTTTCTTTTGGTCTGATTCGAACCATCTTTTTAGGAATGAAACTGTTCATTGCATAGGCAATTTCCCCATTGATATTGTCATTAATCATGTTAACATCATTAGTATTTTCAAATCTTAAATGCCAGTCGATATCTTGCAGATGCTGTTTAATTGCATTAAAATCTGCTCTATTATAGTCCCAAATTTAGTATATGACTTCTCACGAGAGGTAGTAAAGTCAATTTCAATAACTGTTCGACAATGATCACCACAAAATTTGGTAGAACATAACTATTTCTCACAATACGTGGATTGCTAGATAAAAATGGATCAATGAGTGTGGAGGAATTTTGTGTAATACGGGAAGGTTCTGTGATCATATTTACAAAACCAAGTCTTTCACAGAGTCTTGAAAATCTTGAATAGTAAGAAGATCAACATTAATATCACTGTGACAATGATAGTATTTATATCTGTATTTGTGCAGTTATCTAAAAGGTTATCAATATGATCCCAAGAGGCAACTCTGGAATTAGGTGGACGATATAAACAGACTAATAAATATTTTCTGTTATAAGAATTAATTTCAACACAAATTGACTCGACTTCGGGAATTTCTAAGTTTTGGCGACGTGTCGCCAGTAGAAAATTTCTTATATATATATTATAAGACCACCACCATTACTATTAGGTTTATCTTTTCGAAACAGTTCTGGGTTTATATAATTATCTAAACAAAGGTCAGTATTTTATACTGTATCGTCCCACTTAGATTCAGTTAAACATATAATGTCATGATTGCCTATTTCTGTTTCAATTTGATCAATTTTATGCCTCACTGAATTTACATTGAGGTTTAAAATGGAGATATTATGTTGTTCAAATCTGGTCTGTACAGGTCCAGGATTTGGGTGCACATCATGGCATAATAACAGAAGTACCTTAATAATATGCATAATAAAATTTATTTTCATGTATACTTGTTTACATATAGATGGTGTCTGTATGGTGTCTGTATGGGTTTAAATGTGACAGATCAAATAGTTTATTTATCTATTATCATATATGTACCAGGAATACTGTAAAATAACCCACAGACAAGTGATGTTTGTAGTATACAAGTTTAGCTTTTCTAAAAAGCTAACCGTCTCTTAGCTGCATTACAAATTTTATGGATTTATTAAAGTATTGTTTTTTGTAATTTATATGCAAGATAGGTAAACAATGTACATGTACCTTGTAAGGACATTGTTTACGCTAACCTATTATCTAATGGTGATTGAGAGATTTAAATGCCTGTCGCCACTTCACACGTGCTTTTTAAAAAATAATTAAACAAAAGTTTACTCCCTAAAACACGGTGTAGAATGGTAACGGACTTATTGCGTTTTTTTTCTGCAGTACCGGACTATTCGGGTTAAGCAACGGACTGTTCGTGAAAGTTGATGTAAATAGCAACAGTAGGTCATTTATTTTGTCTTATTTCTTTGCGATTTTTAAAAAATATTAATAGAATGTTTATGTCACGGAACGATAGAACTATTTATCTGTCTGCACAAGTTAACACTTAAAGAATATGATTAGTATATAATTTGAAATCGTTTAAAAGAACTCGATACCCGGTGTAGTTTGTTTATGAATATGTAACATGAGAATATATAACGAGCTAATTGTCCTCATTTAGCATATTATTTTTTGTCATTTTCTCTTTAATGCCATCAATGTTAATCACACAAAGGATAAATATATTTATACTTGTTCAAATCTGGAAGAAATTATCGATTTTCATGGAAGGCCATTGCACCGGACTTTTGTCGTGTGTGGCACCGGACTTTCGGCGTCGGCTGCTGTGTTGAATGGATCTATGTTGAGAGCTAGTTTTTAGAAAGTGAAAAGAAATTGGCACAAAAGCGCTATACACTATGTTTAAATAAATATTTTGCCTCTGTTTTTTACAAGTATTTCTTTAGACAGTTGTATATTGCGAGTAAAAAATGTATAGGCACTCGGATTTATTTAAAATTTATTTGCAAGTGCAGGAATATAAAATTACGGACTTGACATGCAAATAAAACAAAAATCGTTCAATATACTTATCATAGAAACAAATAAGAATTATTCAGACATACATGGGGAATGGGAGGGGGTCCCATCCCACACTCCCGTAAAAATAAATACCAGATCCCGGTTTCCCGGTGAAATACGTACTGGATAAAAAGAAACGTAAAAATCCCGAATTCCCGCAATTTTATTGGTTAAATCCCGAATTCCCGGTGAATAAATAAGCCTTTCCCGCTGTTCCGTAAAAAGTTATACCGACCCTCATACATTGATCTATGCTTGCAGCATTTTTTTCTTCAATTGGAAATGTCCCAGTTCAAGTTGCCCTGAACATGTTTGATGCACTAATAAGGCCAATTTTATCATACAATGTTGAGATTTGCATGATGGATCAATATATTTCATTCTTTAATGCTGGGACTAGTATAACTTGATTTATAGGTTCCTGTTTAATGCAAAGAAACGTAGTAGAAATAACAATGTTGTCATTGATCCATTTAAACTTCATAGATAAAACTCCTTTTGAAAAAATACATTTGTCATTCTGCAAGTACATACTAGGGTAAAGAAGACTGCTTCAAACCTAGCTTCCCGTTTAGAGCTTGGTAGGGTCCCTATAGAAAAATACCTAAAAACTCAATCTATATTATATTTTGCTAGGCTGAGTACATGTGAAATTAACCCTTTGATAAAAGAAAGTTTTGAACTAAATAAATTTTTAGATTTTGAGAATATATACTCTTGGGTAACTTATATAAAAGATGTAATTGAGGACATAGATCTTAACTTTGATGGACTTAACTTGGACACAACTTATAAAAATGTGAAAGTAATAAAACCATATATTAAAGATGAGTTGTTAAAGTTTTATATGAACATGTATGCTGACAAAGTTTCAAATTTAAAAGATCAAAATAAAATCTTTCTATATAATTTTTTGAAAAACAACTTAGGAAAAGAATTTTATTCGTCCGATTCGAACTATGAAAATCGCAAATTTATCTCAAAATTTCGAATAGCCGACCACAGTCTTGAAATAGAACGTGGAAGATATAAAAAAAGTCCCCGGTGAACAACGTCTTTGCTCCTTCTATAATCTAAATGAAGTGGACGACGAGGTTCACTTCTTTTTAAAATGTGATCACAATAAACTGTTTCGGTCTAATCTCTTATATGACTTCAATATCTCTAATGTTAATCCATATCTCGATTCGCTTAAAACAATTTTAAACCCGAAAATCTCTGGAACTGAGGACAGGGGTCTCGTAGATTTGAATATTTTGTCGATTTTTCCGATTGCAATTTAGTTGTTTTTTACTTCTGTTATATGTCACTGATCAATGTAGTATTGATTTATATGACAATAAGATAATAATAATTATATAAGAAGTCATCTATTTAAAATGAATTTCAGGAATAGACCCTACGTAATACATTTGTCTTAATCATTCAAAAATATTACCACGAGAAATTTCATCATATTTTCTTTTTTCATATTCTTTGGCTTATTTGTTTCTTCTTTTTGCTCTGAAAAATATAATTGAGCACAATATGTCTGTGGCTAAGTACCGCTATTAGTCTGGTGCCCGAAATTTCCACAATATCCATCGCACACAAAAAGTCCGTTGCTTCACATTTTAATTTTAGTGACATATCAGTATTATTGTTCAATTTTAATTGCTAGAGCTTTGTTGAATGTATTTTTAACTCATAACAGGACATCTCTGAACATAAAAAGTCATTGTTTATATCAATTTGACGATGAATGATAGAAATTCATGTTTGCTTGTTCATGTTGTTTCCCTATTTTTCGATTTGTTTTTAACTTTGTGAAATAACCACGAGGTACATCGACGTAACATTGTTGTAGGAGTTATCATTGATCAAATACGTATTCCGTAAGTATGGTTTTTAATCAAACTTACCCCTTCTTGTTATCATTTGAACTCATTTTTCTGAGTTACTTCATGTTTATTGGCATGAACAGTCCGTTGCTTAACCCGAATAGTCCGGTACAGCAGAAAATAACGCGATAAGTCCGTTACCATTCTACACCGTGTAAAAACAATTTTCAAAATTAGCGGTAAAAATATGTTTTGTTGAATTTGCATCAATATCAGAACGAAAATAAAGATACAGAACATATCATTTTTTTCTAACCCAAACAGCTTTAAAATGTAGGGAGATTTTGGCACAATGTTTACATTTTAATTGTTCACTGACCAATGCATTAAATGAAATATAAGTCAATATGTGGAACGGAACATTACTACACTAAAATACTGATTAACGAAAATAAAGATATAGAACATATATTTTTTTCCAAAACAGCTTTATAAAGTAGGGAGATTTTGGTACAATGTTTACCTTATAATTGTTCACTGACCAATGCATTGAATTGAATGAAATAGAAGTCAATATGTGGAACGTTACATTACTACACTAAAATACTGATTACAACCCCGATTCGACCTAAGAATATATCCAAATTTCAGTACACATACTAGTGCGATCCTGACGTAAACCAATGAAATGAGAAAAATATTTATAGATTTAGTTAACCACCCAATCAAGTAACAGAGAGTCATTTACTCCGAAGACTGATCGTCATTTGACTATGTATGGGAGACGGTAATGACACTTTATATAAGATTAAAGAAAAAAGCATATGCCAATGATATGGCAGAGAGTTTTGCTGATGGAATTCATTCGTCAAAACGGTATCTGGACAAATCGGCCGATAACAAAATCGGCCTATACAAAATCGGCCCATTACAAAATCGTCCCATGTCAAAATCGGCCCAATATAATATAAAATGCAAAGTAAGATATATTACTAAAATAAATAAGATGTAAAATATATATTTTTTAATATTTAATGATATTACTGTTACAGAATTTGTTAATAGTAGTTGTGATCATTTAATATTATTGTTGTTTAACAATCATTAAATAAAGAGTTATCGTTGATTAAACTTATTAATAGTCTTGTTGTTTTTTTAATTAGCAATAGTTGTTTTGTATTTGCTTAATCATTCAAGATTAAAAGATCGATCTTTTTGTCTTTAGGCACATACAAAGCACACACAAGTTATAGCATGGTTGATACAAACATGAATTGGCAAAACATTACAGAAAAATACAAAGCTTAGCTTTTGTGGCCAAATGTATTGAGACATTGAGAAATTCTTTAAAAACTGAACATTGACGTTGATTTTTTACCGAAAAATTATAAAAAGACGGTACAATAATTATGGGTCCTCATTCTAACCATGGATCTCGATCGATGTGTTGAATGTATCCGTAAAGTTGAATGTATCCGTAAAGTAACCACTAGACAGCATGCACTCCAATGTGACGGGTATATGTTCACAAGAAGGTAAAGTATTTAACTAGACTTTACAAATATTATTGAGAAATTTGAAAATATAAAGAAATATTATATTGATTATATATTTGCTGAACATTTTATTTTCCAGGTTAGCAAGGGTAATTTTACCTATTAGGGATGTATAATTTTCAATAAAATTATGTTGTTATTGTTTCATGATTCTATTTTTATTGAGACCTATAAAGACAATTTATGCATAAACATTTTCTAGAATAAAACATTTAGAAGCATCATTTTTATATTTGTTTAAATTATTTCTGACTTTAGAGATTTTTTATGTTTTAGGTTGACACAGAGTATCTTCAATGCGACAAGTTCTTGATTGGGGATTTCCGTGTAGACAGCGAACTACATCTCTTGTTTTTCACGACAGATCAGCTTACCATCCTACAGCAATCCAGGCGTTGGTTCTGTTCTGCGATGGAACGTTCAAGCTCGTCCGAGAACCATTCACACAGATGTGGTCTATCCACGCCTTTATTAGGAAGGGTGACAGTTGTTTGGTCTTCTGCCTAATGTCCAGACGGAAGGGAAAGATTAAATAGCTTTAAGTTTTCACGTTAATAACAAATAATTAAAAATAAGTGATTCAGTTTGGGAATTATCTCATGTTCAGTATCTGGATGTATAACGCATTCTAGTGTTAGTTGGTGTTGATGTAATAATATTGTCATTCGATCTTGGTCTGAAGATTGGAGCACTAATATTTAATACAGCAGGTTCAAATTGTGGTCCAGGCTGAACTATTGAGGCTTGGCCATCAGTTGATTGTATCCTAATAGCGAGCACAAGTCGCAGCGGGCAGCGAAGCTGCCCGTGAAGAGCGATGAGCTCTACAGCAATTATGTGTCATGTGATCAAAATAAAATGACATAATCAAAATGTGCTTAATTCTGATATTGATTTTTTTTCGTCCGGAAAAAAACCGGAACAAAGTGAATGAAGAAAAGTACTAAAAATAATTTTAAGAAAGACTTGAAAATAAAGTTGACATCGATTAAATATAAATGTTATATTTATAATTAACAACATAATTTTCATACTATTTTTTTTGCAATCTCTAAATCGATCTTTAAAAACTGATATTCAAATTACATTTCATGTGACGTCACAGTTACTAAGAAAGATGTCATGTGACCACTGGAATTTAGAGGCACTTTTAGGGTGTTCGGAAGTAACGTCAATTATGAAATGCACATTTGATAATAAAGGACTATATTGTCTGTGCTCGCATTTTGGCAATGCCTACTCCATATTATTTTGGAATAGATCAGCTTCTGTCCGAATCAACACTGTCCGTGTATCATCTTTATTACGGAAAAAAATTCTACCATCTGATGTCCAACAATTCTTTATTAGTTTATCATATAGGAATTTGCGTGTTTTATTGAACCACGATATTCTATTATTAGTTAGTGCTTCATTAACATAAATTTTGGTGGGATTTCTTGGGTCACGGTTCCTTACTTTGAGATTTCGTTTTTTCCGACATACAAGGGCCCGATGTCTGTATGACATAAATCTCACGATGTTGCTGGGTCCTTTTGGGTTCCTTTGTGCAACTCGATGTGACCTGCCAATGTGGTCAAGCGACAGTTTCATATCAGTTTTTCTAAGAATTTCAGTGTTTATGATATTAAGTACTAATTCATCGGTGTTTTCATCCTCGCTTTCTGGGACTCCACAAAATTTTTTAAATGTTCGTCTAGAATATTGTTCCATTTCCTCAAGACGGTCCTCAAGTGTATCAATTCGATTTTGAAGTTTGTCATTGAGGTCGGATTGAAATGTTGTTATAATTGCTTCTTTAACTATCTGGTTTTGAAATAGCTCAGAAATAAATGTCTTAAGTGTATTTTGATCCCTATATATATAATAGAGATATATTAGTGATGAAATCACAAATGTCAGAATTGCTGTCATTCGTCCTTGGGCGTTTGGAAGATTGTGATCTAGACACAGAATCGAACTGAGATCGGCCCTGTTGACGTGGTGTATGCCCTCGCTGGTCAGATTGGGAATTGCGACCACGTGCACGATCTTTTGGGTGGCCCGTGTTGGTTTTGTAGTATGTTTAGATTGTTTAATGTTAAATGCATGTTTATATTTACAAGTAGGATGAACTGTACTCGCGCTAATTACAACACAATATTAAACAGTCTTAAAAATCTTCTTGAAATAAGTTTTTACAGTTCTTCAAATATATCACAAATGTAGTCCATAATTTAGTACAGAGTGCAGTTTTAGTGTAGTTCCAAATTGTTTGACAATAGATAAGCTTCATTTCATTCCATCACACAAAAACGCCGACTCGACTAGTCCGCCATCTTGATCAGACTTGATTTAAAGCAATAATCGATATAAAAATTAAATATTTTGCATATGCAACACCTTTATATGAGTTAATACTGCGCTATTTCTCTGTGTTTTGTGATGCGCGGTAAAAAAATGGGGTCTATAATTTTAGTAGAATAGATATTGATAAAGTTCGTACACTAACAAACTTATGCTATGAATAATATCTGCCTGGGACCGTTAATACGTGGAATAATTTGCCATTGAATGTACGAAAGTCTACCCCGTTAAGTTTCTTTAAATAAATTAGAGAAACAAAGCAAAAGTTTCTTTAAATAAATTAGAGAAAGAAAGCAAAGTAATCACAACATACTATTATGTCGGAACTAGACAAGGACAGATTTTACACGCAAGGCTTCGTAAATTCCCTAAATGCTTAACCTTGTAGATTCTCCACACTGTACATATGGTCATGTCGAATCAACCTATCATGTATTGTTTAAATTTATAAGCACAATGAGTTATAGTATCCTACGTACAAGTAATTTAAATCAACCTGTCGATGTTAACTTATTGCTTGGGTCAGATTTTCTAACACTAATATCTTTAAATCTTGTTCAAAGCAAACGCTTTTGTTAACTGCATTCCACTATTTCATCATTTCTACTTTCACATGGACTGATTCTTTTATTGATTCTACTTCCTGACAATATGTACGTGTACTTTTCTATTCATTCCCTATCCATGCTCATAGTTTAGAAATTACATTTTGTCGGAATTTTAAAAAGACTAATTAACAAAAGCTTACAAGCTCATTTCCGAATCCTGTATGTTATTCTTTGTATTATTTATTTTGTACATATGATTGATATTATATTAAACTAAAGAGACACATTATCGTAATGATGTAACATACAATTTTGCGAATTTATACTTAACAAGGATTCAGATTTATCAACTTTATAATGTAATGCATACATTTATAGTTATGAATTAAAGGGTATATTCTCATCTTTGCTTGACTAAATATCGGAAAACATTATGTTGCGATAATGTCATATTTTCTCGACGTATAACAAACTAGCTTTAAAATCGACAGAATTATAGAAGAGAGAGTTGAACCACTGACCCTGGAAAAATACACCAATACCACTAATGGGAACTGAGGGCACTATTTATTTTTACCATACAAAGTAAGTGTAGTAGCAGTGATAACATTACAAATTAAATTATATACGCATCTTAAATGAATAGTGATTTTAAAAAAAAAAGAAGTAAATTGAAAAATGTCAAGATTGTACTTACCCAAAAAATATCCATCGACAAAACTTATTTAAACATTTTCAGAATTGTAAATACATTTAAGTCAAATTAATTTTACTGAAGTCTTCTTTGAGTTGAGCTGTTTGATTATTTGAACAATATTCGTTTTCTTATTTGAAGGCCTCCGGTTTTTAATAATTTAAAGCAAAAAGCAGAATGCCCCGATAAAACCATTAACCCCCAATACCACCCCACATTCCACAGGTAAACAGGGATACAGAGAAGCACATCCTTCCAGCAATTTAAATCATAATAATTAGGTCCAATTACTTTATTTTAATTAAGCAGGAAAATTTTAGTTTACCCAGAGCATTTGTATAATTTCTTTAAGCCATTATGGCTAACATGTTCAATAAGACCTTTAATGCATATTTAGTATCCGAATTGGTTTGTCGTCGAATACGATATTTGTTTTTACGTCAGGCTGTCATGAGAATAAGCGCCAAAAATTTCATGTAATGTCAGAAATGTTTGTCATTAGTATACATTGTATTTTATGGTTGCAGTATAAGACAATATTTGGAAATTGTCAAAAATATAACGTGTATTTGTACTCGCCGCGAAAAATGGTCAAAATAAAAACAATCACTGGCATAAATTACATAAAGTCGTATTGCACCTCCCAAATGGTCTTCTCTACAGTATCTAGACTAATGTGTAATATAGATAATTTCAAGTAGACCGAACGTATCATGACGTCATTCTCTTAATGACGTTTAATGTTTACATGTTTACATTAAGATTTCATAATTTAAACGTAAAGTTAAAATGTAATTTATATTAAAATTTTTATAAAGAAAAGGTATTACCAGCTTTAAAAAAAAGATTGACATGTTCTTGTGATATTAAATGGCGTCATATTATCAACCAATCAAAATGCTTACATAGAGGAAATAGGTTATCCCGTTTATCGGAGGTCTCTTCTACATGGATCGCAACACAAGTGTTACGGCACATATTGTCGCCCTGCACATATTGTCGCCGGCGACAATTTATGCAGGGCGACAATATGAGCAATCTATTAAATTGTCGTCTGCATATATTGTCGCCGGCGACAATATATGCAGGTTTTAACAGCACAAATTGTCGCCGTATTTTAACCTCATCTGCGACAATATATACAGCATTTACGGCACACATTGTAGGCACAGTTATAACATTTTTCTTAGTTTTCTTAAGTGAGAACGTGCTGCACCAATTAAAAGTGAAAAGTACGAGGAGCACCACCAATTGGCCATGGGACCCAATAGTGCATTGACTGAAATAAAGGTCAAACCTGATCTTAGACATTGAACTGAACCTTGGTATTATTACATCTCGCAGCGTAAGAAGAAAGACTGAACCTATTAAGCGACTCCTTATTTCACAGTTACGATAAAGTCGTTATAGCACAAAAAATCGTGAAGACATAGGGCCTTCACGAATGGTCATCTCGAGACAATTAAGGTGAAAGTGTAATGGAGACACGGGAAAGACCTCGCACATTGTTCTTTGAACAATCGGTAGTTTAATTCATAGATAGGCATATAAAAAATAAGAAAAAATAATAAACGGCTGTTAATAAGACATGAAGTTATTGTATAGTAAACGGTACAAAACGTCATGACCAAAATATAAAGTTGTTCTCATTAGAAAGGTATCATGGATTTTTTGTGTTATGTTTAAACAGAATTAATAAGGCCTTTTTGAGAAAAATTTTAATGTAACGTCAATATAAAAAATAACATAAAAAACCGTTAATTTAGAATGCAATGTACTTTCATTTAAATTCCTAGTTTATTACCATAAACAAAAAACAAACCATTTATTTCTTTTATGATTCTCTATGATGTTCGTTAAAATTGTGTAGTTTTTATTTGTATCCGTGTTTGCTCTAAATAAGAAATTTGAATGTTATTTTTAAGTTCAATTAAGTTTTTTAATTTGTTGTTGCATTATTTATCGCATCTATAGATGCGATGAAATTTTTTTTATTATTTACTAAGACCATTCATGCACACGAAAAACCTGATTGGGATGCTTGTGACCTGCATTCTGGGAGTTTCCTGGCACTAAAATTAAAAATGACCAAAAACGGCAATTTGTATTCCTGATTCAGTTGAAAAAAGGCATTTTTTATTTTAATTTACATAAAAATGGTGCTGTTGTTCGTTCCAGCAATTTAAAGAGGTTCGGTTCAAACAGTACCGGCAATACCGCTTGCTGCGGCATTGCCTGAGACACTCGCTTGTTGCATAACCCGAATTTGGATTATTTTTTTTAAAATTGATTCAAAATCCCTTTTGCGATTTTTGTTGACAAATATTTTAGACAAGTTTTATTCATTATTATGAATGAAATGTAATTATTCCGATGTTAAAGTTAGAGGTATAAGTCTCCATCTCCACTGTTAGAGTTATAAGTCTCCATCTCCACTGTTTGATAGAACCAAAATAGAAATTTAATGGAAATTTCATGAAAAAACCTATGACTTCTCTCTTATTTTACTATACAGATAACGTTATTAAAGCCACAGAAAAATTATGTCATGGCGACAATTTGTGCAGTCAAAAATTTTTCAAAGGCATATATTGTCGCCGAACAACGATTAATAGGTGACCCCAACTTGCGGCACAAATTGTCGCCGAGGACAATTTATGCAACCGGCGACAATTTATGCTAACAAATGTATGCACATATTGTCGCCGGCGACAATATGTGCAGGGCGACAATATGTGCCGTAACAACAAGGCAAGCGTTGTCTCTATACTAATGTTAATACGAGGTATGATAAAGCTATTGTAATCATCTTGCTAGTCAGTAATTTTAGGCGAAAGAGAAATTCAAACTTACCCATGTAGTGTATTTTCTAATATTTGTCATATTTTTATCTACAGTGCATTATTATCTGGTTAAGAGTTCGTCATAAATTATTTCTAGGCATTTATAAGCTTCCCTACACAAACTTCTTTTACAGCCTTTGCGGACAGACCATAATTTAATTTCATGGCAGCGTACTTACCGAAAAATGTATATATACAAATCTCACATTTTAATATAAATTTTGAAGCATTCATTTTCCTAGTCAACTTTTTTACAAATATGTCTTTGTTTGTATCATGTTTACTGCTATTTTAGTTAGTATCTACAATGTCACTTTCGGTTATTTTTAGAAATTGTTACAGCTATACTTAAAATTTTTCATACAAATTTAATGAAAACAACAAAACATACAATTTACTAAATTTATCTGTACATTATAAGTAACACACGGGGGCATTCCAAGAATATACTACTCATGGAGCTTGAACAAGCTCCTGTTTAGCATATTACACGTTTCATTATTTCTCTTAATCGGGATGTTATTTTGACGAGAGATCAATGTATCTCATCAACAATAATATTTTCAATAAACGTGTAGAATCGAAATGTACGTAGTGGTAAAGTCGGTCTTATAAATGTATATTATAGCAATCATATTTCCTATCTACGGAAGCTTATTCGGGCCATTTTGTTGGAATATTTTATTGCGTTAAAACGCAATAATTATTGCTATTAAACGCTAAATTTATTGCGATTAAACGCAATACTTTGCGTTTAAACGCAAACGTTTGCGATTAAACGCAAAACATTGCATTTAAACGCAATAATTATTGCCATTAAAGGCATTAAAAATTTGCGATTAAACGCAATAATATTTCCATTAAACGCTATAATATTGTAATTAAAGCAATAGTTATTGCGATTAAATGCAAAAATATGAGGTAATGGGGGTGTGATATGATGAAAGGAGGTGCGATAAAAGGGTTTGCGATATGGAATGAACGGTGTAATTAGTTTAATATTAAATATATACTGAATATTAAATGTAGAAATCTGTATCGGGAGCTGTATCAACCCGAGAACCCTATATCACCCCAAGGTGTGGCTCGAGGGGTGATATAGTCCTAACACAAGACTGGGATTTATGTGTTCATATCCTACGAACGTTGGCTGTGTAATTTTAACTTTTTGAACAAGACCAGTAGCAGTAAAGAATGGTGGAAGAGAATTTCTTTCCTGTGGATTCAGGGCCAATGAGGAAGTCAGAGGGACAGGCAACAAATTAAATCTAAAAAGCTACGTACAATGTCATATAGTAACAAATCAGTTTATATCAATACTGATTGATTGATTGATTGATTGATTGATTGATTGATTGATTGATTATGCTAAATGTCCATCGAGTAATATTTCTGCTAAAGTCAGAACGAAAACACGTTAAACAATTAATCAATTAGAGAAAGGGGTGGCCCAAAGGGAACAAAAGTGATTGAAATTGGAAAAGTTTAATAGGTTCTTACATACGTTTTCAGTAAAGAACGGGTGATTTTCCATAAGTGATATAAATGTTATGTCTTTTCGTAAGTGGAGTGCAGCGAAAAGACATTCAAAAATGTTTATCATGTATGACTCGCCGTTGTTTAATAGCCTACATCCAATCAGAACGCTCGAAACAAGAACGTTGTTATGTTAACACAACAACTCTCTTGTTTTATGCGTTTTGACTGGATGACGCAATAAGCGCACTTATCTGTATTGGTCATCTGTACCAGAAATCGGACAATTACGGAAGAATGTATTCACTATAAGGTAGGGGCAAGAATTTAGCCTGTTGTAGCAGCTATAATGAACCTATTCTTTTTTTATATATCTGTCTGTATCATGCAGGAAGCAAATACATCACCGCTAGGATCGCTGTTATGCTTTCCGTATTATAACCTGACATCTGGGACGCAGGAGGGCAATAGCTAACCAACGGAGACAAGCTGGACAGCTCTGTGGGTAGAGCACGTATGAGAAACACTGCCAGTACCTTTGCAGTAAATAATTCAAGGTGATGTATTTTAAATACAGCTTGTATGTCAGGTAGGAGTATCATTTATATCAGCTGTAGACTTATATTCAAAAACCTTTCTTATAGTAACCTCTCAAATTTCTGTTTTATTTATTACTAAAATAATAACAGTGAAATTGATATTATGGGAGTTTTCAGGCCATGCCCATATTTCAATATAATAATTTTAAATAACAAGATCAACTAGAACAGTTTAAATTCTAAAATCGATCTCTTTACAAATACATTTGAATAGGAAACGCACTAGTGTTAAATCATAAAATGGGACAGAGTTGTCTTTCGTTAACTACTTAAGTGGCATTTATATGTTTTTTTTAAATAGATATTATTCACACATCCTCTACACAATATGAAATCTTGTTAGTCCGCCACGAACAGACTTTTTTTCCATCACACACATAATCAAGCTGTTAAATTTGATTGATTGATTGGATGTTTGCTTTCTTTAAGTCCAGCGAAAAGTAAGTATATTCATGACAAAAAAAGATAAATATATGAATTCGGGAAAGATGGTTTTGTTTTGTTTGTTTGAATGGTGTTTAACGGTATTTTCAGCAATAGCATGGCGTCCAGGTTTATTTTTTGGAAGGAGGGAGGGAGCCGGAGTACCCGAAGAAAACGTCAGAACTTCGGTAGGAAAACTGACAATCCTTGTCAATTAAGATTGGAGTCGAATACACCCTTCTAGCAGTAAATTTAGCCTTTTGTAACTGTTACAATGAGCATACTCTTGACATTTACATCTCCCAGTATGGTCCAAGTCAAGCTGTTAAATTGGAATCATGTGCGTTTAGTGATAGCTAGAAATTGATTCGTGGTTTTTTTTGCTAAAAGTTGTTCGACGAGGTTAGTGTACACACCGAATCTAAGAGTTATTTGATTGGGAGAATAGGTCATTCTATACGACAACACATCCTATGATTTTTGATTGGGATAATAGGTCATTCTATACGACAACACATCCTATGATATTTGATTGGGATAATAGGTCATTCTATACGACAACACATCCTATGATTGGGGGAATAGGTCATTCTATACGACAACACATCCTATGATTTTTGATTGGGATAATAGGTCATTCTATACGACAACACATCCTATGATTGGGGGAATAGGTCATTCTATACGACAACACATCCTATGATATTTGATTGGGATAATAGGTCATTCTATACGACAACACATCCTATGATTTTTGATTGGGATAATAGGTCATTCTATACGACAACACATCCTATGATATTTGATTGGGAGAATAGGTCATTCTATACGACAACACATCCTATGATATTTGATTGGGATAATAGGTCATTCTATACGACAACACATCCTATGATATTTGATTGGGAGAATAGGTCATTCTATACGACAACACATCCTATGATATTTGATTGGGAGAATAGGTCATTCCATACGACAACACATCCTATGATGTTTGATTGGGAGAATAGGTCATTCTATACGACAACACATCTTATGATATTTGATTGGGAGAATATGTCATTCTATAAGACAACACATCCTATGATTGGGAGAATAGGTCATTCTATACGACAACACATCCTATGATTTTTGATTGGGATAATAGGTCATTCTATACGACAACACATCCTATGATATTTGATTGGGAGAATAGGTCATTCTATACGACAACACATCCTATGATGTTTGATTGGGAGAATAGGTCATTCTATAAGACAACACATCCTATGATTGGGAGAATAGGTCATTCTATACGACAACACATCCTATGATTGGGGGAATAGGTCATTCTATACGACAACACATCCTATGATTGGGAGAATAGGTCATTCTATACGACAACACATCCTATGATTGGGAGAATAGGTCATTCTATACGACAACACATCCTATGATTGGGGGAATAGGTCATTCTATACGACAACACATCCTATGATATTTGATTGGGAGAATAGGTCATTCTATACGACAACACATCCTATGATATTTGATTGGGAGAATAGGTCATTCTATACGACAACACATCCTATGATTGGGGGAATAGGTCATTCTATACGACAACACATCCTATGATGTTTGATTGGGAGAATAGGTCATTCTATACGACAACATATCCTATGATGTTTGATTGGGGGAATAGGTCATTCTATACGACAACACATCCTATGATTGGGAGAATAGGTCATTCTATACGACAACACATCCTATGATTGGGAGAATAGGTCATTCTATACGACAACACATCCTATGATGTTTGATTGGGAGAATAGGTCATTCTATACGACAACACATCCTATGATATTTGATTGGGAGAATAGGTCATTCTATAAGACAACACATCCTATGATTGGGGGAATAGGTCATTCTATACGACAACACATCCTATGATATTTGATTGGGAGAATAGGTCATTCTATACGACAACACATCCTATGATTTTTGATTGGGATAATAGGTCATTCTATACGACAACACATCCTATGATATTTGATTGGGAGAATAGGTCATTCTATACGACAACACATCCTATGATGTTTGATTGGGAGAATAGGTCATTCTATAAGACAACACATCCTATGATTGGGAGAATAGGTCATTCTATACGACAACACATCCTATGATTGGGAGAATAGGTCATTCTACACGACAACACATCCTATGATGTTTGATTGGGAGAATAGGTCATTCTATACGACAACACATCCTATGATATTTGATTGGGAGAATAGGTCATTCTATAAGAAAACACATCCTATGATTGGGAGAATAGGTCATTCTATACGACAACACATCCTATGATTGGGGGAATAGGTCATTCTATACGACAACACATCCTATGATGTTTGATTGGGAGAATAGGTCATTCTATATATACGACAACACATCCTATGATTGGGAGAATAGGTCATTCTATAC
The DNA here is from genome assembly GCA_944474755.1 of Limnoperna fortunei. Taxonomy (NCBI): domain Eukaryota; kingdom Metazoa; phylum Mollusca; class Bivalvia; order Mytilida; family Modiolidae; genus Limnoperna; species Limnoperna fortunei. The sequence goes on from OX104116.1 coordinate 27,778,706, forward strand.
GACAACACATCCTATGATTGGGAGAATAGGTCATTCTATACGACAACACATCCTATGATTGGGGGAATAGGTCATTCTATACGACAACACATCCTATGATATTTGATTGGGAGAATAGGTCATTCTATACGACAACACATCCTATGATATTTGATTGGGAGAATAGGTCATTCTATACGACAACACATCCTATGATTGGGGGAATAGGTCATTCTATACGACAACACATCCTATGATGTTTGATTGGGAGAATAGGTCATTCTATAAGACAACACATCCTGTGATTGGGAGAATAGGTCATTCTATACGACAACACATCCTATGATTGGGGGAATAGGTCATTCTATACGACAACACATCCTATGATTGGGAGAATAGGCCATTCTATAAGACAACACATCCTATGATTGGGAGAATAGGTCATTCTATACGACAACACATCCTATGATGTTTGATTGGGAGAATATGTCATTCTATACGACAACACATCCTATGATATTTGATTGGGAGAATAGGTCATTCTATAAGAAAACACATCCTATGATTGGGAGAATAGGTCATTCTATACGACAACACATCCTATGATTGGGGGAATAGGTCATTCTATACGACAACACATCCTATGATTGGGGGAATAGGTCATTCTATACGACAACACATCCTATGATATTTGATTGGGAGAATAGGTCATTCTATACGACAACACATCCTATGATATTTGATTGGGAGAATAGGTCATTCTATACGACAACACATCCTATGATTGGGGGAATAGGTCATTCTATACGACAACACATCCTATGATGTTTGATTGGGAGAATAGGTCATTCTATACGACAACACATCCTATGATGTTTGATTGGGGGAATAGGTCATTCTATACGACAACACATCCTATGATTGGGAGAATAGGTCATTCTATACGACAACACATCCTATGATTGGGAGAATAGGTCATTCTATACGACAACACATCCTATGATATTTGATTGGGAGAATAGGTCATTCTATACGACAACACATCCTATGATGTTTGATTGGGGGAATAGGTCATTCTATACGACAACACATCCTATGATTGGGAGAATAGGTCATTCTATACGACAACACATCCTATGATTGGGAGAATAGGTCATTCTATACGACACACATCCTATGATATTTGATTGGGAGAATTGGTCATTCTATACGACAACACATCCTATGATTGGGAGAATAGGTCATTCTATACGACAACACATCCTATGATTGGGGGAATAGGTCATTCTATACGACAACACATCCTATGATTGGGAGAATAGGTCATTCTCTACGACAACACATCCTATGATTGGAGGAATAGGTCATTCTATACGACAACACATCCTATGATGTTTGATTGGGAGAATAGGTCATTCTATATATACGACAACACATCCTATGATTGGGAGAATAGGTCATTCTATACGACAACACACCCTATGATTGGGAGAATAGGTCATTCTATACGACAACACATCCTATGATGTTTGATTGGGAGAATAGGTCATTCTATATATACGACAACACATCCTATGATTGGGAGAATAGGTCATTCTATACGACAACACATCCTATGATTGGGAGAATAGGTCATTCTATACGACAACACATCCTATGATATTTGATTGGGAGAATAGGTCATTCTATACGACAACACATCCTATGATTGGGGGAATAGGTCATTCTATACGACAACACATCCTATGATGTTTGATTGGGAGAATAGGTCATTCTATACGACAACACATCCTATGATGTTTGATTGGGGGAATAGGTCATTCTATACGACAACACATCCTATGATTGGGAGAATAGGTCATTCTATACGACAACACATCCTATGATTGGGAGAATAGGTCATTCTATACGACAACACATCCTATGATATTTGATTGGGAGAATAGGTCATTCTATACGACAACACATCCTATGATGTTTGATTGGGGGAATAGGTCATTCTATACGACAACACATCCTATGATTGGGAGAATAGGTCATTCTATACGACAACACATCCTATGATTGGGAGAATAGGTCATTCTATACGACACACATCCTATGATATTTGATTGGGAGAATAGGTCATTCTATACGACAACACATCCTATGATTGGGAGAATAGGTCATTCTATACGACAACCCATCCTATGATTGGGGGAATAGGTCATTCTATACGACAACACATCCTATGATTGGGAGAATAGGTCATTCTATACGACAACACATCCTATGATTGGAGGAATAGGTCATTCTATACGACAACACATCCTATGATGTTTGATTGGGAGAATAGGTCATTCTATATATACGACAACACATCCTATGATTGGGAGAATAGGTCATTCTATACGACAACACACCCTATGATTGGGAGAATAGGTCATTCTATACGACAACACATCCTATGATGTTTGATTGGGAGAATAGGTCATTCTATATATACGACAACACATCCTATGATTGGGAGAATAGGTCATTCTATACGACAACACATCCTATGATTGGGAGAATAGGTCATTCTATACGACAACACATCCTATGATTGGGGGAATAGGTCATTCTATACGACAACACATCCTATGATGTTTGATTGGGAGAATAGGTCATTCTATATATACGACAACACATCCTATGATTGGGAGAATAGGTCATTCTATACGACAACACATCCTATGATTGGGGGAATAGGTCATTCTATACGACAACACATCCTATGATTGGGGGAATAGGTCATTCTATACGACAACACATCCTATGATGTTTGATTGGGAGAATAGGTCATTCTATACGACAACACATCCTATGATATTTGATTGGGAGAATAGGTCATTCTATAAGACAACACATCCTATGATTGGGGGAATAGGTCATTCTATACGACAACACATCCTATGATATTTGATTGGGAGAATAGGTCATTCTATACGACAACACATCCTATGATTTTTGATTGGGATAATAGGTCATTCTATACGACAACACATCCTATGATATTTGATTGGGAGAATATGTCATTCTATACGACAACACATCCTATGATGTTTGATTGGGAGAATAGGTCATTCTATAAGACAACACATCCTATGATTGGGAGAATAGGTCATTCTATACGACAACACATCCTATGATTGGGAGAATAGGTCATTCTATACGACAACACATCCTATGATGTTTGATTGGGAGAATAGGTCATTCTATACGACAACACATCCTATGATATTTGATTGGGAGAATAGGTCATTCTATAAGAAAACACATCCTATGATTGGGAGAATAGGTCATTCTATACGACAACACATCCTATGATTGGGGGAATAGGTCATTCTATACGACAACACATCCTATGATGTTTGATTGGGAGAATAGGTCATTCTATATATACGACAACACATCCTATGATTGGGAGAATAGGTCATTCTATACGACAACACATCCTATGATTGGGAGAATAGGTCATTTTATACGACAACACATCCTATGATTGGGGAATAGGTCATTCTATACGACAACACATCCTATGATATTTGATTGGGAGAATAGGTCATTCTATACGACAACACATCCTATGATATTTGATTGGGAGAATAGGTCATTCTATACGACAACACATCCTATGATTGGGGGAATAGGTCATTCTATACGACAACACATCCTATGATGTTTGATTGGGAGAATAGGTCATTCTATAAGACAACACATCCTGTGATTGGGAGAATAGGTCATTCTATACGACAACACATCCTATGATTGGGGGAATAGGTCATTCTATACGACAACACATCCTATGATTGGGAGAATAGGCCATTCTATAAGACAACACATCCTATGATTGGGAGAATAGGTCATTCTATACGACAACACATCCTATGATGTTTGATTGGGAGAATATGTCATTCTATACGACAACACATCCTATGATATTTGATTGGGAGAATAGGTCATTCTATAAGAAAACACATCCTATGATTGGGAGAATAGGTCATTCTATACGACAACACATCCTATGATTGGGGGAATAGGTCATTCTATACGACAACACATCCTATGATGTTTGATTGGGAGAATAGGTCATTCTATATATACGACAACACATCCTGTGATTGGGAGAATAGGTCATTCTATACGACAACACATCCTATGATTGGGAGAATAGGTCATTCTATACGACAACACATCCTATGATTGGGGGAATAGGTCATTCTATACGACAACACATCCTATGATATTTGATTGGGAGAATAGGTCATTCTATACGACAACACATCCTATGATATTTGATTGGGAGAATAGGTCATTCTATACGAACACATCCTATGATTGGGAGAATAGGTCATTCTATACGACAACACATCCTATGATGTTTGATTGGGAGAATAGGTCATTCTATACGACAACACATCCTATGATGTTTGATTGGGGGAATAGGTCATTCTATACGACAACACATCCTATGATTGGGAGAATAGGTCATTCTATACGACAACACATCCTATGATTGGGAGAATAGGTCATTCTATACGACAACACATCCTATGATGTTTGATTGGGAGAATAGGTCATTCTATATATACGACAACACATCCTGTGATTGGGAGAATAGGTCATTCTATACGACAACACATCCTATGATTGGGAGAATAGGTCATTCTATACGACAACACATCCTATGATTGGGGGAATAGGTCATTCTATACGACAACACATCCTATGATATTTGATTGGGAGAATAGGTCATTCTATACGACAACACATCCTATGATATTTGATTGGGAGAATAGGTCATTCTATACGAACACATCCTATGATTGGGGGAATAGGTCATTCTATACGACAACACATCCTATGATGTTTGATTGGGAGAATAGGTCATTCTATACGACAACACATCCTATGATGTTTGATTGGGGGAATAGGTCATTCTATACGACAACACATCCTATGATTGGGAGAATAGGTCATTCTATACGACAACACATCCTATGATTGGGAGAATAGGTCATTCTATACGACAACACATCCTATGATATTTGATTGGGAGAATAGGTCATTCTATACGACAACACATCCTATGATTTTTGATTGGGATAATAGGTCATTCTATACGACAACACATCCTATGATTGGGAGAATAGGTCATTCTATACGACAACACATCCTATGATTGGGAGAATAGGTCATTCTATACGACAACACATCCTATGATATTTGATTGGGAGAATAGGTCATTCTATACGACAACACATCCTATGATTTTTGATTGGGATAATAGGTCATTCTATACGACAACACATCCTATGATTGGGAGAATAGGTCATTCTATACGACAACACATCCTATGATTGGGAGAATAGGTCATTCTATACGACAACACATCCTATGATTGGAGGAATAGGTCATTCTATACGACAACACATCCTATGATGTTTGATTGGGAGAATAGGTCATTCTATATATACGACAACACATCCTATGATTGGGAGAATAGGTCATTCTATACGACAACACACCCTATGATTGGGAGAATAGGTCATTCTATACGACAACACATCCTATGATGTTTGATTGGGAGAATAGGTCATTCTATATATACGACAACACATCCTATGATTGGGAGAATAGGTCATTCTATACGACAACACATCCTATGATTGGGAGAATAGGTCATTCTATACGACAACACATCCTATGATTGGGGGAATAGGTCATTCTATACGACAACACATCCTATGATGTTTGATTGGGAGAATAGGTCATTCTATATATACGACAACACATCCTATGATTGGGAGAATAGGTCATTCTATACGACAACACATCCTATGATTGGGGGAATAGGTCATTCTATACGACAACACATCCTATGATTGGGGGAATAGGTCATTCTATACGACAACACATCCTATGATGTTTGATTGGGAGAATAGGTCATTCTAAACGACAACACATCCTATGATTGGGAGAATAGGTCATTCTATACGACAACACATCCTATGATATTTGATTGGGAGAATAGGTCATTCTATATATACGACAACACATCCTATGATTGGGAGAATAGGTCATTCTATATATACGACAACACATCCTATGATTGGGAGAATAGGTCATTCTATACGACAACACATCCTATGATTGGGGGAATAGGTCATTCTATACGACAACACATCCTATGATGTTTGATTGGGAGAATAGGTCATTCTATATATACGACAACACATCCTATGATTGGGGGAATAGGTCATTCTATACGACAACACATCCTATGATATTTGATTGGGAGAATAGGTCATTCTATACGACAAAACATCCTATGATTGGGAGAATAGGTCATTCTATACGACATCACATCCTATGATTGGGGGAATAGGTCATTCTATACGAAAACACATCCTATGATTGGGAGAATAGGTCATTCTATATATAAGACAACACATCCTATGATTGGGAGAATAGGTCATTCTATATATACGACAACACATCCTATGATGTTTGATTGGGAGAATAGGTCATTCTATATATACGACAACACATCCTATGATTGGGAGAATAGGTCACTCTATACGACAACACACCCTATGATTGGGAGAATAGGTCATTCTATACGACAACACATCCTATGATTGGGGGAATAGGTCATTCTATACGACAACACATCCTATGATTGGGGGAATAGGTCATTCTATACGACAACACATCCTATGATTGGGAGAATAGGTCATTCTATACGACAACACATCCTATGATTGGGGGAATAGGTCATTCTATACGACAACAAATCCTATGATTGGGGGAATAGGTCATTCTATACGACAACACATCCTATGATTGGGGGAATAGGTCATTCTATACGACAACACATCCTATGATTGGGAGAATAGGTCATTCTATACGACAACACATCCTATGATGTTTGATTGGGAGAATAGGTCATTCTATACGACAACACATCCTATGATTGGGAGAATAGGCCATTCTATACGACAACACATCCTATGATTGGGGGAATAGGTCATTCTATACGACAACACATCCTATGATATTTGATTGGGAGAAAAGGTCATTCTATACGACAACACATCCTATGATTGGGGGAATAGGTCATTCTATACGACAAAACATCCTATGATTGGGAGAATAGGTCATTCTATATATAAGACAACACATCCTATGATTGGGGGAATAGGTCATTCTATACGACAACACATCCTATGATTGGGGGAATAGGTCATTCTATACGACAACACATCCTATGATTGGGGGAATAGGTCATTCTATACGACAACACATCCTATGATTGGGAGAATAGGTCATTCTATACGACAACACATCCTATGATGTTTGATTGGGAGAATAGGTCATTATATAAGACAACACATCCTATGATGTTTGATTGGCAGAATAGGTCATTCTATACGACAACACATCCTACGATGTTTGATTGGGAGAATAGGTCATTCTATACGACAACACATCCTATGATGGGGAGAATAGGTCATTCTATACGACAACACATCCTATTATTGGGAGAATAGGTCATTCTATACGACAACACATCCTATGATTGGGGGAATAGGTCATTCTATACGACAACACATCCTATGATTGGGAGAATAGGTCATTCTATTCGACAACACATCCTATAATTTGGGAGAATAGGTCATTCTATACGACAACACATCCTATGATGTTTGATTGGGAGAATAGGTCATTCTATATTATTACGACAACACATCCTATGATTGGGGAATAGGTCATTCTATACGACAACACATCCTATGATATTTGATTGGAGAATAGGTCATTCTATACGACAACACATCCTATAGATTGGGAGAATAGGTCATTCTATACGACAACACATCCTATGATGTTTGATTGGGAGAATAGGTCATTCTATATATACGACAACACATCCTATGATTGGGGGAATAGGTCATTCTATACGACAACACATCCTATGATATTTGATTGGGAGAATAGGTCATTCTATACGACAACACATCCTATGATTGGGAGAATAGGTCATTCTATACGACAACACACCCTATGATTGGGAGAATAGGTCATTCTATACGACAATACATCCTATGATTGGGGGAATAGGTCATTCTATACGACAACACATCCTATGATTGGGGGAATAGGTCATTCTATACGACAACACACCCTATGATTGGGAGAATATGTCATTCTATACGACAACACATCCTATGATTGGGGAATAGGTCATTCTATACGACAACACATCCTATGATGTTTGATTGGGAGAATAGGTCATTCTATATATACGACAACACATCCTATGATTGGGAGAATAGGTCATTCTATACGACAACACACCCTATGATTGGGAGAATAGGTCATTCTATACGACAACACATCCTATGATTGGGGGAATAGGTCATTCTATACGACAACACATCCTATGATTGGGGGAATAGGTCATTCTATACGACAACACATCCTATGATTGGGGGAATAGGTCATTCTATACGACAACACATCCTATGATTGGGAGAATAGGTCATTCTATACGACAACACATCCTATGATTGGGAGAATTGGTCATTCTATACGACAACACACCCTATGATTGGGAGAATAGGTCATTCTATACGACAACACATCCTATGATGTTTGATTGGGAGAATAGGTCATTCTATATATACGACAACACATCCTATGATTGGGAGAATAGGTCATTCTATACGACAACACACCCTATGATTGGGAGAATCGGTCATTCTATACGACAACACATCCTATGATTGGGGGAATAGGTCATTCTATATATACGACAACACATCCTATGATTGGGAGAATAGGTCATTCTATACGACAACACATCCTATGATGTTTGATTGGGAGAATAGGTCATTCTATATATACGACAACACATCCTATGATTGGGAGAATAGGTCATTCTATACGACAACACATCCTATGATTGGGGGAATAGGTCATTCTATACGACAACACATCCTATGATTGGGAGAATAGGTCATTCTATACGACAACACACCCTATGATTGGGAGAATAGGTCATTCTATACGACAACACATTATATGATTGGGGGAATAGGTCATTCTATACGACAACACATCCTATGATTGGGGGAATAGGTCATTCTATACGACAACACACCCTATGATTGGGAGAATAGGTCATTCTATACGACAACACATCCTATGATTGGGGGAATAGGTCATTCTATACGACAACACATCCTATGATTGGGGGAATAGGTCATTCTATACAACACATCTTATGATTGGGAGAATAGGTCATTCTATACGACAACACATCCTATGATTGGGGGAATAGGTCATTCTATACGACAACACATCCTATGATGTTTGATTGGGAGAATAGGTCATTCTATATATACGACAACACATCCTATGATTGGGAGAATAGGTCATTCTATACGACAACACACCCTATGATTGGGAGAATAGGTCATTCTATACGACAACACATCCTATGATTGGGGGAATAGGTCATTCTATACGACAACACATCCTATGATTGGGGGAATAGGTCATTCTATACAACACATCTTATGATTGGGAGAATAGGTCATTCTATACGACAACACATCCTATGATTGGGGTAATAGGTCATTCTATACGACAACAAATCCTATGATTGGGGGAATAGGTCATTCTATACGACAACACATCCTATGATTGGGGGAATAGGTCATTCTATACGACAACACATCCTATGATTGGGAGAATAGGTCATTCTATACGACAACACATCCTATGATTGGGAGAATTGGTCATTCTATACGACAACACACCCTATGATTGGGAGAATAGGTCATTCTATACGACAACACATCCTATGATGTTTGATTGGGAGAATAGGTCATTCTATATATACGACAACACATCCTATGATTGGGAGAATAGGTCATTCTATACGACAACACACCCTATGATTGGGAGAATCGGTCATTCTATACGACAACACATCCTATGATTGGGGGAATAGGTCATTCTATATATACGACAACACATCCTATGATTGGGAGAATAGGTCATTCTATACGACAACACATCCTATGATGTTTGATTGGGAGAATAGGTCATTCTATACGACAACACATCCTATGATGTTTGATTGGGAGAATAGGTCATTCTATATATACGACAACACATCCTATGATTGGGAGAATAGGTCATTCTATACGACAACACATCCTATGTTTGGGGGAATAGGTCATTCTATACGACAACACATCCTATGATTGGGAGAATAGGTCATTCTATACGACAACACACCCTATGATTGGGAGAATAGGTCATTCTATACGACAACACATTATATGATTGGGGGAATATGTCATTCTATACGACAACACATCCTATGATTGGGGGAATAGGTCATTCTATACGACAACACACCCTATGATTGGGAGAATAGGTCATTCTATACGACAACACATCCTATGATTGGGGGAATAGGTCATTCTATACGACAACACATCCTATGATTGGGGGAATAGGTCATTCTATACAACACATCTTATGATTGGGAGAATAGGTCATTCTATACGACAACACATCCTATGATTGGGGGAATAGGTCATTCTATACGACAACACATCCTATGATGTTTGATTGGGAGAATAGGTCATTCTATATATACGACAACACATCCTATGATTGGGAGAATAGGTCATTCTATACGACAACACACCCTATGATTGGGAGAATAGGTCATTCTATACGACAACACATCCTATGATTGGGGGAATAGGTCATTCTATACGACAACACATCCTATGATTGGGGGAATAGGTCATTCTATACAACACATCTTATGATTGGGAGAATAGGTCATTCTATACGACAACACATCCTATGATTGGGGGAATAGGTCATTCTATACGACAACACATCCTATGATTGGGAGAATAGGTCATTCTATATATAAGACAACACATCCTATGATTGGGAGAATAGGTCATTCTATACGACAACACATCCTATGATTGGGGGAATAGGTCATTCTATACGACAACACATCCTATGATTGGGGGAATAGGTCATTCTATACGACAACACATCCTATGATTGGGAGAATAGGTCATTCTATACGACAACACATCCTATGATGTTTGATTGGGAGAATAGGTCATTCTATACGACAACACATCCTATGATTGGGGGAATAGGTCATTCTATACAACACATCTTATGATTGGGAGAATAGGTCATTCTATACGACAACACATCCTATGATTGGGGGAATAGGTCATTCTATACGACAACACATCCTATGATGTTTGATTGGGAGAATAGGTCATTCTATATATACGACAACACATCCTATGATTGGGAGAATAGGTCATTCTATACGACAACACACCCTATGATTGGGAGAATAGGTCATTCTATACGACAACACATCCTATGATTGGGGGAATAGGTCATTCTATACGACAACACATCCTATGATTGGGGGAATAGGTCATTCTATACAACACATCTTATGATTGGGAGAATAGGTCATTCTATACGACAACACATCCTATGATTGGGGGAATAGGTCATTCTATACGACAACACATCCTATGATTGGGAGAATAGGTCATTCTATATATAAGACAACACATCCTATGATTGGGAGAATAGGTCATTCTATACGACAACACATCCTATGATTGGGGGAATAGGTCATTCTATACGACAACACATCCTATGATTGGGGGAATAGGTCATTCTATACGACAACACATCCTATGATTGGGAGAATAGGTCATTCTATACGACAACACATCCTATGATGTTTGATTGGGAGAATAGGTCATTCTATACGACAACACATCCTATGATTGGGAGAATAGGTCATTCTATACGACAACACATCCTACGATGTTTGATTGGGAGAATAGGTCATTCTATACGACAACACATCCTATGATGTTTGATTGGGAGAATAGGTCATTCTATACGACAACACATCCTATGATTGGGAGAATAGGTCATTCTATACGACAACACATCCTATGATTGGGGGAATAGGTCATTCTATACGACAACACATCCTACGATGTTTGATTGGGAGAATAGGTCATTCTATACGACAACACATCCTACGATGTTTGATTGGGAGAATAGGTCATTCTATACGACAACACATCCTATGATTGGGAGAATAGGTCATTCTATACGACAACACATCCTATGATTGGGGGAATAGGTCATTCTATACGACAACACATCCTATGATTGGGAGAATAGGTCATTCTATACGACAACACATCCTTTGATTGGGGGAATATGTCATTCTATACGACAACACATCCTATGATTGGGAGAATAGGTCATTCTATACGACAACACATCCTATAATTTGGGAGAATAGGTCATTCTATACGACAACACATCCTTTGATTGGGAGAATAGGTCATTCTATACGACAACACATCCTACGATGTTTGATTGGGAGAATAGGTCATTCTATACGACAACACATCCTATGATTGGGAGAATAGGTCATTCTATACGACAACACATCCTATGATTGGGGGAATAGGTCATTCTATACGACAACACATCCTATGATTGGGAGAATAGGTCATTCTATACGACAACACATCCTATGATTGGGGGAATAGGTCATTCTATACGACAACACATCCTATGATTGGGAGAATAGGTCATTCTATATGACAACACATCCCATGATTGGGAGAATAGGTCATTCTATACGACAACACATCCTATGATTGGGGGAATAGGTCATTCTATACGACAACACATCCTATGATGGTCAAACATTAAAGCCAAGAATCCAATATCAAAGTATTTCAGATGGTTTTTAAACTTTTTGATCTTCCAGTTTGTTAATTGTTTGTTTTGCATTGAATTTTATATAACAACAGTTTTGGTACTAAATAACAAAATAACAAACAGCAGATTTTAAAAATGATGGGATATGTTTCATTGCAGTCCTCATTGATCAAGCTTTCAATATTGAATCAATGAAACTATATCTTCTTGGATTTTCCGCTTTTCTATAAGACTAATTATATGAATGTTCTATCCAAAATTTTAATGCATTTCTTCCGTTTTTTTTTTTTATTAAAGTTTTTTTATTTTGTTTTTCTTATGAAGACACAGGCAAACGAACTTTTATTCAAATGTGTCATTCTTTTGTGAGCATTTTAAAGGTAGTTTTTAATTTTTAACCCAGTTTGTTTCTTTCTTTGGGAACATACTGGAAGTTCCAAGTACGCGACTTACAAAGCTACCTAGCACGTCCGCTAGGTGGCGGCTAGGGAAGGCTCTTTGTTTTGTTTTGTTTTTTTTTTTTTGGGGGGGGGGGGGGGGGGGCGATGGGGCCTAAGTGTTTTTATTATTTATTATTTTTCTTTTTATATGTATATTCTGGATCCAGTTTTTTCTAGTAGCCATACCTAATGTCAGCAACAAGCTACCATATTTCTCAAGACCTATAAAACACGAACAAACACAAGACAAACAACCACGTACAAATACATACGAGCACCGTCATTCATAAAGGGACCTTAGCAGTATATAGAACGTTACGTTAAAACTGACGTCAAACAACACGTTGAAAAAAGTTATCGAACACAAAATAAATAATATTTTATATGTTGCATAATTTATTAGCAAAGATAAGTACACTACATTTGAAATGTATTTTTATTGAAATTACATAATTTCGTAGTCCTTTTAATTGTGCTAATTTGAATAAAATATTTCAATTATTCAAATACGCATAGGCATCACACACAGAACTCAACATAACAGGCGTTAAGTTTTATTCAATAAGATGAATTAGAAGAACATGTAACATGTCACCTTGAAGGCGTCGTTGTCTAATATTAGCCTTGTCAAATTATATACTCTCTCAAAAAAGAAACGCAACAGAAGAAAAATTTGGTTTTTTTAATAAATTTGAATTATAAATTACAACAAAAATAAAACAAACAGAACACTAACATTTGGAACAAATGTTGCCAAAGGGTAACTTTTACCACAAATGTAAATTTTCCATCGAGATGCAATATTTACAGAACAACAGTCAAAATCTATTATGTCCTCCTTTTGCCTGTAGAACAGCTTTTATACGCATGGCCATGGGCATAGACTGAAATAATCGCTGTTCTCGAGCCCAAGAAATTCTTTGCCATTCCACATGAAGTTGTAATGCTTTCTCCTGCAGTGTTTGAGGCGACGGTTGAGTTCATCCCACAGATGCTCAATCGGGTTTAGATCTGGTGAACGTGATGACCAACGCATAACATGTACGTTCTGCTGCTAAAAAAGTCAACAACGGTCCTTGCAGTATGCGTTGTGGCATTATCATGTTGAAAAACCTCCCTATGGCCATCGATTGCGGGCAATAAGTGAGGCTGTAGAATCTCGTAACGATAGCGAACTGCATTCAAGTTGCCTGGAATATGAACCAAGGGTGTTTTTCTGGCGTAAGAGAATCGCGCAGTCTCCGCTAAAATTGTTGTCTTCAACGACACACTTGTGTCCAAATCGTTCGTTTCGTCATCTGTAGACCCGAATTCGGCCATGTCTCTTTTCTAGCAAAAGCGAGATTCGTCGCTGAACCACACCCTTCTCCAGTTCCGCAGATCCCATCCTCGAACAATAATACACCATCGTACCATTGCTTGGCAATGTTGTCGTCTCAAGGTGGTTCCAATGTACGGTCGTCAGGCACGCAACCAGGGGTTTCGGAATCGATGACGGATGGTCTGGCCAGAAATTCTCCGCCAGGGGTGTTATCTGCAGAAATTGCTGCAGGAACGGTCCTGTGGCGTACTGGAACAGCCTGATGTACCGATCCTGGGCGTTAGTGGTGATGCGTGGAGGCCCTGTGCGAATTCTGTCTTCTGTAGTGTCAAGCTGCTGGCACCGCTCCAATAGGCGACAAATCGTGCTGCGGTGAACATTGAAGTGTCTCGCAACCTCAGTCTGTGATTCACCGGCCAGGAGTCGACCGATAGTGATGTTCCGGCTAGCAGCGTCTAACCTCGGCATAATTTTTCCTCGTCGGATGTCAATTAGACTAAAGCGTTAGAGAAAAAGTACCGAGTTTGTATACCAAGCCTGTAGAATGTTTCTACATTAGTACCAGGTTTTTTTACACACTCGATTGAATTTTAAATGCAGTCATCGGTAAAATGTCATAAATGGTTTAAATGTAATCACCAATAATTATCTTCTCAGTTAGCCAATTTATACTTAAGAAAAATATCACTTTTAAAATTAAAATTTTTTCCGTTTCTTTTTTGGGAGAGTATATATAGATTCCAGCACTCCATGCCGAATTGATTACGATATATATCTACCCAAGAAAGTAACATGTTCAAAGCTTATAATTGCAGAACGTTTTACGGTTTGGATAAATACAATAATCAATCGCGGTAAAGTGATAGAATGTTGTTGATGGAAATGACAATCGCAAGTTTTCTCTATTGATACAACGGGAAATTTTCAATGACTTTTTCGAACTTTTCAGAACAGGTTAAGTGAGTTTCATGGAGACGGGAGACCCTAATCTACGGAAATGAGAAAAACCGGAAAGGTTTCTTGCTATATTTTTGTAGCACAAGTTTTTATCTAAAGTTTTGAACGAATCAACATAACAATGTAATTCAAACGGAAGGTTTTTTCTCGACTAAATTCGTTTTTAACTTTGATTCTAATTTGTGTTCAACTTGTAGAACGCGATGAAAAGCGTCTAATATATTCTACTTGAAAATTTAGCAACAAATTTATAACTTAATTCTATTAAAAAAGCGATCGTTGTTAACCTGAAAGGTGGTTAGATGGAATGTGACATATTTTGGAATTTCAACTTTAAACGCAAATTATACAAACATGCAAAACCGCTGTCAAAAGTGATTCCTATTTTCCTATAGAAATTTTAATATAAATTTCGTTGATATTTAACTTAATTTATTCAAAAGTTGTGCTGCCACCCTGTTAGTTGAAGCAGATATTTACACACACGTATTTTAAACAAATGGGTAATATAAATGACTGGGTTATAATGGGGGTCCCAGTGCTTAACCCTTGGAGTGTCCCGGGGTTTCCTCGGGTGGCGTATACGAGAGGTCCTCTCGTTGGCTTGTTGACAGGTCATGGTGCGGAGGGCCTGGCCGTGGACCATAGGAGGGTGACGTGTTTGGAGATTTCCTGAAGGTGTGGCTCGTTGTACCGCTGCAGGGGGCTGAGTTGTCCACCCCTACCATACTCCATACTTTTCCAGTGGAAGTCCAAATTGTGTTCCCTATGTCCCATCCCTTTTTCCCGTTGATTTATTGTTTGGTAACTTGTTCTTGTACAGAATATAGCTGAAATACTGCTCGCTGGACGTAAAGCAAGCAATCAAACCAATCAAATCTTTAATCCAAATGATATAAGGTTAGCTAGATTTTCATAGAAGTTAAAAAATATTACGACAGCGGATTAAAGTTTTCTTTTGAAAAATAATCATACATATTTTATCAATCAGGCTTACCAATACTAAATTATGTTTCCGCGTGTATGCGCTTTCAAACCATATTGATACATTCTTTGTGACCTATTAAAATACATGTACGTGTAATTAGAAAGAAAGTGTAGTCTGTTTCTTTTTATGTAAATTTTTGTTGATTTGTTGTCTTTCGTCGAGTAATTATTAAAAAAAAATGATCTAGTTTTAAAAAGTCACTCAATCGTAGTAAGCTTTCATCTTATGCTGTACATTTGCAAACGTTTTCATAAATTTTAAGCTGTGAATAAATTGCTGCATATTTTTACAGCTAATGATATTTACGAATATGGTCGAGATTAGCATTTAATCATTAGGAAGGAAAAAGAAGACTACCTTTTGAAATTTTGTATTAAATGTTTATGATCTACTCAACATAGTCACTGAAACGTCAACAGCTTTCATCTTATGCAATATACTTTTGAATACGTTTTACAGAAAATGATATTTAAAGAATACCACTATATTTTGGAGTGCACAGCTTTGATGACAGAAGAAGACTTATCAATAAAAAAACTCACGAAAAATCGAAAAGTTCTAAAATTTAAAGAACTTATGACTTCAGAAGATAAGTCTAGTTTATTGTATTTGAGCAAAAATGCTCCGAATTTTAAACAAAAGAGCAAGTCCCCTCTATTAATATTTGGCTCTATTGTTTTATTGCATTTAATATATGTATGTCACTTTTTGACTTCGTTTTATTTTGTGTATGCTGTATATAATGTAAATAGTTCGTCTCTGTACCAATGTATATGGTTGTGAGAAATAAAGTTATAATGAATTAACAAAGAAATACACGGATTGGGGTTTTTCCACCACTGGTAGGTTATGTCACATTAAACATTTTATGTTTTAAATAAAAGTTATACACATTTGAATTTCGATGAAATTTGTTTATTCAAATTTCGAGAAATCTCCAATATGATACTTTTTTGTAAATCTGAAAGACAAAGTCATATGTAGATTTCAATATTTTTTATTTGGTCATTACAAAACTAGACGCCGTGATCTAGCGGAAAAATGACTAAAACTGATCTTAAACCTCATTAAAAAAACTGACAAAATTTCAACTGTGTCGTACTTTTGAAAAGTCGTAAACGGAAACATATTAATAGTATGTTTTAAATAGAGTTGTATATTTCAGTTAATGTATATACAATTAAGATGTTCGGTAAAATTCATTCTCATATTAATAGAAACAATTTGTTTTTCTTTAAGGATTGTAAATTATTTACAAAGTATTCGAACACTACACTTTTCGAACATAAATAAATTACGAGATAGGACAATTAGACGGAATTTGTTGATGATCGATATAACATTGTACAATGAGTTGCAAACGAACATTGCCGAATTGAGAAAACTTTATAAGTTTTGGTTTGGTTTTTTTTTGTGTTTTTTTGTTTAAATGGTGTTTAACGCCACTTTCAGCAATTTTTTAGCTATATCGTGGCGTCCAGTTTTTATTGGGGTAGGAAACCGGAGTACCCGGAAAAACCCCCGACCTGCGGTAGGAAAACTGACAATCCTTGTCAATTAAGATTGGAGTCGAGTACACCCTGCCTGCAGTGAGAATCGAACCCGCAATCTTAGTGTTGACAGACAACGTGATCAATAGTAAACGAACTACCTTAACCACTCGGCTACAGTGGCCCCCTATAAGTTTTGGTAAAATAAATGATAACCGATGCAAATTTAAGTAATTAAAGTCCTATGATTACTGCAAAAACTGATTAACTGGAATGCACGGTAATAAATTGCAAGTAGCAGTCATTCCTTTAAACGACGTCTACGTCGTTTATGATAAAACGCCGGCCAATTGGTGTAAACATATTTTATTCGTGATACTGAACATAGTTCATACATCGTATACAATGTTAGGATCCGGAAACAATTCACAGACATATATTAATCCATTTCCTATAGATACTATAGTTACATTAATAATACTCAAAGGATCAAAACTATTTACAACATAAGCAAAACAACTAGTATATATTTTTATAACAGAAGTGATATATAAAATAAAAATTGTACAGTAAAACACAGGAAAACACTGATGAATTTTTAGTGCAGAGATGAGGTTTTAATCGAATCTCTTTGTACTAAGTATATATTCTTGAACTGTAAAAAATAAATTAACATTTTCTTCGTATGAGAGGTCAGGGGAGCCATATAATATTGCCTGAACGGACAAATTGTTGACGATGTTGGTAAGATGATGTTGGCGTTGTTAAATGAAAAGTGGGCAGTGTAATAGGTAGTGGATTGTTGTCTCAACTTCTCCACAATGACAAAGCGGCGAATCAACTATATTTTTAACGTACAAGTCCCGTTTTAGGGAGCTACACTCTATTCGTAATCTAATCCGGCCAATTGATCGACGTCAGGCAATAGTAATGCCGTTTCAACTTAGAGAGAATAAAATAAAACTGTAAATTTGATTATTTCGATGTATCAAGATCATAATGTTGCAAAAATCTCAATTTCGAAATTTTTTTAGACAAAGGTCCCTTTATGAATGACGCTATATATCATAGTAGAACATTTACTCAAATAAATATAAAAGTAGAATGAATAATAGAAAAGATACATTCTTCTTCGTAAATGGCCGATTTCTGGTACAGATGACCCAGTACAGATGAGCTCACGCGCACACATCTGTACTTGCTGCGTCATCCAATCAAAACGCAAGAAACAAGAACTTTGTTATGGACTTTGTTACGTTCTTTTTTTATGTTCTTGTTTCCGGCGTTCTGATTGGACGTCAGAGACAATGGAGTCTAAAACAATGGAGAGTCTATAGGATATAGCGATGTTGTTGGTTTACGGAAGAAATAGGTACTTTCATGCGCTTTTGGGAAAGCCCGTGTGATCTTTCACTCATGATAGAAATTGTTATGTCTTTTGGCTCCACTCGCGAAAAGACATATAATTTCTATCACTTGTGAAAGATCAACCGGTCTTTCCCAAAAACGTATGAAAGAACCTGTTAATCTTTATTTACAGGATACATCCATAATGGTCAAGCAAACATAAATTACAAAAGAAACATTTCGAACATGTTCTGTATATAGAACCTTACGTGAACACTAATTTTAGAAATGTCAGCCAATTATTAGAAGTTAACAGGACACAACATTATTTGGAACTTATCTATTTGTCGATCTCAATGACATGTTCGTTGTAGAGTATTCCGAGTATGGTTATAACATTTATTATTTGAAATGTAGATCTCTTCGATTTGCTAGATTATAACATGGTATATTTTGATGTGTTGTAATAAAATGTGTAAAAATGACAACATAAATAGTTTAATAAAATACGGAAAAATGATGTTAATTTTATTGCGATCACCAGGGATAGGTTTACGGATGTAAACTTGACTAAGACATGTCATAATCACTATAAAGAGAAACGTTGAACGTTTCGGTAAAAAGTGTTATCTACCTATTTATTTTCTTTCTATTACATCCTGTTTGTTTTCATTTATTGGAAAGTTGCTGCCAAAACGGATATTGATATTGCGGAGAGTTAAATTAGTCACGATTTTATCATTTCTTAACCTTTGTCGAGTATACATTTTCTTTAAACAAAACGAACATGCTTATCAAATTAACCTGTATTTAGCCTACAGGTAGTTTTAATATTTCATTTCAATGTAAATAAAAGTTGACGCCACTTGCCTGCCCCACATCAAACCAATTGGTGGGTTCGACACAACTCTACTAAAATATGGATGCAATTATGTGATTATCCTGAAAGAGGCTTATCGGTATCCGGGTCATAATTTCTATTGGTATTTGTTTGTTTCGGCTGGCTAGAATAACGTCCTATTAGCATTTTACAGCAGTTTTCTTCATTGCGTGTGATAGTATAAAAAAATTCACACCACGTTTATTACAGTAATATTTCTGTTTGCTCCATGCTGTTACTAAAAATTACATGACATTATCAAATGTAAAGTACTTTGTCAGAAAAGTAGCAAAGATGATATCTGGAACTGAGCAACATGGTGTAGCAAAAAAAAAATAAGTGTGAGTGAGTTGGTCTTGTTGATATACCGATAAATCCATTGAAAGCGATGTTTAATCCTAAAATAACAACTCAAATTCTTGTATTTTCTTAAAATGTATGCGCTGTTTATATAGTAACAAAATCCAAACAAAACACAATTGTGCTAAAAATATAATTTAAGGGAGCTTGGGGGACTAAAAAATAAGACGTCAAGTGTCAGATTTAAAATGAACAAGGGACCAAAGAGAAAATCACAATTTTATCCCAGGAACTAGCACGAGCTAAGAGATAGACCGGAGCACGTGGAACGGAGCCTGGAGTTAAAATAACAGGTTTGAACATTTATGCAGAATGCAGAAGTGAATCAGCCACAGAAGGCAGTCATCGGTGAATCAGCCACAGAAGGCAGTCCTTAGTGAATCAGCCACAGAAGGCAGTCCTCGGTGAATCAGCTAATAAGGAAAGCCTCAGTCAATCAGCCACAGAAGGCAGTCGTCATTGAATCAGCCACAGAAGGTCGACCTCAGTAAATCGGCCATATTATGGTTGGGACCAGGGAGGAAACAACAAACATTATTTTTTTCTTTAGAAAATTCTCCAGTTAAGGATTTCATGTGAACAAATATATAGGAAACAACTATAGACATTTATAGCTTGCGACCGGGATTATAATGACAAATCACATAAAATATCTTAGTACAACTAGAGATCACTCGAATCTTCGTAAAATGGATTTCTGTCAAAAATAATGTCTATAATCTATCAAAAGTAAAAATAAAACATTGTTTAAAAAATAATAAATGAGGCAAAAAATTCATTTTACAAAATTGCTTAAACTACTATGAGGCGTAAATAAATATGCATTAGATAGTTTAGCAAACGTTAACTTAAAACTGAGTATTTTGAAGATAACAAAACTCCTATACATATAGTCACATAACTGATGCTGACCAACGATGATCCGCCTCGAATTCTGCAGACTAATGAGTCTAATCTGAAACAAATTAAATAAGTTAAATAAAAATATAATTAAATTATATATTTATTTAATTTCACATAAATCATCAGGCCTTATTAACTATATTAGTTTTGAAATCGTCCTTTTTTCGTTTAATTGAATATAGTAATCGTACAATGAGGTCGTTGTCGCAGGTAGATGTCAGAGATTTTAGAATAAAAAAAGTAAGTAACTGTTTCCCTCTTTTGTCATATTTCTGATGATCTATAAATGATCAAGTTTGAAATGCCAACTACGGCTTTGTGTAATGTTTTTCTGTCTCTCAATTAAACATTTTATAACTTTTAACCAATGCAGTTTGAAGCGATATATATATATATATATATATATATATATATATATATATATATATATATATATATATATATATATATTTATATATATAAAAGTCTAAAGAGTCTACCAACCAGCAAGCTTATTAAGTATCGGATCGACAAACATGACGATACAGCATAAACAAAAAATAATATACAAGTCTAGAAGATTATGCAACGATACACATGACGATGTTTCTTGTCAAAAATTTAGACAAAGACTGACCAACGAATGGCCTTAGTCATTGAATGTCAATATAAATAAATGACGTAAACAAGTCGTAACATATTGATCTTGTAATTTCTCATTTCCAACTTAACCCAAAATAGTTGCTTCCCAAGTCCGCCAGCCGGGGACGTGCCGTGCTGTTACTTTAAGCATTTATTTTTTGTTTATGCTGTATCGTCATGTTTGTCGATCCGATACTTAATAAGCTTGCTGGTTGGTAGACTCTTTAGACTTTTATATAATATTTTGAACTACCTGTATTGTGTTTTTACACGATCCCAGTGGACTTATATTATTCCATCACCGAATGAAAAAATACTTTAAGCATTTAGAGTTAAACGCCACTGATGAGTCTTAAGTAGACGAAACGCGCGTCTGGCGTAAAGAATTTGTCAACTTGGTAATTTTAATTACATCTTGTTGGAATATGTGAGCAAAGCAAAGTAACAGCACGGCACGTCCCCGGCTGGCGGACTTGGGAAGCAACTATTTTGGGTTAAGTTGGAAATGAGAAATTTCAAGATCAATATGTTACGACTTGTTTACGTCATTTATTTATATTGACATTCAATGACTAAGGCCATTCGTTGGTCAGTCTTTGTCTAAATTTTTGACAAGAAACATCGTCATGTGTATCGTTGCATAATCTTCTAGACTTGTATATTATTTTTTGTTTATGCTGTATCGTCATGTTTGTCGATCCGATACTTAATAAGCTTGCTGGTTGGTAGACTCTTTAGACTTTTATATAATATTTTGAACTACCTGTATTGTGTTTTTACACGATCCCAGTGGACTTATATTATTCCATCACCGAATGAAAAAATACTTTAAGCATTTAGAGTTAAACGCCACTGATGAGTCTTAAGTAGACGAAACGCGCGTCTGGCGTAAAGAATTTGTCAACTTGGTAATTTTAATTACATCTTGTTGGAATATGTGAGCAAAGCAAAGTAACAGCACGGCACGTCCCCGGCTGGCGGACTTGGGAAGCAACTATTTTGGGTTAAGTTGGAAATGAGAAATTTCAAGATCAATATGTTACGACTTGTTTACGTCATTTATTTATATTGACATTCAATGACTAAGGCCATTCGTTGGTCAGTCTTTGTCTAAATTTTTGACAAGAAACATCGTCATGTGTATCGTTGCATAATCTTCTAGACTTGTATATATATATATATATATATATATATATATATATATATATATATTTATTTATTTATTTATTTAAATTTTACCCAATTATTTATATTTAAACTAAATAAGAGTGGAAAAAGTGGCCCAATAATTATGTAGCATTAAGAAAAACTGTTAATCATTAGTGTTGCCTGATTGATTAATTTAATGTTTGCTTAACGTCCAGCGAGCAGTATTTCAACTATACGCAGGACGATAACAAGTTAAAAAACAAAAATCAACATGTGGGATGGAACACATTTTGATTGCAACTGGAAAAGTATGGAGTATTTGGTTAGGACGGAAAATGTAGCCTTTTGTACTGGCTACAATGAGCAAATTTTTTTTCGAAATCTACAAAAGGGGTCTTTATGGTGCAAGAAGCGTGGCACTTTCCAAACACGTTACCTATTATGGCTTTCTTTATTAGCCCCTGACAACCCCTAACGAGAGGCTCTCTAATATCCGCCACTCGGGGACTCGCTCGGCTGTTCTATGGGTCGAGCACTGGAAACCTTCCCAGTATGATCCCAGTAAATATGAATACACCTGGAATGACTAATTTACTTACCGACTATATAAACCTTTGATTTTTTTCTCGTATTCAAGTTCAATTAAATTTCCTTCAATAAAGTACTTTCCGTCAGAAAAGTACTCGTAACCTTGTTTACAGTCACAGCGATATGCACCACGTGAATACTTGTATCCGGGTATTGCACTACACTAAACGTTTCCACAGAGAAATACAAAATATTTTTAAATGGATTTTTCCAGTTGTACAAGTATACACATCAACATTTATTTACAGTTGCATACATTACTAGAAAAATACTTGATACCAGTAACTCTAAAATGAACTTTAATTATATTTTTCCTGCTATCACGGCTTACGTATCTTGTATTATTTATGTTTGCTTGTGGCATCAACGATTTCGACATTAAAGGGGTATTCAAATGAATAGAAATCTAAATAATTTTCAATATACTAGTATAAGCCGCATTGAGGAATGACAAGCATAAACAATGTTTTTATGAAATTACATTTTATACTGCTTTTAAAGTTGAATTAAACTTACACTTACAGTAAAACACACATATTTATATATATCAGTCATGTCAGTGTGCATTTAATACAATAGCTACTCTGACTACTTACCCGAGAGGACTTAGAGTGACATCTAGCAGTATTTTTGAAAGTATTAGAAACATTGAATGGCTGAGGACACTGGTTTATTTCCAGATTATCTAATGGAACGTCCACTGTAATTACGCCACTGTAAGATGTTTAAAATAATTATTTTTATATATAATGAATTTAAACGAGAATATATAAAATATTTAATTTAAACAAGATATAGAACTTAATTAACAGGTTAATGGCAGTAAATTAACATGCTATATTTCACAAATACTTTGGACAATTCATGCACTGTTATACCACACTAATACAGAATATTTTCTTTAACTTTTAAATTAGAGCATCAACGTAGATATAATGTAATTACTTTGAAATCAAAAAGGAGACAGAAATTATGTTATTGTTTTTGCCATTGTTTAATTAACGCCATTTTTAATACACTAAGGAAATTTTCCTGTAAATGTCATGGAATTGACTATGCGTTATCTATAAAAAATATAAAAAACCTAATAAAACAATTTTCACTAAGCTGAATTGTTTAAAACAAAATTACGGATGAGACATGGACTGAAACAGAAGGCGCTATATAAAGATCTGCTATTTAACATAATGCTGGCAGCATTGGCTCTACTAGAATTTTTAATGCGTTAGATTCCTGCTCGATATATATTCTTAAATTGTTGACGAAATACTTAGACGTCAGTATGTAATATGTAACTGTGACTTTGTGACAAATAAAGTTTTATCATCCTTTATATTGTATACAAACAAAAGAGATGACTATTAGATTAGTGCGTAATGGGTACGAAGGTTTCATCATCACAAATACGAAACAGACAAAAATTGATGACACTGTCGAATGACATCAAGATCGCTGATTATATATGCAACCGTTTTGGACACCAAAGTGTGGGAGTGAAATATGACAGAACATTATTGATACCTGATGATAATTAGGCCCCGCCACTTTGTGATCAGTCTGTCCGTCCGTGGGTCCAAGATAATCATGTACGAGTTATAACTTTTTTTAATCTTTTGAAAGTAGGCTTTTGATGTTTTTGGTATATGGGTGGATAATATCAAAGCGAAGTGTTGCATACCATGGTTGATGACCTTTGACATTGACCTCAAGGTCGGCGGGGCGCACAGAGATGGGTACCAGCTCACTGATATTAAGTTACCCGCTGAGCGTGATTTCTTAATTGACATTTGTTTAGCAACGTTTACTAACTGAAAAACTGTGAGAACCCTGAATGGAGTTTAGGGATAGAAAGGTGTTGTATATGTAAATTTCGTTCCATATATGGTCATTATTGGTATGTTTGTTGTAGTATGCAAATAAGCGTAAGTTACTACCATTAGATCACAATTATCAATGACATGACCAACGACTCGTTTTATTATGGAGGAAACGAACAGTATTTTCAAAGAATAAAAAGAAATTACTTTAATGGGGATCGTTTTCGGATATTTGGCAATGTCTAAAGCTTTAATAACGTAATAACGTAAAAGAGAAGTACATCATGTTTGAATTTGTATAAATAGATCGAAATTATTATTTTTTATTTGCTAAATTACGTATCATGGATCTAAATTCCAACGTTAATCCGACAAATTACAAAACTAGCACCGGATTATTATTCAGCCTAGGTAAATTAAGTGATAAAGCTAATTATTTCCTCTTTTTTTTTCTTACGCAAATTTTGTGTGTACTTACGCAAATTTTGTCTTTTCCTCAACATAGTCGCGCCTAAAGAATGGAACTGAATATGTCACAACCCATGCGTCGACCATGCCATCACATTTAAATATCGGGTTGGACCACAAACCATCTTTATATGAGGGAGCATAGTAACTGCTTGGAAAGTATTCAAATTTGACAGAACTGGTTCCCTTTTCATCCGACCGTACCATTGCCTTTGTCTTGTACTCTTGTAGCTTGGAGGTATTAGTATTCCACTCTGTTTTAATGTTTAAATACCAAGTCTCATGTATGTATTTCTCGTGTAAACCTGCCATATCTATTGCCTTTGCAATACTTCCTTCTTTAAATGCAAAAGGTCCAAAAAATTCTTTTGATGTTCCGTCTTGATTTTCAAAAAGATGCGGTTCAAAAAATATACCACTTGACAAAATCCTATTATCCGCCATGACATTTGCTAAAACTTCCCCAAATAAATAGTCTTGCTGAAGTCTCCCAACACCTCTTAAATTTCCAAAGTCACCTGACATTTGCACTGCTTGTAGAAATAAACTAAGAAAATGTGACAGTCTTAAAGCGGTTTCACCTTGAAACTGAAATTGGTTTTCAACATCGTAAGCGGCGTCTCCAGGTAAATGCAGGGACGTTGGAGGGACGTTTTTACAGTTGTCTTTATTAATGCTGGCTTTTTGTCTAAATATTTCCATCATGCGGTCAAATCTAATTTGATCGAATTCAGACCAGTCAGCATAATCAGCGGATCTCTTATGTCGTCTCTTGGCTTTAACTTTATGTCCCGTTTTTTCGAAGTCTTTGAATTTAATCTTAGAATCCACTTCAACCTTTTTATGCTTAATATCAATGTAATCCATTTCATTTATAGAAAGCAATGATCTCTTTTTTCTAGCATTTATGTCTGAAGCTCCGAATTCAACGGTAACTTCTGCGTTTTGGTCATTTACTGGCAGGACACGATTGTCTACAAACGATAAAAATGTCAAAACGACATGATTACATTTTAGGTTTCTTAACAGGAGCCTCAGTTGTACGCTTTTGTAAAGTCGGTTGCAGATAGCGAGCGTATGTTAATTATAAAACAAATATTCTTTTATAGTGTGAATTATATTTAATGACATTATTTTTCACTCATTTCCAGCACATCTGCTTTTCAGAGATGTTTTTTTTTTGTTTCGGTAAACATAATTAGTATTTCGTTTGTTTCTTAATCTACTTAAGACATTGCACAAACATAAACCAACTCAGAATGTATCAATTCACAAAACTGTCAACAAAAGTGTCGACGAAGTTAGCAAAATGACACTACAATCGACTGCTTGTGTTTGCATGCTTTCACGCCACTTTTAGCAACCTTTTAGATATATCTTAGTGTCTATCATGGGAACCTTTGACTTTCGGCAGGAAAACGGGAAACAGTAAGTCAAAAATCAAGCTACTATCACAAGTAAATAAAAAACAACTACGTTAACATACGATTACCACCCAAACAATTAAAGCCTTCGTCATATTCCATCTTTGTTGCGTTTTCTATGTCTCTACCATCGTAAGGTCCCTCTACATCCAATGGATAGAAATAATTGTTTTCACAATGGCACGTGTAGGCTCCACGCCGAAAACCTTTCCCGCTTTTTGGCCTACACTGAAAACACATTTAAAAAAGATTAGTATGTTTAATATATATAATATTACATACTTATAATATGTAAGTGACATAAATTTTATTTGAATAAATAACATTTACTAAAATTAAATATTGATGACATCGTTTTCCAGTGTATTTCTTTGGTGACGAATGGCATCAAACTAGATTCATTGCTGGTTTTGTTCAGTATAACATATAGAGTGAAGCTTCTTCTTACTCTAATTTCATCCACGCAAAAACATGCACTGCTCATTGTCAATTTTATTTAATTACACATCAAATATATGAAACAATTTGTTTTAAAGGAAGCTGATTTAACGATATTATAGGCAAATAATGTCAATGTGTTGAGAGCGTATATCGTTTTAAATACACGCTTTTATGCTCTTCTTACTTCGGAATGTGGTTTACATCTCGCTATTCCGGCAAGGAAACTTGGTCCTGGATTTCCTTCACTTATTCCACAAGGATTAAAATCGATTTCCAAATAGTTTATGTCCATTGATATAACGCCAACAAATCTAAGTAATACAAAAATGACGTGTGTTCAGGTATAAGGTAATGATTTTCAATTACGGTAACTATTATATAAAATATCATGATTTGTCTATCTTTTGAACTTTAAAGTGTACATGTAAGTTTAACTTGCAATAAAGCACATAACACCTCGACATTTTATAAAATTTTAGCACTATTATTTTGTCTTTTAATTTTAAAAAAAAAAACCAAGCTACAAAAAGATAAGTTGTAAAGAGTTGTGTCTATGACGCAAGCGTTCAGACAACGGTCATCAATATAAATTTATATAATTACACGGCAATATTTTACCTAGTCTTGATTCATAACAAGAGGTTAGTTATTTGTCCTGTAACAATACATGTATGCCTGGATTTTTTAAAACCAACATTGGATCACAGTTTCTTACGTTATCCAATGTTGGATTGCATTTTTCCGTGTATACCACGTTTGATTGCCCTGTTGTGACATAAAAGGCTTTAATTATCTACGTAACTGTTTGGGGATTATTCGCCTAATCCTAAATAATAACATTTCATTACATAAATATTTCATGTTTATGAATTCAGTCTGTATAAATATTAAACATACGAGGTTCTTCCTACTCGTTTGCTATAGCTTTATTCGATATGTGTCTAGCAATATGAAAACTCTCTTTGATTTCTGAACATTATGGTTTTTTATATATTTGCACAGGACGCTTGAGTTCAAACTTGATTATTTTGTCAATGCAAACATTTTAATCTATTTTAAGAATATTAAGGTACAAGCGGTCATATTGGAAAATTTGCAAGTCTAGCAAATAAGGTTTATAAAAGGGTCATACAATGATAAATCGTGATAGATGTAAATGAATCACCTGGGCTGTTGACGAGCCAAAAATTTGTCACAGTCTAACATGCCAGCAAATAAAATAAAATGATTGATTAATGATTAATGGTGTTTAACGCCCGAGCAGCAATATTTCAGCTATATTCAGGTGATGAACATGAAATGGATGATAAAATGAACATGAAATGATGAATGAAAATGGGATGGGACACAAGGAAAAATAGGGGTAACAGATTTTAGATTGCCACTGGCAAATGGGAGGATGGATAGGGTCGGGCAATTTAGCCTACTGTAGCGGGATCGAAATCCCTACTCATAGCGAATACTACAGCAGCGTTCTTTAACGTGCGAGGAACGTGGCATTTTCCCAACACGGTGCACTAATATGGTTTGCGGTCAGGTTTTCCGTATTATGGTCTGACAACCCCAGCTTGCCAGGGGTACCCCATTCAACCACCTGGGGCACACATCCCAGTCGGTCTTTAGGCAAACCGACCTGACACGCCGGACAGGGTACTGGGCGCTATTTAGTCGCCTTTTACGACAAGCTAGCGCGACTGCGGTCTATTCTTTTAGCCACCCGGATCCCGCACGGGGCAAAATAAAATGACGTTCAGTGCTCTCAGTTATGGCTATTAAACGAAAACTAAAATAAAATCGATTACCTTTGCCACCTGAGATGGGTATAATTGGAATATCGTGGAAAGAAATCCACTATTGGGGCTACAGCACTCACTTTCCAAACGTCCGATTTTCCGCAGTCAAAATATGGCACTGTAAATCGTACTGGCATCTTAGTTATATCCTTTTCGCTCTGGCCTGGTTGATTCGGTCCGTAAAAATTAAAAATTTCAAATTCTTCTTTGATAAATTCTCCAGTATATTTTGAATATTTTATTCCTACACTGTACGTAAATTTCTGAGACTCATCATCCGTATCGTTTAAATCTGGCATCCATAACTGGTACCATGGATTCATTTTATATTTGGGTAAGGTATAATTATTGTTTGTTCCTGCGCCAATATCCTCTACGAATACCACTCGTCGATTCGGTTCGCGCATAAAGGTTTCATGATCAGATGTATTATCAAATCGCCAGCCTTTAACACCAAAGAAAGGAATTGTACTTTTATAATTTAACGTTGGCAACCAGTTTGGATAATAAGCATTTTCATCGAAAATAATTGAAGATCCATTGATAGTGTTTGGATGCGCGTTGATATCGGCAGTAACTGACATGTATATGTAATGGATATTTGGTTGTATAAAATAGTCCCGACTGCTATTCAATCTTTGTAAAATATAACTTATAAAATATGCCCTATTTAAAGCCATATTGTGAAGGTGAACGAGAGCAGTTCTGTTTTTGTAAAACATTTTACTACGTAATTCGTTCGCCCTTGGAAGTTGAGTAACAATATCGTCTCTCATCATCAAATTAGCTTTCGACATTGGTGCACAGTTGTAATCGTGTACTTTATTCATAAAATTTCTGTTTAAATCATTCATTTGGTCTTTTTTCTGCCATGCGTATACCCCTCCAGCAGTCACGAATTCTACACACAAACATAACAACAATGAAGCCAGACATGCAATTCTAATTGGTATCATATTTAACATTTGGTTTTTTTTCTGAAAAAGATACACAGGGCAATAAATGTAACACAATGCATAAATGCATCTGCAACAAGATTGTTTTCTATTAGCTCTATTTATGTGGTACTAGTATCATTGGCCTTTAGTTACATTTATCTTGCAACCCCCTTAATGTAGATGGTAAAATACAGTGACAACATATTGTCACCATAAAGCTTTGTATATTGCATCGATAACGTCTTTAATCTAACGTCATTATCAATTTACATTATGAAAATGTCAATCTTACTGTGTATTTGGATAGTAATATTTAAATGCAGTTTTATTTCACTTAAAGATGTCGGTAAAGTCTTTGCTGATTCACTCTACCAATTACACAGCTCAATTTTAAAAAAAAACTCGATGTATGGAAGAACTTTTAAAGTAGTTGTAAAAAATAGAAACTACTAAATTATCTATCAGGTCGGTAGATAATGTACTTATATTATCTCCATTTATTTCTTGGATAGAGACATCTCTTTAATTATTAAAAAATTCCGTTAAAACAAGAAAGTCACATATTCGACAAAAGAAACACCACTGAGTGACGAGGTTTATAGAGAAGTTATTTAAGAATAGAAAACCGACTTATATTTGCTTAGCTTTCATATAAAAGTAGGAGATAATTTACAGCGTTACCAAGATAGGACTGAATAACTTCCCGTTTTGTTGTAAAATTAATAATAATAATTAATTAGTTAATAATAAGTAATAAAAGAAATGAACATTTATTTGATTTGTTAAATTAAGCATTGTTCACTACAAAAGTTCATATAAAATGGAAAAAGATTACTGTACATTTTTGTGGTAAAAAAAACACAAACAAACCCCACAAAACAGACTTTTGTAAAACAAATTGCACCAGAAATCCCTTATGAATCAGTACAAAAATGGTTCATTTTTTAAGTTACATACTATCAAATGTGTATGTTATATCTCTTAGATTATAAAACACAATAATATTTCGGATTAATCTTAAACACGTCAGAGAACCAATTCAAACGAAAATATAACTTTTATGTTTGAGAGTGTTACATTCTCGGCAAATAAAAATGTAGCAGACGGTATTGCATCCTATTGTATAGGGGATCTTAGATCATTTGAGCTCTCCTTATCTGACCTAGACCGGTATTGATTAAGTGTTCAGCGAGCAATATTAAGACTGTTTAAGCTGTGTTGAAGTCATGATAAAGAAGGTAAAAGAAAGACAAATTCAGTGGTAAATATGCTCTGTTATGACTGAAAGAATGGTGATAATTTGCAATTACATTTACATGGTTCCTTAAAGGTAAAGTTTGCAAAATAAAAATAAAAAATTTAATATGTTCTTCAAATAAAAAGAAACATATTTGATGTTTTATTATATCATCAACCAGTACGCTTCTAGAGTGGATTAAAGGTGGAAAAGTTGTATATTGGGGCGCCATATTGACAATTTTTACCACGAGATTGCAGGTTGTGATGTAACAACCGGCTTTATCTAGTAAATGAGAGAAATAATCCAGTTTAAAAATAATTTTTCGCCTTTGCTCTTTGAAGATTAAAAACTGGGGCGATGACTTATTATCAGCTGAACAACATAAGATTACCAAATACGTCTTAATGTTGTAATTATCTATGCATTACTACAAGTACTTTTAGAAACAAATTAAAACCTTTCTTTGTTGATTTAAGGATTAACTACAAAAAAAAATTTTCCATCGAGGAATAACAAAATTTCCGTTTTGCACATTGTATAATACGCGTAGCGGATTATATTAAATGTGCACAACGGGAATTTTGTTATCCCTCGATGGAGAAAATATTTGTGGTAGTTAATACTTATAAAAAAAATTCAAACAATAGAATAAACTCAACAATTTTATTTTTGTAACTGGATATTTTTGAAAAAAGAGATCAACACAAAAACAGTTAGTTTCCCGTGGAGTAATATATGACGTCATGGCGCGTGTCTCCATGACGATCAAATTTGTTTTCCATCCTCTGATAGAAAATATTTTCCAGCCAATCAAAAGACAGTATTCTCGCAAAAATTATTTATTTGTTTTTAAAATAAATTAAAATACCGTAGATAATTTTGCCCGTCTTGAGGCGCAATTGTACCTGGACGTAAAAAATTTACAGGTAAAAAATTTTTCGTTGATGAAGGGTAATTAACTGGTTTAGCAAGTAAACAAACAGAATGTTTTTGCAATTACAGGATCATTTGACGCCGACTTTTAAGTATGAATATTAGGACATTTTCAAAAGCTAACCAGGTTAAATATGTATTAATCATGCAAATCAAAATTGGAACGTCACGCCCCTCTCCTGCCAAGAACAGGTAGGATTTGAATACACCGAAGTGTCAAGGCGCAGGATGTATATAAAATTTTCAATAACTTTAGATCCAAGGTCACAGGAAACGTAAAACTGACGCGTTGACACAAATATAAACAAGCAAGTAAACCTGCAAGTGGAAACTGTTACACACACGCACAATAAATGTTACAAATAATAATAATAATAATAATAATAATAATAATAATAATAATAATAATAATAATAATAATAATAATAAATGTACTGAACGTGAAGTTAAATTTTCATGTGCCAAAACAGTATTTAAAAATATTTCATTTAATGACCGTTACCATTATTTCCGTCAACTTCGCAAATATTTCGTATAAAACAGTTTTGTTTAATAACTTGCATAATCTGATAACACAAGTTGAAAATAATAATACGAATCATTTTCAATTTAATTCATATTTATGGACACAATCCAAACTAATATTTCGGGAAAAAGAAAAACGAGGTCACCTTAATGAAGATCCCCATACCATTAAACTAACCTCTATGCAGCATTCTGCAAGATGATCTTTGCATACGAAGTTGTTAATGCTGTTGACAAAGGCGAAAGTAGAAGTCTTTAAACTGGAAAACTAGTTGTTACACAAGTCATGCTTTTTGCTTAGATCAGGAATACGAAATGTAATCTTTCCAGAATATCCTTCTGGTATTGGCCGTTTCGCGTTATCATACGACGACTTTTAGGTACTTGGCTGTCAAGTGATCTCTGGTATCTCCATCTAGTGACGAGATAATGACAAGATGGCGGCCTTCATAAGTGCATTTTTTTACACGGTAAATTCAAGTCAGAAACTTAACTGTTAAAAATATAATAAAACATCAAGAGGCAAAAGTATTTCTTTTTATTCAAAGAATAACATATCAAATTTTCATTTTTTTCTCGCGAAGTTTTCCTTTAAGGACAAGATTTAAGAATGAGCGAACTTGTATTGTGCAAAAATGACTCAGCTTACAATGTTTATTAATCATAACATACGTTATGGTAGGATCTAAAATCACTATGTGCAAATAAAATTGTATAAATATTACCAGTGACGTAACAAATAGACGAGATGTGGTTAAACTTATGAAAATAGAACCATTCGCTATCGTTATTACATTTTTAGTCAACACATTTACATATTCTTAGTTTTAAATGCCCGAGTTAATTCTACTTTACTCTACAGAATATAATGTGCTTGATTATATGCATTTTAAGTGATTGATTGAATGGTTGCTTTCAAATATTTCAGCTTTATTAAGGACGAGAACAAGTTAACAAACAATAAATATAATTGGAAAAAGAAGGACCGAAGGGCAAACAATATTATATTGACTGCCACTATTTACGACATATATAAAAAGGCGTCCTTATCGTGCAAGGTGCACTATCCAAACATATAACCCACAATGATCCTCCATCTGCTTTTCCGTATTATGATCCGACCACCCCCACAACATGAGGGCATCCCTTATCCGCCACTGGATAAAGAGATATTGGTCCCAGTGTATACATTTTAAATATCTTACCTCACCCTTATCTTGAAACGTGTTTCATTTTAGAACAGCTGTATCCAACAATAATTCATTGTTATTATTTATGTATCGAATCTCTTATATTTAGATATTGTATGAAGGACTTAGATTTGGACAAGAGAAACATATTTTATTTCATTTAAGTCTAATTTACTTTATTTCAATTAGCGTCAGTATATTTCATTTTCACTTTAAAGCCACACTTAAATGAAGAGAAAACGTCTGATGTATTACAATAATATGTGCTTTTAAGGATGAGAAAACTGATAATTATGAATTGCTAGTTTGAAAAACACGTTGTTTATATTACATGAAACAACATTATAAGTGTCAATACAAATGAAAGGTAATCAAAATGTTGACGTTTCGTTAGGTGTTCGTACTGGTCGCCAAAATAACGTGTTATGGCTATGTTTACGGCTTAATAGTCGACAAATTAGGTATCGAATACAAATATTTTTGGGTCTACTATGTAACTATAAATAATTGCAGGACCTCTGTTGTCCTTTGAAAGAAATATATTAAA
This sequence comes from Limnoperna fortunei, assembly GCA_944474755.1. Taxonomy (NCBI): domain Eukaryota; kingdom Metazoa; phylum Mollusca; class Bivalvia; order Mytilida; family Modiolidae; genus Limnoperna; species Limnoperna fortunei. The sequence continues at coordinate 27,813,894 of OX104116.1, forward strand.
AAACAAATAATATACATTTCGTGATTATTACAGAACCAGTTTTCGCTATTTTTCTATGTCCCGGGTAAGAAAAAAAGTCATAAAGTCTCTGAGTGCGGAGGAACTTGTATATTTGCCGCAAACTCCTGTGAAATTGCCACGTGGACGTTCTGTTGGCAATTAATTGTGAAGTAATTAGATTTGACGAAACTATGACGTCATTGGCAGATTTTCCTGCGGAATGCCAGCAAGTCTGTTTTGTCCCATGGACCAGCTTTTTTACACGAAGTAATTCAATGCATACGAAATAGCTCTGTCATGTAAATGTTATTTTCTCGAAGATTATATTTAGAGAGTTTTGTTCTCGCAAAGTCAAATTTAATGAAATAATACCACTTTCACTGAGGGTGAAAAATGCGGAAAAGATAACATAGACACAAATTTAACACGTCTCAATCTTTGAAAATAAATTACAGCAATAAAACTTAGTTTTACACAATGTTATTTTTCTAAAGTTTAAAAAAATATCAACAGTTTATATAATGAAGGAGAATATTAAAATACATAACGTTTTGAATAAGGGTGACGAAAATGTCACACAAGCCATTTGCGTCAAGTATATATATTTGACGTTGCACGTACTGTATTTCAACGGTTTATTGAATAGAATGGTTAATATAATCGACCAAACATGGATAATAATAAATGTGTATGTTTCAAAATCTTGAAATCATGTACTTAGCACAATTTTTTCATCTTTGCAGCTTTAAAACTTTCAACTGCTGAACGAATTGCAGCATGGAAACTTAAGAAATATAAACAAAACAGAGAAAATGTTAATCCTATTACAACAGAATGAAAAAGGCTGAACATGCAGCTTCGGCTAACAATAAATATTACAAGGAAACGCCCTGGCCAATTCATAAACGGAAAGAGAGAAGAATTAAATAAGATAAACGCAAAAACTAATCTGAGAGGAAAAGAAATTATCGAAACAAAAAGACAATGAATCAAATAATTAATTCAATTAATTAGATGTCAGTTTCTTTCAAAAACAAAATGGACAAAAGCAGTGCCGTTAAATCACTAAAGAAAACTTTACCACAAACACCAAACCAGTGAACCGCCGTTCTCGCCTAAAAAAAACTCACCCACTGTCCAAACACTTGAAAAGATTAAAGTTGTTATTAGCCCGTCGATAAAGTTGAAATTGAGCTGGGAGAAGTCGTTGTTAATTACTTACGCAATTTGGTTGATGGGATAAAAAGTTTGAGGTCAGATGCTGCCAGAGCGGCGATAAGTGTATTGCAGCAAGCGTGTCTGGTAAAAACTCAAAAAGCACAAAAGGAAAACCGCTGTCGGAAAGCGATGAGGTTTACCTCGACGAATTTCGGGTAGGAAGAAATTTCGAACACATATATTGTCGTCGAAGACATCCTGCAGGCAGTACATAGACCGAAAAACAAGAAAAGACTCCATTTCTGACGAAGTGAAAAAAGTTCGTGCAATTTCTGGACAGACCCGAATAATTCCCGACCGACTGGAAACAAAATCGACGTTAAGCGTGTTCGTATAGGACCAAAGCAGTAATCAAAATATCAATTTATATACTAGACAAAACACAAACTGAAGTTTTTACTGATTTTCGTAAAACTTATCAAAATATTGGGATGAATCAGCGTACATGTCATTATCATGAAGAGGCTCGTTCTTTATTCCAAAAAACTATGGCGGTTAGGAAAAAATATACGCTACAAAATTTATCTGAAGATGAAAAACGCACTACCCCTCATATGAACATTTGACAGATATTACATAGGCCACACTTTGTGAACAAGATTCATTACTATTATACTTACCAATAAAGTGCTCAGATAGAAAATGTAAAGTTATTCATGAATTTACTGATGGTTGCCTGGGACAATATAAATCACGAAATTGTTTTGGGATGTTATCGGAAATTTGTTCGAAAGTTGAATTCAGTCTTTTTGTAACAAACAATATTGAAACAAGTCACGCAAAAGGTCCGCAAGATGCAGCCGGCGGTTTCTTAAAAAAAAAACCAAGTCGATCATGCTGTTTTCCGAGGAAAGTATATTATTCTAACGGCTTTAGATTTTTTTGATATTGTGAAAAACATTTCGGAGAAACAAAGTAACTTTATTGCAAACGTCTCATTTTAGATATTTAAAAAGTATTGAAAGGAATTCTAGTTTATTTAAGCCAGTTCGCGGAACACGATATCTGCATCAAGTGATTGCCTCGCCATCAAATAGTGAAACCTTGATTGGCATTATTGGTCATGTTACTCTTGTGAGAACTGTCTGTCTGGCGAATATAGTAGCTGCCAAAATTGTTTAATTGGTTCAAAGGAAATAGTTACAATTAAGTTGATGAAAATCGTAATTATGATTTGACAGTGCTGATCACAGAAGGCACCGTTTTAGCAGTTCTTACTGACGAAAAGGAATCTGATTACTTTCTTTTTCAAGCGTCCCCAAAACAGGAAATTCTTACAAGACACTAAAGACGAATGATGTGTATCTTATAGAAAAGGCGTGAAAATCGTTCGCGGTAAATACTTCAACTGTGCAAATAATCAACTGACTTATAAATTACTGAAAAAGTTCTCATTTATTCATATTGATTCTATAATTTACATTTTTCCACAACAGCAACTATTCCGCGGAATTTTTAGAATGCCAGAAGAAACTCATATCGATTTTTTGTCTGTTCATGATGAAATAGAAAACTAGACTGTCATCAAATTGTTTGCAAATACAAAGAAGAAGTTTCTAAAATAAATTAAAGATAGTTTTTGTTTCAAACAATTAGCATAACTGTAACAAGAGCTCTTTCCACCAAAGAATCACAAATAATAATACCTTGAAACGCAGTCGGTTTTATCATATTTTAATTGATTGCGGATCAACCAAATTACCTTGCTCGTTGTAAAGTTATCAAATAATATTTTGCGATAAAAGGTAAAAAAATGATACATGTAACTATAAATCGAGATACCGATGATTCCGGAAAAAGGTTTACACACAATAAAAGAAACAAAAACAAAAACTAAAATATATGCAGCGAAGAAAGGGTTTTTTGTTTCACTTAACGCTTCTAATTCGGGTTCATACGTCCCTCGACTTGTATACAAATCATTTCGTATTTATGATTAACAATTTCTTTACATTCAGCATTTTCCCCTAAATAGTCTATACCAACCAATATCTCTATAGCAGACCCCCACCATAGTCCGATCACCAGCCAAACGTTGTCTTTCTAAAGTGACGTCATGTTACTCAAACAGACAGGAACACCTAACGTAACGTCTATATTTATTAAAACAAAGACATGTTTCAACCTTTTAAATTAGTCCAGATTGATCACATCATGATGCAGCCAAAGAAGAGGAGGATGTTCAATACAGCTTCAAAACAAAAACTTGAAGGTATACTGACGTCATTTTGAGATAAATTGTATGAACTACAAGGGTTAAGAAAAACATCATATCTGAAAGATGCAACTACGAAACGTTAAGATAAACACACAACTTATTTAGGTGTATAATTAAAATATATGAAATCTAGTGATAAAAAGTAGACTATAATTAAACCGATTCCGTCCCAACCGATGAAATAAACAACATAACAAAAACACGAAAATATAAATATAGCGTGAAGTTTAAACAAATAAGTCACATCATATGAAGAAATGTATAGTTTTTACAATGTTAGCTTTCGCTTATTTAATTCCCCTTGTTTAAATATGCACTTTTTTCTTTAGTCAGAAAACAGTCTGATGTTCCTGAAGGTATAACCTATTATTACAAAACTAAAATCATTAAAGTCGAAATTATCAGTCACGATTAAGGTTTTGTAATCTGTCAAAATTTGTTTGGGTCTAATTTAACGTTACACGATGTACATGTCAAAAGAAGTTTAAATGTTTTTTTTTCAAAGCCTCATCGTATAACTAACCACAATTCTGATTCCTTTCATAAAGTACTCGTAGTACTTTTTTCAAATCGTCTTATTCTTTTAATTCGCAACCCAATAAACTTCTAGTATTATATAACTTAATTTTTAAAACATTAGGATCATACAAGTACATAAAAATTAAAACATCAATTAAGAACTAAACTAAACAGTACAGTAAGAGTAAAAGCCTATGCTAAACGTGAATGCATGTATACCGCACGGAAGTTGAAACTAGTCATATTACCTACAGGCGACTTAAATGCAAGATCACCTTCTTGCTTGATTACATTTTCACCTGATCATGATCAAATGCACAATGTTGAATTATACTTATTTACACGATGTAAAAAGCCATACGAATGGTCTGTATTGGTGATTAGGATAGACATTGGGCGTTGTAATGATTTTAGTTGGAAGCCTTTAAATTTGTATAAAAATAAAAATTTATATTTAGCCAATGGCAGAATTTGTAAGGATACAGATCTAGAATACCTAATGTTGGCAAACATGTCTTATTTATAATCTTATTGTTTCATCCGGATTTCTCGTGTTTTTTTTCATTATGTACATTGCATAATGGATATCACTTACAACTATGTCACTTTTGTACATATTTATATTTCAACCAATAAATATAATGGCCTGTTTGTTGGACTTAAAATTATTGGTTGATAGCACTGAAAGAGAAATAACAGACAATTGATTTGGTAGGCTTAATGCAAGTGAATAACATTAATCGGATTGTTACGTCATAGTTTTGAAATTTTTTTAGCATAATGATATAATGTTGTTTATTATTGATATTTTTGAGTTATCTTAATAAATACAGCTTAAACAATAGAATGAAAAGTTGCAAGTTCACGATACTCTTACGACATACTTGGCAATAGATTATTATATTGACGGCCTTTGACAACTTTTTATTTTATTGATCTATCGATTGGATATTTGCTTATTTCAGTATTTTAGCAATATCCAAGACGGGAACAAGTAAGAAACAATAAATCAATTCTGCAAAGGACCGGAATTTTTAATGTCACTGAAAAGTAAGGGTATTTGTAGTGGTAGAAATTTAGCCTTTGGTAACGGTTTTAACAAGCCTAATCTTATCGACATCAAATAGGGATCTTTAACATGAGAGGAGCGTGGCAATTAAACATGTTACCCACTGTAGTCCACGGTCAGGCTTTCCGTATTATGACCTGAACCGCCCCCTCCCCCACAACAGAGAGAGCATCCCGTATCCGGCACCAGGGGACGCGCTGCACAACTCTGCAGGTCGAGCACTGTGAACCCAAACAGAAAACAATATTGTCCCAGAACAACTTTGAAAATGTCGCAGTTTTTCTATAACGTGTTACTCAATAATACAATGCAGCAAAAATAGCATTTGTAAAAATATTCACTATAATAAAAGGAAAATTAATGTTAATGTTACACCTTAATATGATAGAATCTTCAATACTTAATTTCAATCGTAAATTTCTATTATTTTACACAATAGAAAATTATTAAAGATGAATACTAAGCATGTTCTTTGCAACGCACTTTGATACAAATATTCAAATTACTTGTCACACAGTAAAACGAGATAAAGATTCCTGCACATGTGACTTAGTTGTTTAGTTACTGTTAATTTTTGTCATTAGACATTGATCTCCATTTAAATTATTACGCGTAAAGGCAGCAAATAAGATGATGCAATTAGTGTCAAGATGCCACTATAAAAAAATTAAGATTAGAAGCGTTCCTAAATGACAAATATATTTTTTTAATTGTGACTATCAAGTAACATTTGTGAAAACGTTTAATAGAAATTAGAAAATAAAATCAATCATAATTAGCTTATAAATGAAAATGCAAATGTAAAAATGGTCAAAAACCAAAACAATTGACGCATTTAATCCAGTAAGTCTCGAAAACTGTAAAAGAAAGGACATATTCGATAAAACAATAAAAGAGAAAACGTGTAGGGAAGGCGTATAATTTAAGAATTTAATGAAGAAAATTTCAGATTAACAATGGAACTTAAATGGTAAAATACACTGGAGAAAATTATGGCCAACGTCGAAACTTTATATCTCAAAAAGTAAAAACACTAAAAGCTACAAAAATGTGATCTGTGAAAAAGATTGTTCTGTGAAAAATTTTATGAAAAATGACACATAAACTAAATGTCGGATTAAACGTACAAATAAACTGATCAAACGTCCAACCTCTTTTGTCTTAAAATTGTCCATGACAGTTAGTTTTACACTCTTCTTACTAAACAACTAAGCTTCTTCATAAAACGTGTTTAAATAATCGAAATAAACTTTTTGGCCTTCATAGTACAGACTGGATATATAAATTGTTTATACTGTGTTTGGTCTGACTAGTTTTCAACATGTAATAGTAACTGTAGAAAGAATACAAAGTAGCTGATCAATTTAACAACACAATAAAGACTTAAGGCGACTACATAGTCTGGGCGCAGGAAAAGAGGTTAACATTAAGTATTTATTTGTTTAAAAATGGATTACGCCACCTTTTAATAATTTTCATGACGCCCAGATTTTATTGGGCTAGAAAGCCGGACTAACCGACGAGAACCCGAACAATTCTACAATGCACATCAAAATACCTATACAAACATGAATGAAAGTTATTGTTCGTACTGTTTTTCCAGATGTGCATTATTAAAATTAATTTCCCATTTTCGGAAACTTCATTATACCAGTACTCAAACATTTGTCATGGCAACTAATAAAACTCACTTGAAATGATTTCAATTCACCAGACAAAATAACGCTTATTAATTAGCGTCTGTTCCAATAAAATGACTATCATGATGTCGCTGCAAGGAGCTTTATAACAATTGAATTAAGCTTTTTTAAGATTTACAATAGACGGTTAAAAGAGAAGTCGTAAAATCTGTTAATAAGTTGTTCCCACCATCAGTTCACAAAAGTACAAGATTTTTATAAACAAAATCCTCGACAAATTTTAATGTTTTAAACTTGCAGCAAACCAGTTGTTTAAATTGTAAGCTAACAGACTTAAAGTTTATATACATTGCATATGAGATTTTGATAACAGGAGATACTTAATGCTAGTCTAAAATTCTTCTGTTAACCTTTTTCACAATCCGTAAACATCATCTATGCGTTAGAATATGAGTTTATAAAACATGCTATCCTATTCTATGAAACAAAGCTTCTAACCTACTGCCCTTGTTCGTACCCATGAGCAATACAAAAATCTCAAAGCTGCTTGTGAAAAGCAATTTTCTAAAAGTATTAAAAGAATACTAATTAAATTCTCTAAAAAATTAAAAACTAGAGTAAAAACACCTGTGAGCAATGCTCACCATTGATACCCCCCGCTTCACAATTACTTTGAAAATTCAGGTGTTCTTAATTATGAAATTGAAACTTTATCTAGTTAAACGTGAAGGCAAAATTGCAGATAATACATGTAACCCTCCCCAATCCCCCAAAGAATGGCATCCCCTATGTCAATGACAAAGTCCATGTTTTTCTATGGCAAACCTCCAATAATATTCTGATCAAAATGTTTAATATCCAATGCACAATGGCAATATGTGACCAAGATTCTGTATAAGTTTCAACAAATTCCATTCAGTGGTGTAGGAGGAATTGTAAATAAAAGATGGGTATCCCATTATGTCCATTACAAACTCCATGTTTTTCTATGGGAAACCCCAAATATCATTCCGATCAAAATGTTAAATATCTCCTGCACAATGGCACTATGTGACATGGATTCTGTGTAAGTTTCAACAAATTCCATTCAGTGGTGTAGGAATGAGTTGCACATAAGAGATGGGTATCCCTTATGTCCATGACAAAGTCCATGTTTTTCTATGGGAAACCCCAAATATCATTCCAATCGAAATGTTATATATCTAGTGCACAATGGCAATATGTGACAACATTCTGTGTAAGTTTCATCAAATTCCATTTAGTGGTGTAGGAGGTGTCGCACATAAGAAATGGGTATCCCCTTATGTCAATGACAGTCCGTGTTGTTCTATGGGAAACCCCAAATATCATTCCGATCAAAATAATAAATATCTCCTGCACAATGGCACTATGTGACAAGGATTCTTTGTAAGTTTCAACAAATTCCATTCAGTGGTGTAGGAGGAGTTGCACATAAGACATGAGGACCCCCTTAGGTCAATGACAATGTCCATGTTTTTCTATGGGAAACCCCAAATATCGATCCGATCAAAATGTTTAATATCTCCTGCACAATGGCACTATGTGACAAGGATGCTGTGAAAGTTTCTTTAAATTCCATTCAGTGGTGTAGGAGGAGTTGCACATAAGAGATGAGGACCCCTTAGGTCAATGACAATGTCCATGTTTTTCTATGGGAAACCCCAAATATCGATCCGATCAAAATGTTTAATATCTCCTGCACAATGGCACTATGTGACAAGCATTCTGTGTAAGTTTCATTAAATTCCATTCAGTGGTGTAGGAGGAGTTGCACATAAGAGATAGGGACCCCCTTAGGTCAATGACAAAGTCCATGTTTTTCTATGGGAAACCCCAAATATCATTCCGATCAAAATGTTAAATATCTCCTGCACAATGGCACTATGAGACAAAGATTCTGTGTAAGTTTCATCAAATTCCTTTTAGTGGTGTAGGAGGAGTTGCAAATAATAGAAAGTGTAACGGACGGACGGACGGACGGAAGGACGGACGGACACCATGAACACTATATACCCCCCGCTTTTCAAGCGGGGGGTATAATAAAATAGTAATATAAACGAGATTATTAAAATGCAGTACTACATGTATCACATAAACATATCTAAAAATGCAACAAAAAATTGAACTTATTCCTTCATTGAAGAATCAATTAAAAAACGTTTTATAACAACCTAACATCTTTCTTTTTGCTTATTGTCTTTTTAGTTTTCACTGTTATTGCAGCATTTAGCGGTGCATAAAAACAACATCACAACGACAAGACATAAACTAAACAGATACAAGATAATAAAAAGAAATTACAATGAAACTAAAAAATGACAAAAATCATTTACAGAGGTTTTGACTGATTGCTAGATGTAATGTATCAGCTATTTAAACAAGAAGTTAACAACACAATTATAAATACATGTTTAGCAAAAATTCGATTTCCCACAGAAAGTGGAGGCACAAAAGATAGAATAAGAAATTTAATCGCTTCAGCTACCACTGCCTATTATGCCTACTGTGCTGAATCATTTCCTATCCCATCATCCTTGCCTACTGTGCTGAATCATTTCCTATCCCATCATCCTTGTTTTTCTTTATGCATAGTTTTAGTGTTTGTGTGTAAATAGACATACGTGACAATTTCACAATATCTGATTTATTGATTAATGACCGAGACATATATAAGGCTGCATGACAAGAACAAGTTAATAAACAACAAATCATATCGATTAATCTATGAGACATTTCAATAAATCAGTTAATTAGCAGAAAGTTTTGACTGAGGCCATTGAATATAATCAAATGCGGACTACCTTTGTATAAGAGCTTGCTTATTGTGTTAGTTTACATGCAGACAACATTGTACTATCTGTAGACACTACCATGCAGTTAGCTTCCATATCCAACGGACATTTGTCAGGTTTTTGTACAAAACTCCTGTAAGTTTTTATCCGAAAGACTGATTAACTGTAATCTTAATTGGTTAATATCTCATGTTCGAAGACATGATTTGCTATTACAAGTAATAATTTAAGACATCAAATCTAGCACGACTATTATGCTGATTAAAAACAAAATCATATCGTATCTACATCATGGATTTTTTTAATAGTAATTCAATGTATTTGTTCCAATTAGTAGACATGATTTGTACACGAAATATTGTGTAATATTTTCTAAACTTGTCGAGTATTTGAAACGTAATGTTAATATAATTATTGCCGCAAACATAGTTTGTATCATATGTCGTGGGATGCATATTTCATTTCTACTGAAAAACTTAGTTTATAGTGATATTAATAGGATGTCCTTAAGTATTTTTGTTGATTTCAAGACACATATATTTATCTTAATTAGAAATTATTATTTGCTAGTGGAAACGTTGTTAGTATTAACAATGTATACAAGTTTATTTAATTTATAAGGTACATATATGAGTCACACTAAGGTTTGGGTGGGTTATTGACAGGGTGTTTTATATCCGTTCGACTGTGAATGATGCTAGTTTATGAAAAAAACTGCTTGCGTAAGACATTGTATATATTATTATATACTAGAAAAGGCATTAAATAATAAATGTCAAACTTTTGTAATCAAAGGTCATTGATCAGAAGATAGGTGAGTCCCCTAATACGACTACGGTGTATATAATCCTGTCATAAGTGTAATGTTTTTTCAAGTACATGTATTTCAAAATGTTTTTACGTATATGAGAATAAAACTGGGGACAACTTACAAATAAAAAATACAGACAAATAAAAAATAGCCACACATAAGTTGGCTAAAATGTAATGTACCAGATATTTACCATATTTGTTCAAGTAAGTAACACTTTTTTCGCTATTATTTTTTACCTTTGTTGGTTTTTTGTTAGGGAAGTTTTGTATGTGAATTGATTTCTTCTCGAAGCTGTTCTAATTCTAAATAATATTGTAAGGTCATGTAAAGCCTGCATCACGTTTGAATGTAAAACAGTAGTAATTATTTCTCCATAAATGAAGGTAATTACAAAATACCGAACACTGAAGAAACTGCCAAAAAAGACAATCCACAAATCAAAGTCCAAAAAAAAAAATGGCAAACTATAGAACAAACAACCAAAAAAAAAAGAAACTACAACAATGGTCCTGAATTGGTACAGGCATTTCAAAAGAAATGGCGGGTTACACCAGGTTTTATGGCATGCCAAACCTCCCGCTTAAATTACTGTAGTATGTGCGTTGGTTTGTTGGTGAAAATGGATGGGTATACTATACCACTAGTCATGAATAGGTTTATTCAACAATCATCGCAGCATTATCACTGTGTACTGAATTCAAAAATTGGAAAAACTATCTGCAATCATATTTTGAAACGAGAAAAGCTTTGACGAGGCGGTGTTTTGTAATCTTGGTTTATCAATTTATCCCAATGAAATTGAGCATGTAAGCGATAAAACGAACATTTATGTTACATGTATTTGCATTCTTTTTAACATGGTACAAAATTTACCTGAATTAGAATATTTATAGACTGTTATTTCATTGTTTAAAACTATGGTATACTCGTGTTTGGCCCTTGTTTGTCTATGACAGTGTACTCGTGGTTGGCCCTTGTCGGTCTATGAAAGTGTATTCGTGTTCGGCCCTTGTTGTTTAATGATAGTGTACTCGTGTTAGGTCCTTGTTGTTTAATGATAGTGTACTCGTGTTCGGCCCTTTTTGGTCTATGATAGTGTACTCGTATTACGCCCTTCTCGGTCTATTTTAGTGTAATTCGGCCTTGTCGGTCTATGATAGGGTACTCGTGTTCGGCCGTTGTTGGTCTATGATAGTGTACTAGTGTTTGGCCCTTGTCGGTCCGTGAAAGTGTACTCGTGTTCGGCCCTTGTTAGTCTATGATAGTGTACTCATGTTGGGCTCTAGTTGGTATATGATAATGTACTAGCGTTCGGCCCTTGGAAGTATTTGTTGAAAAAGTATTTACGTTTTGTCCTTGTCGGTCTATGATAATGCACTCGGGTTCAGTCCTTGTCTGTCTTGTATTGGACCTTGTCGGTCTATGTTAGTTTACTCTCAATCGGTGCTTGTCGGTTTATGAATGTATACTCGTGTTTGGCATTTGCTGGTCTATGACAGTACTAGTGTTTGTCTCTTGATGGTCTACGCATACTCATGTTCAGCCCTTTTGGTCTGTGGTAGTGTACTCGCCGCGTTCGACCCTTGACGGTTTCTAATAGTGAACTCATGTTCGGCCGTTGTCATTATATAATAGTGTAGTCGTGCTCGATCTTTGTCAGTCTATAATAGTGTACTAGTGTTCGGATTATGTATTTACCTAATTAAATATGTCTAGACATCTTGAGTTTACGTAGACTTTGGTGCTTATAGAAAAATGGGAAATGATATATCAGGCAAAAGCCAACCAGAGAGCTTAACAAAAAGTCGATATGAATCGGAATAATCGCAAACATTGCACAATTATGTAGGATCATATAATAAAACTAAGTCATTGATCACCTTATTTTTCTAAAGAAGATTATGATTAATTGATTGGTTGACTGATTGAATGATTAGTTGCTTGCCGTAGAGCAAAAACAATATGCTAATTAACAAAGGACAAGTTGCTGCTTCATAGAAAAAAGGCATATAGGGTTGGATCAAGCTAAAACAATTTTATAACAATGTATTCTCCCTTACAAGGAGCTTTGATTGTGCAAAAGGTGCACCAGCAAAAAATGAAAATTTGAAAAAAAATAATACATAAAATTTTGGTACAAGTAAAAAGGATTTACCTATTAAAAGCAGTTGCAATTGTAAACCAAATCTTAATACCTTATTTATGTAAAAAAAAACAAAAAACAAAAAACAAAAAACAGAAACAAAAAAAAAAAAAAAAAAAAAACGGGCACGCGACACAACTTTGACTACCCCTCGAAAAGATTGGAACAATATGCAGTAGTAACATGAATTCAGCCTTTTGTAGCGATTACAATTCGCATACTTTTTTCCGCAATCTACGATGGTGGTCCTCATTGTGCAAGAAAGCGTGCTACTTTACAAACACATCAACAACTATGGTCCGTGGGGAAGATTTCAACCCCGCTAACAAACGGGTCTCTTCCATTCGACAACCAGTTACTCGCTAGGCAGGTATGTGCGTCGGGGACTGGGTACCCTCCAGTTGAACTCATCTTCTCCAAAGGGTAAAATCAGTTTCTGCTGGAACACGCTACGTCAATGAAATGAAGATAAATGCTACATGATATTGATAAATGGTGTAAAGGTGCCGGAAAACGTTGTAACACTTCAAACGTAAGACGAGATATCTATAAACGTGCTCACAATCAGAAGGACATACAAAGCAATCAACTGACAAGTCAAAATGTCAAGTAAATACAAACCAAATAAAATTCCTCTTTACACTTTACAAACTATGATCCAAGGTCAGGTTTTCCGCATAAGAACCTGCCAACGTTTTAAAGAAAGGGTCTTCTACTAGTATGATCCCCAATACTGTACATCGGATGCTAGTTATCAAGATCTAAAAATGTCATTAATTGGTGAAGACAGAGTAAAAACACTGTTCAAAATCTCACACTTCTTTACCGACGGCAAAAACAACCATAATGTTTGCATCCTTTTTATAAAGATCTGGTGAATATTATGATAAAACAGACCACAGATCGATTACTATAACTAAATTTGATTAATTTACTAGTTTATATTAGATAAATGTCGTAGCATTAGGAGATGCTTTGGATTTTTTTCATATTTATCAATCATATTTAAATACCATCAACACAAACCAAAAATATTTTACATGGAAAACATTGCAATTTTTTATAATTTATCAACGTGACTGTTACTGCACACATACGCAGTTATAAAATCAGAACAAAAGCCAGGTAACAAACGTACAAAAATGAGACACACACAAATATTATCGATTATAAATTATACTATGGTTTGTTTCACCGCGTCTGCTATATTGTTTATGCTGTTGTACGCAGATTCGAAAGTTACTTGACCAGTCTGTTTATCTTATTTTCGCAGAATGTGTCTAAAACACAAAATTAACCAAAAACACAACATTTCTATTTTTAAATAATTACTCTTTATGGGCTTTGTTTTGCAGAGTTGTTTTACTCTGTTTTCAATAAAAGATTTGTTCTTTTCAATGATATGAAAATTTATTTGCATGCCAACAATATGGATTTATATCTGATCCCCAAACAGCAGACAATATATTCACTTTACAATCTCGTACGAACTTGCAAGAATAATAAGAAAAAAAACAGTATATACTTTTTATCCATTAACACACTCTATGAACGCGTTCGAATACTTGCAGCAAGGCAATATATACATTTACGAAGTAAAATACGTTAACAAAAGTATAAATGATTTACCATATCTGCTGTAAAAATAGTTAAAAAAAAAGTATATGATTTTTTTACACTAGATTGGACTGTTAAACAAGGGGAAATTTTCAGTTAAAACTTTTTACTATTATATTAATGATCGACATAACATTATTTTGCCAATACCTGTTACCTTTTAGAGCTTACACAATGCATATTATACTTAAACTTTGCAGACGCTTTGGTGTTATTTTAAATATAGGTTTGAAATATTCTCTCAATAGACTGGCAACTGACTGCAAATATTAATTAAATATAAATTACTGTTTTATATGTAGAACAAGGTTTCGTTAACTTTCATTTTTGTACCAGAATTGAACATAAAACTGGAAAACCTGTAAGCAATGTTCACTAATTGATACCCCGCTCTTGTTATGCTACTGAAAACACCAAATACTATTCCAATCAAACTGAAGCAAAATACTCATTTAAAAAAACGATCTCTGTGGTAAAATGTAGAAAGTTTACACCTAATTTTAGACAAGATGAACCAATAGATAAGATACATACATATGGAAAGGGATGGTTGATTGATTGAATGTTTGTTTGCGTCCAGTGAGCAGTATTTCAGCTATGCTGAGGACAAGAACAAGTTAGAAAACAATAAATCACCGGAAAAAGGGGTGGGGCATAGGGAACAAAATTTTGACGACCACTGGAAAGGTACGGAATATTTTGGAAGAGGTGGAAAATTAAGCCTTTCGTAGCGGCTACAATTCGCCTACTCTTTTTCGAAACTAAAAAAGGGGTTTTTATCGTGCGAGAAGCATGGCACTCTCCAAACACGTAACCTACTACGGTCCGCGGCAAGACTTTCCGTATTATGACCTGACAACAACCACAATGAGAAGGACTACACTATTCGTCACGTGGGGACGCGCTGGGCTGCTCTATGGGTCGAGCACTGGAAACCTTTCCAGTATGGTCTTGGAGGAAAGGGATTGAACAACAGGAATACATTTTAACTGCAACTGGAAATGTATGGAGCAGAGATAGGCAAGAAGAATTTAATCTTTTGTAGTGGCTACAATAAGTCTACTCTTTTTCTAAATCTACAAAATTGGTCTTTATCGTACAAGGTGAGTGGCGCTTTTTTAACACGTCACCTACAGCTGTCCCCGGCCATGCTTTCCATATAATGAACTAACAACGAGAGGTTCTCCGATATCCGCGATTTTGAAACAGGCTTGGAGGCGTTGTATGTCGAGCACTTCAAAACCTACCATTATGGTCACAAGGAAATTACTGCTTCCCTTAAAAATGCTTCAATTGTGTGGTCGTTATACTATTGCAACAAGTTTTTGGTTGTTCCATGTAGGTTTACATAAAATAAAGATTATAATTGTACAACTACTTTAATTATATAAAACAATAAGATGCTCGAGTTTATATTTTTGCGTGATTTTAATTAAACTATAAATGTACCACCCTAACAGTTAAGTGCAGACTGTGGCCATGTAGTACCAATCTTCATGATGTTTTAGCAAGAGTGAAAACAAACTGATGATATTAAACCATATGCCATAAGACCTTTTTACTTTCATGATTTACATGTATCTGTTTGACCTAATTACCTCATTACATGTATCTGTGTGGCCTAATTACCTCATTTTTGTTATTTTTGGTCCTTACGGGGGTTAAAATATTTATTTCCGATGTCATGTTCCTTGGTACATCCCGAAAAACCACAGACACCACAAGCCACAAAGGGAAGGTAGGACATGGAATTTACTTAAAACAACACCCTAGGAAAGACAACTCCAAAGAATTCGTTGACTGGCAACGTCGGCACCCTAGGAATGACAACTCCAAAGAATACGGTTATTGGCGACGTCAGCACCCTAGGAAAGACAACTCCAAATAATACGCTGATTGGTGACGTCAGCTTCCTAGTTCCTACATTTTAGAACCAATTTTTCAAGCATAAGTAGTACACTAATGAAAAATAGGTTTGTACAATTGATTTAATTGAAGGACGTTTAACGCACAGACAGTTATACTCGACTTAAAATAATTTAAGTTTCCATATCCTGCGAATTTTATAAACAAGCATGTCAAGCATGTCACAGACATCAATATAGACTCGTTAAGTGCGTTTTGAATGTTAAAAAATATCCCTTTAAAAACTCATCATTTATTATATATATCATACATTATTTGATTCAATAGTATATAGCAGTTTTCAAAGATTTTTCATTTAGGGGTTGTCATGTTATATAACTAAAATTGTGACCTCGGACCACATTGGATAACTTGTGATAGTGCTACGCACTCCCCCTCCCCAATTTGTCGGTTTACAAAAAAGTAGGCTCACAGTAGCCCTACAAAAAGGCTTAATTATCCGTATTTCTCTAATACCCCATACTCTTACAGTTAATTGTTTACCCCTTCTTTCATCCTCATCCACATTAATTTATTGTTTTGAACTCCTCATGAATATTGCTCGCTGGGCGTTAAACAAACCTCCAATCAAATACAATATTATCGTTCAAAGGAACGATTCGATTCGAAAGTTTTGGTGAGAGAAATTATCACATGCAAGGGAGGTCACAATACATTAAAAAAATTCGTAAAAATTCAGACGGCCTCAGAAACGTAATAAGATTGCAAAATAAGATTTTATAAGTGGAATGTCCGTATAAATAATAATTGGAAATACGCGAAAAGATATTACTATTCATTATGGAAATTCAAATTCGAAACCGGCCAAAAATAAAAATCTTCATGGTTTGTTTGTAGCTGCTAGTTTATAACGAATTGGCTAAACCTAATTTTATATTAGTTCATTGATTCAAATATACATATATCTTAGTTATAAGTTGTTTAAATACGTATATGTTTAAGCCATATACAACTGTCATATTCTTGGTGGCCGAGAGGTTAAATTAGTTCGTTTTAGTTGGAGTTGGTTGGTTATGTGGTCTTGTAATTTGGGAGAAATATCACAAATAAATATTGAACAGTATCTGTGTTAACACATCAATGAATGTTTCATGAAATTTGCTGTTGCTGTTGTGCAGAAAGTACAGAAAATAAATTTATTTCACAATAAGTAAATGTTAAAAATACTGAAGTAAAATGTAACTTTGAGGTTAAAAACAATAATTCGCAGAGAAAAGAAGAAACAAAAGAAAAAAAGGTAGTTCGTCTAATATTGATCACGTGGTCTGTCAACACTAAGGTTTCGGGTTCTAGTCTCACGGCAGGCAATGGTCTTAATTGACAAGGATTGCCAGTTTTCCTATCGAGCGCCGGTGCTTTTCTCAGGGTACTCTGGCTTCATCCCCAATAAACTCTAGATGCCATGATATAGCTATAAGTATCCTCCCTTTATCCCCCATCATGGATCTAGGTAGCAGATTTTTGGGGTATGGAAATGCTGAACTTTGAGTAATATCAATAAAATAATTGGAAACTTTCAATAAAAAATAGCAAACCTTACAATTCGCAAAGTATAGTCAACAAAGAAAATAAGATTTTAATTGATAAATGTATAAACACTGTGGAATTTTGTATGATACTAATATTAAATTGGGAACACGATAGATCTATCCGAAAAGAATTTTATTACATAATGAAAATTGATATTTTTCCCTATATTTATATATTATGGTCTTGTGTTACGAGAATGGAACTCGAATCAATACACATCGGTTAAACCGGTGACATCATCTTAAAATTCCTGATTAATCGTCAACTCCAAAAAATAAATAAATAAATCAATCAATCAATCAATAAAATTATTAAACATTTACAGTATAAAAAGTGATCTTAAAATCTACATACCTACAAATATTCGTATTCTTCTTCAGGTAAATATATTGTGTTGTGTTACGAGAATAAAATTCGAATCAATACACATTGGTTTAACCGGTGACATCATTTTTCTTCTAAACAGGTAAATATGCGTTTTAGTCAAGCGATTCATTTTTACACTAAAGCATGCATTACGGGAGTGACAGAACTACCGGAAAGATAGTCAGTTTACAATACAACAAGGACATCAACGCATGGTAGCTTATTGAAAAACAGCAGAAGCAGCTGTTTGTGGGAAACAAAGAAATAATGAAAACGAAAAAACTAATTATTTAAAAGTAATATATAAAATATTCGAGACTAGACCAAAATAAATTTTTTAATCTATGTATAGTATCATGCTTTATATACCATATATACCTTTTAAAAATGTAATTCAAATTTTAAAGACAATTAGGCTGCGCGTGCGTTATAATACAAATACTTTATTGCAAAATTACACCTGAAAGGGTCAAGACAATATTTATAGATACTAAACAATATTGTATGAGCACCAACATGGTCATGGCGAACATTTAACACATACATGTATAGAATTACAAAAATCATTAAGACTAAAATATAAAACTTAGTATAAGTATACCAGTAAAAAATATTGAAATATTTCTACATTTTCTGTAGATATCCAACAATCATTTTTAAAAACATAACCGTTGAAATATAATTTGAAAAAACAAAACTTGTTTCCCATATAGTTGTATGATGGTTAGGTTTAAAAGAACAGTTTATTTGGGTACTTGTCTGAACCCACATTGGATATTAGCAAGTAGATTGTTGGATTCTAAAAACCAGACAAGGCGATCGTTGATCATCCTTTCCATGGTTTTACAGAGACAGGTTGTGATGGCTATAAGTCGATAGGTAGACGCTTTATAATGAGATTTGTTCAAAGAATTTTTAGGCTCTTCCAAAGTAAATGGTTTATTGTAAAAAAACTCGATCATGTATCGAGTTATTTTTAATATTGTGTACTCTTTGTTATGACACTGTTTAAATACGTATATGTTTAAGCCATATACAACTGTCATATCCTTGGTGGCCGAGAGGTTAAATTAGTTCGTTTTAGTTGGAGTTGGTTGGTTATGTGGTCTTGTAATTGGGGAGAAATATCACAAATAAATATTGAACAGTATCTGTGTTAACACATCAATGAATGTTTCATGAAATTTGCTGTTGCTGTTGTGCAGAAAGTACAGAAAATAAATTTATATCACAATAAGTAAATGTTAAAAATACTGAAGTAAAATGTAACTTTGAGGTTAAAAACAATAATTCGCAGAGAAAAGAAGAAACAAAAGAAAAAAAGGTAGTTCGTCTAATATTGATCACGTGGTCTGTCAACACTAAGGTTTCGGGTTCTAGTCTCACGGCAGGCAATGGTCTTAATTGACAAGGATTGCCAGTTTTCCTATCGAGCGCCGGTGCTTTTCTCAGGGTACTCTGGCTTCATCCCCAATAAACTCTAGATGCCATGATATAGCTATAAGTATCCTCCCTTTATCCCCCATCATGGATCTAGGTAGCAGATTTTTGGGGTATGGAAATGCCTAACTTTGAGTAATATCAATAAAATAATTGGAAACTTTCAATAAAAAATAGCAAACCTTACAATTCGCAAAGTATAGTCAACAAAGAAAATAAGATTTTAATTGATAAATGTATAAACACTGTGGAATTTTGTATGATACTAATATTAAATTGGGAACACGATAGATCTATCCGAAAAGAATTTTATTACATAATGAAAATTGATATTTTTCCCTATATTTATATATTATGGTCTTGTGTTACGAGAATGGAACTCGAATCAATACACATCGGTTAAACCGGTGACATCATCTTAAAATTCCTGATTAATCGTCAACTCCAAAAAATAAATAAATCAATCAATCAATCAATAAATAAATAAAATTATTAAACATTTACAGTTTAAAAAGTGATCTTAAAATCTACATACCTACAAATATTCGTATTCTTCTTCAGGTAAATATATTGTGTTGTGTTACGAGAATAAAATTCGAATCAATACACATTGGTTTAACCGGTGACATCATTTTTCTTCTAAACAGGTAAATATGCGTTTTAGTCAAGCGATTCATTTTTACACTAAAGCATGCATTACGGGAGTGACAGAACTACCGGAAAGATAGTCAGTTTACAATACAACAAGGACATCAACGCATGGTAGCTTATTGAAAAACAGCAGAAGCAGCTGTTTGTGGGAAACAAAGAAATAATGAAAACGAAAAAACTAATTATTTAAAAGTAATATATAAAATATTGGAGACTACACCAAAATAAATTTTTTAATCTATGTATAGTATTACGCTTAATATAACATATATACCTGTTAAAAATGGAATGCAAATTGTAAAGACAATTAGGCTGCGCGTGCGTTATAATACAAATACTTTTTTGCATAATTACATCTGAAAGGGTCAAGACAATATTTATAGATACTAAACAATATTGTATGAGCACCAACATGGTCATGGCGAACATATAACACATAGTGACATGTATAGAATTGCAAAAATCATTAAGACTAAAATATATAACATCGTATAAGTATACCAGTAAAAAATATTGAAATATTTCTACATTTTCTATAAATATCCAACAATCATTCTTAAAAACATAACCGTTGAAATATAATTTGAAAAACAAAACTTTTTTCCTAAATAGTTGTATGATGGATATGTTAAAAAGAAAAGTTTATTTGGGTACTTCGTCCTTGTCTGAAACCACATTGGATATTAGAAAGTAGATAATATTGTTGGATTCTAAAAACCAGACAAGGCGATCGTAGATCATCCTTCCCATGGTTTTACAGAGACAGGTTGTGATGGCTATAAGCCGATAGGTAGACGCTTTATCATGAGATTTGTTCAAAGAAGTTTTAAGCTCTTCCAAAGTAAATGGTTTATTGTAAAAAAAACTCGATTATGTATCGAGTTATTTTTAATATTGTGTACACTTTGTTATGACACTGTAAGGTCCTTAATATCGTCCAAGTTACAAGTAATCAGTCTTCTGCTGTTCATCGTCTTCCAAATTTAAGATTTAAGTGTTGTTTTCAATTATATATTTTACATACCTTTCAGCATAAAACATTCCCGCTTTCGTGTTGTTATGAACTTTCTGTTACAGTAGTTAAAATGAACCTATTTTAATTTTAAATGATAAAACCATCAATATCAACACATGTATAAATTTTAAAACGTGAAATTCAATCATCACCTATTAGTACACAATCATCACCTGTTAGTACACAATGTGGTTATCTGTCTGATGATATTCTGTCCTTATTGAATGGTTTTTAGTTTTTACTAATCATCATTTTTATGTATAACCTCATCACTGCCATATGATTCGCGAATTGACTGATAGTTTGCTTAGCCTCCATTAAACAATATTTCAGCTGAAATCAGGGTGAGAACAAGGGAACAAACAATAAATCAAGGGGGAACGGAAACAACGATTTTGATTAGCACTAAGTGTGAAATAATTGGTAGAGGCGGAGAATTCAGACTTTTGTAGTGTCGACAATGAGTCTTTCGAATAGTACAGAAAATTTTTTTCGAATTGAATCTGACGATAGATCACCATGGAAATGATTGAACAACACTAAAAACTTCAAAAAACTTATCATCATAGATTGACGTTTGTTTTAAGTCCAGCGTGCAGTATTTTAGATTTATTCAGGACGAGAACAAGTTATCAAGCAATATATCAACTGAACTGAAAAGGGGTGGGAACCAAATTTTGACTGCACTGGAAGAGAATGGAGTATTAGGTAGGTCGGAAAGTGCCTTTTGAATTGACTACAATGAGCCTACCCCTTCGAAATCTACAAAAGGAGTCTTTATTGAGTAAGGTGAGTGGCAATCTCCGCTTTTCGTAATATGACCTGACAACCCCCCCTCCTAAAATGAGAGGGTATCCCTTATCGGCTACCTGGAAACGCGCAGTGCAGCTCTATGGGTCGAGCACTGTAAAATTTTAAAGAAACCAATGTTGTACAATTTACCTACGTCACTCGCGCGTTTCGTCAATCAAGACTAATCAGTGGTGCTCAAACCCAAAAAATATTCAAAATCCCAATAATAAGGAACTCACATCTTGATCGTTATGGGAAATCAATCTCAAATATATCGGAAATTTTCGCTGAGTAATTGGTAGTATTTCCTATTCCTTGATTTCACTTTCCCCTAAACATGACAATGAGTAACTCGACAGTTGTCTAATTAGAGGCAGGCACGGCTTACTCATCCGGAGTCAAGGGACAGTTACAGATCCGGATATAGACAAAAGCAAAACAAAAACTAAAAAACACAGAAACAGAGAGCAACCTGAACCGGGTTCACTCAGGTGCTCTACCGGACGCGTAATCCGCCCTTGCCTCTAATTAGACACCCGTCGATTTACTAATTGTCATGTCTAGGGAAAAGTCCAATCCAGGAATAGGAAACACCACATATTAGCGAAAATGTCCGATCGTATTTTAAATATTGATTTCCCATAACGATCAAGGTGTGAGCTCTTTATTATTTGGATTTTGAATATTCGTTGCGTTTGAGCGCCACTTGATTAGACGATACGCGCTTGTGGTGTATGTAAATTGTACAACCATGGTTTCTTTAAAATTAAAAAAAAAAACAAATTATTCAGCCAATTCAAACTGATTATACATAAGCAGTTATCTTGAACCATACTGTGAGGTTCACAGTCCTCGACCCATAGAGCCGCCAAACGCGTTTCTAGGTGACGGATAAGGGATTCCCTCTCTTTTGTGGGGGGAGGGGTGTTGCTAGGTCATAATACAAAAAGCCTTACCGCGGAGATTGCTACCCACCTTACTAGATAATGACTCCTTTTGTAGATTTCGAAAAGAGTAGGCTCACTGTAGTCAATACAAAAGGCTAAATTTTCCAACCTTCTAAATACTCCATTCTCTTCCAGTGGCAGTCAACGTTTATATCCCTATGTCCCACCCCATTTCAGTTGCTTGTTAACTTGTTCTCGTCCTGAATAAAGCTGAAATACTGCACGCTGGACGTAATACAAACATCCAAACAATCAATGATGATCAGTTTTTGAAGATTTTACTGTTGCTCAATTATGTTCATGGTAATATCGTCAAATTTAACTTGAAAACAATTTTATGTACTATTCGAAAGTGTAGACCCATTGTCGCCACTACAAAAGTCTGAATTCTTTGCCTCTACTAATAGTTTCATACCTTCCTAGGGCTAATCAAAATTTGCGTTTCCGTTTCCCCTTGATTTATTGTTAGTAACCTTGTTCTCATCCTGAATTCAGCTGAAATATTGTTTAATGGAGGCTTAGCAAACAATCAATGAATCCACGAATAATATGGCATTGATGAGGATTCGTGGAAATAATGATTTGTAAAATTAAAAAAACCATTCAATAAGGACAGAATATCATCAGACTGATATCCAAATTGTGTACTAACAGGTGATGGTAGAATTTCATATATGTTTTAAAATTTATATGTGTTTATAGTGATGGTTTTATAATTTGAAAATTAAAATAGATTCATTTTTAACTGCTGTAACAGGAACATTACAAAACGGTCATGTTTTTGCAGAAAGGTATGTAAAATATATAATTGAAAACAAAACTTAAATTTTAAATTTGGAAGACTGATTACTTGTAACCTGGGCGATATTATAGACCTATAGTGTCATCACAAAGTATACGATATTACAAAACACTAACTACATAGTCGAATTATTTTGTGTTTCCAATTTGATGCGTGCAGGCTACAATAAATTTAGGTGTGATTTTTCGTCAAGTATAAAAAAAATCAGCCCTTCTTTTTCTATCGCATTCATGCTTATAATTAAGTCGAGATTTTTGTCTTTGCTTTGTATTGTGGTTTCTTGTCTTTACAGTGAAGTAATTTCCAGTAGTTTTAAGACACCACGGAGATAAAATATGTCATCGACTACCAAAGAGGCGGTGAGTAAATAGTGTGAGAAAATTCCAAAATCATTGATATTAAAAATGTTTTAGCATGCTTTGCGCCGCCTCATTACAGAGAACATAGTTTGTTTAAATTGTATCTTTATGTAGCCTAGCTGCCTTAAATCAATTATTATTTGATTATTATGTAAAAACATGCAACATCTAGATTAAATAAGGGCTCTAAATTTCAAGGTCCGTTGTTTGGACAATTTTACTTGAATAAAATTCTTGTAACAAACACTTAAATTACCAGGCATACTCCAGTCCCATCCTTTTACACCTAGGCGACTTCTAGAGAACATAGTGAGTTCCACCCCAATGTAAGATCAACACAGAGACTACAGGGGCCGCGCTGGGCTTCGCCAACGTCGCCAATTGCGATTTTTTTTTCATTTGGCGACAAAATATTGCGTCTGGCGATTTTTTTGGCGCCAAGGTTTTATAGTGTTAAACGATGCATGCACGTTTTAAATTTATCGGTAATCGGCTATTGCATCATTAAAGATCCTTTGTCGCCTTCTATGGTCGTAAATACACGTGTATTGTGTAGTATCCAGTTACACGTGTGTTATTTGGAGTTATTAAACGGAAATCGGCAATAAATGAATCAACAAAGTTGTCTGATTAAAAGCAGCTTTACCTGCATCACATTTGAGTAGACGTGTTATAAAACAATTGATGCTGTTAATTAATTTATAAAAATAACAAAACAAACATATTTTGTAGTAATATTTTTTTATAATGTAATTAATAAAATACAGGTATGAAAACTGACGTCGTTGTTGCCTGTTGAGTGATTTCCGGACCGGATGTCCGTCTTAATTTCGTAATTAGAAAACTCTTACACATGCGTAGTTCTATTTGCAATATTTCCGGTTTTATGTTCATTCACGGGAATAGATGTTGCTAATAAATTACTGTAAAATTTTGGTCTTCTGCCAACAAGAAATCACTCACACATCTTTTCATGATTAAAATACAATTAGTGTACGGGCTGCTCGAGACCAAACTTTTGAAAAATTGAATTGAGAGTCCGGCAAACTTAGATTTCGTCCGACGTTACAGAATATGTCACACCTAATGTTAAACAATTTCGCCATGTCATATAGTGATCTAGTGATTTCTAATATGGCGACACTTTTACAAATTTGGCGACGGAAAATTGCAGTTGGCGATTTTTTTGGCGCCAGCTTTTTAGAAGCCAGAGCAGCCCCTGAGACATTTAAATTACTGTTCTCTGCTACGCAATTAGCATTTAAGAGGAAGGACTCGTCGGGCTAATTTTGTATTGTTTCTTTAACGCTCAAACGATAGGTAAAAATATGATGGGCTAATAAATTGGAACTTTTTACTGATATATGGGTAAGGCAGAAAATATTGCCATTTGTATTAGCATGCAATGCTACAGTCCACTGTTTTTAGAAAACTACAAAATGAATTATCAAATACTGTTAATAAACAGACTTTCATTATAATAACATAGCCACCCCTCACTCTTAAAAAGGCATCACTTATTAGCTTACAAGCAATGTGAAGAGCCAAAAAGGGCTCTAAATGCCCCATGTCCTTTCAAAATTTGAAATGTTAATTTCTTTAAATAATTTCCGCTTTCAAAAATACATTTTCCGATGTAACAAATTCGTGTAATACACTATCAATGATGCGGAAGGAAGTGTTTTTCCACAATAAACCAGTATGATAAAAGAGTTGTTATGGTAACGTAAATAAAAAGCTATAAATAACGTTGTCATACAAAACTGATTTGTCATAATTAAAACACGATTTTAAGCAATCGTTGAGTCAATCAACTGCGAAGGTCCGTGCACTTTTACTCAGCTCGCCATTCTAATAGAGATTTGTATACTCATCTAAAATGAACTAATACTGTTTATAACCTTTTATCTTGCAGGTAAAGAAAATCAAACAATCCGTTGCTGATTTACAACAAACCCAAGGCCAAATAAAAGCAAGAACAAACGTTAGTAATACGTAAGTAGTGCGCGAGTTTACATTTATCATAAATATTTATATTTACTAGTTAAAACGTCCAGCGAGGCGTATTTAAAATATAGATTGAGGACGGAAAAAGTTAACAAAAAATTAATTTGTATCAATGGCATGGACTAAATGCAAAACAAGATAGAAGAATTCAATTAGTTTGTAACATGGCACTGACCATTGTCAGACAATTTGCACTGCCACTGGAAAAGTAGAGATTGTTAGATAGAAAAGGATATTAAGCCTTTGATGCTACAATGCTACTTTTGTACACAAATGCAAAGCGCTCATTCGTGGCATTCTACATTGGTGTACTTAAAATGCAATGTTTGTTCGAAAATTTTTATGAACGCAAACATTTTCTAAATATTAAGCATATTCCAACATCTCTTTTGCAAATATGATTTAGAGGCCAGCAATATACTCCATTGTTTAAATGGTCTGGACTCTAGTGATGAAGAAGACCTATATTTAGTCTTCTGCTTGCATTCTTGGGTATCTAGGATATGTGCGATATACAATTATTTTGTCATCCGCCTATTGTATGTAAATAAATATTGAGGTAAACCTATTCCTTGCACTTTTTTTTATAAAAACCACTTTTACAAGCTATTATCAGTGCTCGACAGTTTTTGTCAGGCACGTTTTTCATACTCAATCTATACTTATACATGTACTTGCATCTGGCCCCCGTTTCACAAAAGGTCTTAAATCGCAAAACAAGTCGTACGACCAGTTTTACGATACACGACTGTTTCACAAAAAATTGCGATTTACGATCTACGACAAATAATGCTGTAATCATTTCCCAACACTTATTCTTCTCTTTGTTGGTAAGTGTTGGTGAGAACTTCCCTTTAATAATATTTATATGTTCTGTTACTAAAGATACTAGTATATCTGTCTCCGCTTTCGTCCATCTTTGGGCCTTTCTAATATTAGCAATATCCATTGCAAGCTAATTGGCAATGTCAACGAAAACGATGTTGTCTGCTGCCGTTAGTCTCGCGCGGTACAAAATCAGTAAATAAAAAAATCATAGAAATAAAATAATTGTACAAATAAATGTTTTAACACACTAATACATACCTGCTATCTTTTCTGCATTATGAATCTTCGTAATTTTGTCAAAACGATCAATTCTAAAACATTGAAAACAGGTGCGACAAACAACTTTCGTAACTCCAACAAAAAATAGTGCTTATCAAATGAAGTCGGTAGTCGGAACTGATATATCCGAAAGCTTTGTGAAACAGTCGTAAACTTTGTCGGAAGATTATCTTCCGACTAGTCGCAAATCGGAAATAATATTTCGCTTGCTTTATTATTGTAGTGCAGATATTTGACGAAAATAATTAGCAGAATGTTCCTTATTTCAGAAAGAATGCGTTTGCTGATGTTATACGTAGATATGAAGGTAAGAACTAGCAGTTGCTCAATACTAATATATACAATGATCTATTGATAAGTAATGTTTAAATTAACAAGGGATAACTGACTTTACGCATTTGTTATAGTTCATGAAGTTATAAAACTTTCAAAGCAAGATCCCAGGAGCATGTCAGCTACATGTATATATATATATATATATATATATATATATATATATATATATATATATATATAATTGTCTATTTATATATGCCCAACATCTGATTGTATTTCAACATTGGATCTTTAGAAATGCACTAAAGATACATAGTTAAGATAAATGATATTTATAAGTGTCTAATGAATTAACCAAACAATGTCGTTGTAATTTCCACTCTGAAAATCATCTGTACACACAGATTTGATTTTTGAGCCGTCCCACCTCGGGAATCGAACTCGTGTCAGTTTATAACATCTATGGCTACTGCGCCTAGCATGTAAAGACAGAGGTGTAACCTCTAGACCAGATCCGTCCGCTAAAAAACGGAGTTTTCCTGGCCTAGTGTTACTTTTGGTTGAACATGTCATTTACATACACAATGTTTTTGTGCGACCTGAGCTTTAATTACAATGATTTTCATACAATCAGAATGGATCTGTAAGCAATTATACAGATGCGTGCATATAGTTGTTTTGAATTTCTATTTATAATTGTCTATTTATATATGCCCAACATCTGATTGTATTTCAGCATTGGATCTTTAGAAATGCACTAAAGATACATAGTTAAGATAAATGATATTTATAAGTGTCTAATGAATTAACCAAACAATGTCGTTGTAATTTCCACTCTGAAAATCATCTGTACACACAGATTTGATTTTTGAGCCGTCCCACCTCGGGAACGAACTCGTGTCAGTTTATAACATCTATGGCTACTGCGCCTAGCATGTAAAGACAGAGGTGTAACCTCTAGACCAGATCCGTCAGCTAAAAAACGGAGTTTCACTGGCCTAGTGTTACTTTTGGTTGAACATGTCATTTACATACACAATGTCTTTGTGCGACCTGAGCTTTAATTACAATGATTTTCATACAATCAGAATGGATCTGTAAGCAATTATACAGATGCGTGCATATAGTTGTTTTGAATTTCTATTTATAATTGTCTATTTATATATGCCCAACATCTGATTGTATTTCAACATTGGATCTTTAGAAATGCACTAAAGATACATAGTTAAGATAAATGATATTTATAAGTGTCTAATGAACTAACCAAACAATGTCGTTGTAATTTCCACTCTGAAAATCATCTGTACACACAGATTTGATTTTTGAGCCGTCCCACCTCGGGAATCGAACTCGTGTCAGTTTATAACATCTATGGCTACTGCGCCTAGCATGTATAGACAGAGGTGTAACCTCTAGACCAGATCCGTCCGCTAAAACACGGAGTTTCACTGGCCTAGTGTTACTTTCGGTTGAACATGTCATTTACATACACAATGTTTTTGTGCGACCTGAGCTTTAATTACAATGATTTTCATACAATCAGAATGGATCTGTAAGCAATTATACAGATGCGTGCATAGAGTTGTTTTGAATTTCTATTTATAATTGTCTATTTATATATGCCCAACATCTGATTGTATTTCAACATTGGATCTTTAGAAATGCACTAAAGATACATAGTTAAGATAAATGATATTTATAAGTGTCTAATGAATTAACCAAACAATGTCGTTGTAATTTCCACTCTGAAAATCATCTGTACACACAGATTTGATTTTTGAGCCGTCCCACCTCGGGAATCGAACTCGTGTCAGTTTATAACATCTATGGCTACTGCGCCTAGCATGTAAAGACAGAGGTGTAACCTCTAGACCAGATCCGTCCGTTAAAAAACGGAGTTTCACGGGCCTAGTGTTACTTTTGGTTGAACATGTCATTTACATACACAATGTTTTTGTGCGACCTGAGCTTTAATTACAATGATTTTCATACAATCAGAATGGATCTGTAAGCAATTATACAGATGCGTGCATATAGTTGTTTTGAATTTCTATTTATAATTGTCTATTTATATATGCCCAACATCTGATTGTATTTCAACATTGGATCTTTAGAAATGCACTAAAGATACATAGTTAAGATAAATGATATTTATAAGTGCCTAATGAATTAACCAAACAATGTCGTTGTAATTTCCACTCTGAAAATCATCTGTACACACAGATTTGATTTTTGAGCCGTCCCACCTCGGGAATCGAACTCGTGTCAGTTTATAACATCTATGGCTACTGCGCCTAGCATGTAAAGACAGAGGTGTAACCTCTAGACCAGATCCGTCCGCTAAAAAACGGAGTTTCACTGGCCTAGTGTTACTTTTGGTTGAACATGTCATTTACATACACAATGTTTTTGTGCGACCTGAGCTTTAATTACAATGATTTTCATACAATCAGAATGGATCTGTAAGCAATTATACAGATGCGTGCATATAGTTGTTTTGAATTTCTATTTATAATTGTTTATTTATATATGCCCAACATCTGATTGTATTTCAAATTTGGATCTTTAGAAAAAAAACGGAGTTTCACTGGCCTTGTGTTACTTTTGGTTTCTTTCTTCATTTGATGATTTTCAGAGTGGAAATTACAACGACATTGTTTGGTTAATTCATTAGACACTTATAAATATCATTTATCTTAACTATGTATCTTTAGTGCATTTCTAAAGATCCAATGTTGAAATACAATCAGATGTTGGGCATATATAAATAGACAATTATAAATAGAAATTCAAAACAACTGTATAATTGCTTACAGATCCATTCTGATTGTATGAAAATCATTGTAATTAAAGCTCAGGTCGCACAAAAACATTGTGTATGTAAATGACATGTTCAACCAAAAGTAACACTAGGCCAGTGAAACTCCGTTTTTTAGCGGACGGATCTGGTCTAGAGGTTACACCTCTGTCTTTACATGCTAGGCGCAGTAGCCATAGATGTTATAAACTGACACGAGTTCGATTCCCGAGGTGGGACGGCTCAAAAATCAAATCTGTGTGTACAGATGATTTTCAGAGTGGAAATTACAACGACATTGTTTGGTTAATTCATTAGACACTTATAAATATCATTTATCTTAACTATGTATCTTTAGTGCATTTCTAAAGATCCAATGTTGAAATACAATCAGATGTTGGGCATATATAAATAGACAATTATAAATAGAAATTCAAAACAACTATATGCACGCATCTGTATAATTGCTTACAGATCCATTCTGATTGTATGAAAATCATTGTAATTAAAGCTCAGGTCGCACAAAAACATTGTGTATGTAAATGACATGTTCAACCAAAAGTAACACTAGGCCAGTGAAACTCCGTTTTTTAGCTGACGGATCTGGTCTAGAGGTTACACCTCTGTCTTTACATGCTAGGCGCAGTAGCCATAGATGTTATAAACTGACACGAGTTCGATTCCCGAGGTGGGACGGCTCAAAAATCAAATCTGTGTGTACAGATGATTTTCAGAGTGGAAATTACAACGACATTGTTTGGTTAATTCATTAGACACTTATAAATATCATTTATCTTAACTATGTATCTTTAGTGCATTTCTAAAGATCCAATGTTGAAATACAATCAGATGTTGGGCATATATAAATAGACAATTATAAATAGAAATTCAAAACAACTATATGCACGCATCTGTATAATTGCTTACAGATCCATTCTGATTGTATGAAAATCATTGTAATTAAAGCTCAGGTCGCACAAAAACATTGTGTATGTAAATGACATGTTCAACCAAAAGTAACACTAGGCCAGTGAAACTCCGTTTTTTAGCTGACGGATCTGGTCTAGAGGTTACACCTCTGTCTATACATGCTAGGCGCAGTAGCCATAGATGTTATAAACTGACACGAGTTCGATTCCCGAGGTGGGACGGCTCAAAAATCAAATCTGTGTGTACAGATGATTTTCAGAGTGGAAATTACAACGACATTGTTTGGTTAATTCATTAGACACTTATAAATATCATTTATCTTAACTATGTATCTTTAGTGCATTTCTAAAGATCCAATGTTGAAATACAATCAGATGTTGGGCATATATAAATAGACAATTATAAATAGAAATTCAAAACAACTATATGCACGCATCTGTATAATTGCTTACAGATCCATTCTGATTGTATGAAAATCATTGTAATTAAAGCTCAGGTCGCACAAAAACATTGTGTATGTAAATGACATGTTCAACCAAAAGTAACACTAGGCCAGTGAAACTCCGTTTTTTAGCTGACGGATCTGGTCTAGAGGTTACACCTCTGTCTATACATGCTAGGCGCAGTAGCCATAGATGTTATAAACTGACACGAGTTCGATTCCCGAGGTGGGACGGCTCAAAAATCAAATCTGTGTGTACAAATGATTTTCAGAGTGGAAATTACAACGACATTGTTTGGTTAATTCATTAGACACTTATAAATATCATTTATCTTAACTATGTATCTTTAGTGCATTTCTAAAGATCCAATGTTGAAATACAATCAGATGTTGGGCATATATAAATAGACAATTATAAATAGAAATTCAAAACAACTATATGCACGCATCTGTATAATTGCTTACAGATCCATTCTGATTGTATGAAAATCATTGTAATTAAAGCTCAGGTCGCACAAAAACATTGTGTATGTAAATGACATGTTCAACCAAAAGTAACACTAGGCCAGTGAAACTCCGTTTTTTAGCGGACGGATCGGATCTGGTCTAGAGGTTACACCTCTGTCTTTACATGACAGGTATATATATATATATATATATATATATATATATATATATATATATATATATTGCCTTTTTCTTTGTATCTTTAATGTTTCTAATTAACCATTCTGTTGAAGTAGTCTAGTAAACTGTACAGAATATGTTGCCGCTGTAAAAATCGTTTTTTGAATATGGCTGAAAATGCTCGCTTGGCGTTAACTTGTTTTAGGAATAGAGAAGCGTTTAGATAAAATTGAAGAAATCAAAAATCGAAATACCACAGCAGCTCAATCAGTTCTGAAAATATTAGAAAGTCTACCCGGGAAAGTTGAACAAACATCTATCACAATATCGCAATTCACAAAAGGATTAAAAATGGCACAAGAAACACGCATACGAACAAAAGAGGAAAATCCGATTCACGCCGTATGTATCAACAATGACGACTCTTTCTTTGAAAGTAATGGTTCAGAAAGGACAGGTAGATATAGAGACGGGACACATGTAAATCAAGTACCCACATCTGAACCATATAATGAATATAATAAATTTAATGCTGCTAATGGTAAACTTGACTCCAATTTCAATAATGACAGAGTTCCAAAGTCAAAAATTTTGGTAAGAAATTTACAAAAAGAACATATCAGAACTACATCAGACAATCCAGAATACAGAAAACCAGATAAAAGAGACAACTTTAAACGTAAGAGATATAAAACTAAGCTGGGGTACAAACTGTGTTTGACTAAAGAAGATGAAGACAATAGAAACGGCTACGATAAACAGAACTGCTTAGAAGAAGAGACTTTGAATATACATACACCAGTACTTCCTACGCGAAATATACTTGTGCAAAAAGAGAAAAGGTAAAAATTTATGTCATAATTTTTTTACCAATTGACAAATGAAAAAAGTTAATTCTTTCTTTTTAATAAACTTTAACGGATGCTGTATATTATTCCGTTATAGGCTGACTACTGTAAACATAATTTTAGACTTTTTCAGAATTAATATTGCGAGTTACTAAGTACCACATTTGGATTTCATTATTTAATAGATTACTATTAGAACACAGTTTTGAAGATAATAAAACACATAAAGACGTTATGAAAATGGGTCCCATGAACGAAGAAGGTAAGGGCTCTTTGTGCACATGATTTATTATTTCTTTTCCCGAAACCGCTTTGAAATACCTGTCTTTGGATTTGTAAACGTTTAGTTCTCTCTTGGCTGAATAAGCTTTTATTAATTGTTGGGACACCGTTTTCCTTTAAGCAGTCTCGAATGCACATTCTCCGAATAGGGAATACGTTCTCGTATATGGAGGTGTGTCACATTATTATAGACAATATGACCGCGGACCGTAGTGTTTTTGAAAGAGTGCCAAGCTTCTTGAACGTAAAGCAATTTTAGTACTCGTCAAAAATGGAAAATTAAAGGCGTGTCGTAGCCGTTCCAAACGCCAGAATTTTGTAGTTCTATTTACCTCTCTTTCTAGTGACGAGATTTGGAATAGCTTTTCTTCTTTTTCAGACGACGCATTTACTCACAATGTGCATTCCTTTGAACAGTGGTTTCACATTGCTACGCAGTCACAACGGGAGGGTAAGATGGTCGTAACTGTTAAAATGAAATGGAATCAAATACATTTTCTTTGCATTTAAGACCGTATATGTTGATTAATATATTTTAATAGATTTTAACTTCAAAAGTCTGTTTCGTGGTCAAATTTATGTTGTTTATAGTTAGAACTTTAACTCTTTATAGTGGCCTTGAAAATGACGTCATTATTTGAAAAGAGAAGTTCCCATGGTCATAGCTATGTTATTCTCTTGGACACATCAGAGAGTATGAGAGGAGAAAAGTTTGATTTGATGATTCAGAAAACAAAGGAATACATTGAAGGTAAACAAAACACTCTTAAATTATCAAATTAGATATGTTCGTCTGTCTTCGATATTGTACTTTGCATATTAATGCGTTCTTGCAATTTGCTGGCTTTTTTTCTATTGTTTTAAATCGTATGGTTGGACCAGAAATTTAATCAAGTCTTTGCAATTAAACTTGTATCTTATTAAAATTATAAAACTTATAAATGTTTCACAAATTAAAAAAATCTTTAAAGGGAAAGACTCAAATCGGGACCAACAACTTTGGTATTAATTCTCCGAATTCTGGCAATAACTAGATTTACGCTCTGATTTTAACATCATATGTCATAGTTTTCACGCCGAGTGTGAACGCTGGAAATTGGTTAAAAACATAACGAAACATTATGTTCTCTGATTAAAACGTATAATAGGTTTGGTTTGGTTGTTTGGTGTTTACCGCCACTTTCAGCAATTTTTCAGCTATATCATGACGTCCAGTTTTTATTGAGAGAGGAAGCCGGAGTACCCGGAGAAAACCCCGACCAGCGGTAGGAAAAATGGCAATCCTTGTCAATTAAGATTGGAGTCGAGTACACCCTCCCCGCAGTGAGACCGAATCCACAATCAGTGTTGACAGACAATAGATCGCAGACAATTTTGGATATGCGTCTTTGGCAAAGGGACACTTCCACGTTGTCCCTGAACAAAATCTTATAAATGATTGTTAAGAGAAGAACTTTTACATGTTTCATCATTATTTCATTTTGAAATAATTTATATACTCGGTTTTATAGCAAATCCGGTACTCTGCGGTAAGAATCGAAAACTAAACTCTAGTATTTCAGGAATTTCACATTAAAGACGGCATATGTTTTCAGTGTGTGGTCGTATATATTGCTATATACTTTAACCTTTAAATCATTCTCAACCTTTAAAAATAATAATATTCTGGTGACAAACTTTAAATTGCTTCATAAACAATTAAGGATAGCTAATATGAGTCATTTCAATAGTTTGCAGTAACTCATTATAAAAACTCAGAAATACTGTTATTTTATAATGAGGATAAACATATCAATTGGAAAATAAAAGAACAAAAAAATATAACTAGAGGCTCTTACAAGCATGGATCGTTCACCTGAACCTAAAGCAAATAAAAAAATATGCAATTCTTTTTAATCTTTTCTTTCCTGTAAGGAATTGTCCAACACTTGTGCAAAAATTATCAATTTTGACGTATTAACTGGTATCCTATTAGGGATAGTTCATCTCGTATGCAAAGAAAATCATTTTTGCAGATGCGGTTTTTAAAATATTAAGGAAAAATGACAAAAATCGACAACTTTGACGTATATAAGGGGCAATAATTTCTATATGGCGTCGTTCCTACAATTTTGCAAAATGGAGAGTTTTGCAGAGCTTTTGATGACGAGTTAGGATTTTCACTTTGGTCTTCGTGTATCCGTTTTTAACATAAAGTATCAAAGTACATCTTGACCTCCCCCTTTTATTAAATCATGACGACCATGTAGTTTAGTCGGCTGCCATAGGTTGTAAAATCCTGGTATCGGACATGCTAAAAATAAAGTGTGCAAAGTTTGAAAGCAATTTGACGAAAAACAGTACAAATGCAATAACTCTTGAACGGGCGTTCAGACAAAATTTACCCTGATATCATTTGTGTAGATCTAACCGAGCTAAACAATTCTGCAATGCGTTTTTCTTACAGTTTTCAAGATAAAGCGGGAAAACTGCAAAAAATTACCAATTTTGACGGTTAAGGGGAAATAACGTCTCCACCGGTCGTTGTACAACGCAAAGAAGTTTTAAGAGCTTTTAATGCTAAGGAAGAATGGTCGCTTCAGTTTTTCTTACAACTGAAAACTGCATTTTGGCCCATTCTGTTCTAGTTTTAGCAACGACAGCAGTGTTGGGTATTTGGCGGCCATGATTTGTGCAATATTGATAGAGGACATTTTAATGATGACAAAGTTTCACAGTTTTAAAGCTTATCCGTCTAGTGATTTTAGAGAAAAGTTTTAGAGGAAAGTTTACGGACAAACGGACGACAATGGCCTACATGAATCTTTGGTACAGATATAAGCTTATAAAACTCACACGTAATAAA
Source organism: Limnoperna fortunei (assembly GCA_944474755.1). Classification (NCBI taxonomy): domain Eukaryota; kingdom Metazoa; phylum Mollusca; class Bivalvia; order Mytilida; family Modiolidae; genus Limnoperna; species Limnoperna fortunei. The sequence goes on from OX104116.1 coordinate 27,849,934, forward strand.
GATATATGTCTTGCTGGCGTTGCCTTGATATGTTTAATTCTAATCGGATTGTTGTCTTCTGAAACACATTGTAGGATTGGAAATGAGAAGTTTAATGTTCAATGTTCGAGATGAAGTGGGACTCGCCTGCTTTGGAGAAGAAACAAAGCTGATTTTACCACCACTTACAGATTATAATGATATAAAAAAAGAAATAGGTATAAATATTAAACAATGATTTTTTCATTGAAAACAAAATATACCATTTAGAATATTGAAGCAATGTTATTTAAAAAGTGGGTCAAAGTGCTGTATGCTTTTTCTCCATAAACTTGAATTCATTTTGTTGTCTTTCATACCTAAATGCATTAGACAAGCTGCTGGTTGTTTGAAATAAAATATTCTGAAACTAAATGTTCACTAGGGGACATGCCTTTTTTCTGAGTATTGTACTATCTAGATAACAATAATTTTGTTATACCCCCCGCTTGAAAAGCGGGGGGTATATAGTGTTCATGGTGTCCGTCCGTCCTTCCGTCCGTCCGTCCTTCCGTCCGTCCGTCCGTCCGTTACACTTTCTATTATTTGCAACTCCTCCTACACCACTGAATGGAATTTAATGAAACTTACACAGAATCTTTGTCACATAGTGCCATTGTGCAGGAGATATTAAACATTTTGATCGGATCGATATTTGGGGTTTCCCATAGAAAAACATGGACATTGTCATTGACCTAAGGGGGTCCTCATCTCTTATGTGCAACTCCTCCTACACCACTGAATGGAATTTAATGAAACTTACACAGAATCCTTGTCACATAGTGCCATTGTGCAGGAGATATTAAACATTTTGATCGGATCGATATTTGGGGTTTCCCATAGAAAAACATGGACATTGTCATTGACCTAAGGGGTCCTCATCTCTTATGTGCAACTCCTCCTACACCACTGAATGGAATTTGTTGAAACTTACACAGAATCCTTGTCACATAGTGCCATTGTGCAGGAGATATTTATTATTTTGATCGGAATGATATTTGGGGTTTCCCATAGAACAACACGGACTGTCATTGACATAAGGGGATACCCATTTCTTATGGGCGACTCCTCATACACCACTAAATGGAATTTAATGAAACTTACACAGAATGTTGTCACAAATTGCCATTGTGCACTAGATATATAACATTTCGATTGTAATGATATTTGGGGTTTCCCATAGAAAAACATGGACTTTGTCATGGACATAAGGGATACCCATCTCTTATGTGCAACTCATTCCTCCACCACTGAATGGAATTTGTTGAAACTTACACAGAATCCATGTCACATTGTGCCATTGTGCAGGAGATATTTAACATTTTGATCGGAATGATATTTGGGGTTTCCCATAGAAAAACATGGAGTTTGTAATGGACATAATGGGATACCATCTTTTATTTGCAATTCCTCCTACACAACTGAATGGAATTTGTTGAAACTTATACAGAATCTTGGTCACATATTGCCATTGTGCATTGGATATTAAACATTTTGATCAGAATATTATTGGAGGTTTGCCATAGAAAAACATGGACTTTGTCATTGACATAGGGGATGCCATTCTTTGGGGGATGGGGGAGGGTTACATGTATTATCTGCAATTTCGCCTTCACGTTTAACAAGATAAAGTTTCAATTTCATAATTAACACCTGAATTTTCAAAGTAATTGTAAAGCGGGGGGTATCAATGGTGAGCATTGCTCACAGGTGTTTTTACTCTAGTTTTAATTTTAGGAAAATTAAAACCGCGCGGTCCATCGCCGCTAGCAGCCGGGCTCTTGATGGCGCTATCTGGACTAACACACTGTAAGCATTATAGATTGAGCTAGAATCAACATTACTTGACTTGTCAATAAAAAACTAATCCTTATACTCAGTTTGTATTACTTATAAGAGACACCACAAAGTAAACAATTAACTTATATTCTTTTTAAACACTAAAGATTTATCAGCACTCATACATTATTGTAAATAAAACTATTCGAAATGTTTATAGCAAAAAAAAATAATAAATCAATAAATGTTTATAGTTTATAAATGCTTCAGCAAAATCATAAATGCATTGTGAATTGTATCATCGCATTCAAAGACATAAATGAGTCTACTTGTTGTAACAACCTATTTAGCTTTGTTGTTCGCAGGTTCTAGCACAACAGTAGAAGGACACACATTTAAACCAATTATAATCCTGATGACTGATGGAATAGCAACTCGTGTAGAAGCATTGAACGAAGAAGATCGAGACACAAGTGGTGCTTTAGTCGTTTCCTCGTTTATGGTATTTGTCTAAATGAATGTATAATTTGAAATTATTGTGAAGCGCACAGAGGAATTAAAAATCAATTGAGAAATTCCCCAATATTCAAACAACTAGTGATATTATTCACACGATTTGACAAAAAAAAGTAATGCTAGTAGTTGACGCAATATCTTAGCTTTATAAATTGCGAAAACGAGGAAACAATAAAACTTCGTAAATGGCGATATGCGATACTGGGCGCAAAAATGTCAAAAAAGGTAATGCTGAAAGAACGGGTAAGTTTCATTGAAACAACACTAAATATGGCTTTCAGTTTGGTTCATATCGACGCAAAGAACAAGCTTGACACATGTCTTTGCTCAATAACGCCCATTTTCAAAAAAGAGTAAGCTCATTGTAGCCGCTACAAAGGCCTAATTTTGTGTTCTTGCCTAATGCCCCATATTTTACATTGGAAGTCAATTTTTTTCAATTGGCCTATCTCTTTCTTGGTTGATTTATTGCATAGCTGGACAAATTATTCACCTGCCATTAAGCATTCAATCAATCAAGCAAGCAGACAAAGGTTACACTGGACTTCAAATCTTGCATACGTAACATTTATGTATCTCGCACAAGCAGATTCCCGTATTCGAGTTACGGATTTCAAAAATGGGTTTTATAAATTTATTTTGTTTTTATATATTAAACTACTTTTTCAATTGTACTTAGAGCCCATAACGAACTCATTTTGCGACATAACACATGATAGATATCTTCAACAAGACCTTAATACATGTATGTATTTTATAAGTCTACACTCTTACACTTGATTTTAAAAAAGCCATTCAGTAAAATAACTGAAACTCAGTTTCAATTTGCGCGGGATGCTTGCTCTACTGTTAATGTACTAAATTAGTTCGACTTGGTAAAATTCGTATTGTGTGGGTTTTCAAAAATGCTAAAGATTATAGTGGCAAAGTGGGTTCGTTTCGGAGTCATTTGTGTTGGCATCCCAACACAGTTATTTCTAGTTTATTTATTTGTTGTTTAGGCTTTGATGGCGAAAGACCAAGAAATAGATGGCGCTGTAAAAACCATAGCGGCTCACGGAATTCAGATATGTTGTGTTCCATTTGGATCTGCTAATACAGATGTGAGTATTTTATAACCATCACATAAGATGATCAATTGCTTGTTATACGCGCGTAACAGGACAAGCGTTATAAATTAATTTATTCTCATGAATACAACATACAATTTTAACATGAAAAACCAAGCTATTTTAGTTTATCGAAAGTTTAATATAAAATTATTGTCAGCTGCTGTGTACTTTTTTCTTTTAAATAAAAAAAACTGGTGTGTATGAGAAAACGACTATGTATTTTATACAACAACATGCACGATTATAGACGCACAAAGAGGATCCTTATCGCGCAGGGCTTGGATCATACTTGGTGGGTCCGAATGCTCGACATAGATAATATCACATCGAAGAAAGGGTAGGCCCATTAGTTTGAGGGTCTATCAGGTTTATATGGAAAGCCTGATCGCACATCGTAGTGGGAAACATGTTCGGAGAATTCCATGCTTCTTGCATGATACAGACCCCTTTTGTTGATTTCGAAAAAATACTCGACTCGTTGTAGACGGTACAATGCTAAATTCTTCGCTCCTTCTTGTTACTACTACATGTTTTTCATACTTTTCCAATGGCAGTCAAAAAAATTGTGATCCCGTTGATTTGCTCTTTGTTAACTTTGTTCTTGTCCTGATTGTAGATGAGTTATTGCTGGACGTTATGCAACATTTAATTCTTTAATCAAGGGGTGTCATGTTACCTACTATGGTCCGCGGTCAGGCATCTGTATTATAACGTGATCACGCATCCCAACGAATTGCCGCTGGGCTGTTTCGGTAGAGGTTCTCAGCGAAAATTACTTTTATATTATTTGTTTGTAGATAATGAGTAAAGTAGTAACTCAAACGTTTGGAAGAATGATTCCTAATAACCAAATACATCGGTTGTGTAGAATGACACATACTTTGGTAAGAAAGGCTTCTTTTTATTTGTTAAGATTGATAATTTCTGACAAGAGTCCTAAAATTTCTGTTAAACACTTATTTTTATCAGTTTTATACATCTCTATAAAATTGTTCTTAAAGACAAACACTTCTCATTTCGTCGCTGATTTGACTGGGAAATGTTTAACTGTTTGCTATCCACATTTAAGCTTTTATGCAAGTCTTAACTCAATTAATTTATTATTTAACAACAGTATATTGCGTTATTCTGTCCAGGAACAGCTTGTTACTAACACAACAGTTCGGAAATAAACGTCAGGAAAATTGCAATTTATTTTGTCTATTCTCTTTCGGAAGCATCTTAATTGTTGAATTAATCCACAGTTAAAAATACGCTTATAAAAGTCATAAATGTTCACAAAACAACCATGAAAAACATATATATATTAATACAATTTTACAGACGATGAGAAAACTATTGTTCGCTGAACAAACTGGATGTTTTCCCTTTGATCACCTTTACTGCAACAATTGCATTTTATACATTTTAAAGACTAATAATACGACAAAAGCTCTATAAATTATAAACGAAACATTCATCGAGTTAAAATTGAAAAAAAAGAAAGTCCGAAACTTAATGTTCAATCTAAAATTTGGAAGATTTCAATAAGCCTATTTCTATGAAGATCTAAAAAATATCTTAAAATAAGTCGCAGTCCTGATTATATCCATTTGCAAGTATTCAAATATAGTCCTTCTCTTCAATATCTTTTAAATGTTCTTAACAATATGTCTTAAACAGGTGACTTTCCATCTATACGGAACATGACTTTAGTTGTGCATTTTCTAAACCCGTATGTGTCGAGTTACTAATCAATGCCTCGTACTAGCAGCGTCAGGAAAACCACGGAGAAAATGATCTATAGTCGCTTTTTATTGTTTTTAGTATCTTATAATCTTGTCTCAAATATACAGTGTGGATTATAATAAGGACCTAAGACTATTCGGAATGTTTTATAATGTTCGTTTGATACAGCTCCGCCAAAAAATGAACACCTGTTTACCTTTATTTAGAGTTAAAAGGTAGTCTTCCGACTTTAATTCAAAATTTTATCATTTTTGGGGAGTCCCCAAGGTAGTTTTCTGTCTATGAAAACCGAACACCAAGGAAACGGTGAAAAGAAACATTAAACAAATCCATGAAGCCGGCAAAATTGAGAATCGACAACTAAACATAGCAACCAGAGCAACGGTCCTGGTACAGGCATTTCAAACGACGTGTTGTGTTAAACAAGGTTTTATAGCATGCCAAACCTCCATCTTCCATTACTGTTGTGTGTGCGTTGGTGTGTTGATGAAAATAGTTGGCTATCGTGCACCACTGATCAGGGAACATAATCTTAACCAATAAATTGCACAATGGTGGCTATGTTTTTCGATCGATCAAAACGAGAAACCGTTGAAGTCCGATCACAAAGAAAAGGAGTATTTGTTTAATTTGAGAAGAAATCAAAAAATGCAAAACGGAGACGGACGGACCACTAATACAAAGTGACGTCAATCAATATCCCTTTCAGGATTTCTCCTTTATTATCTTACCTATATGAAGTTGACCTTGTTAGGTTTCTGCGGACTCTATGTGACAACTTTTCTTCAAACAGGCGTCACATTTAAGCCATGGCAGTCAAATCTCCGTACTACGACCATAAAAGGAGGGTTGCGTCACAAAGTTTACAAGAGCTGGTTGTTTATACGGCAGCCGACCATAGTGGTTGGCATGTTAAGAGTTGTATCCTTTTGGTAGATGTCGATAAAAGTTGGTGACTAGTTGTAACCACAACTAAAAGGATACATCTATAGGTTATTCTCAAATTTTACTTCATGTATAAAATTTTAATAGACTAGCTTAACATATAGCACTGGCGGCACGCTAAGCTCTTCGGACAAGTTTAACAAAAAAATTTCCAAGCTTAGAATATTTTTGCTATATTGTATTACATTTAAGTGTGGTTGTACACATTTTATTTTGCAGTGCGATGCATCAATGATTGCCAGAAAATTAGAGACTACCAATGCCGTCAACAGAGGGTTAGTAAAAACAGCAATCCTGTACGCTGGATTACAAGAATATGACAAATATGTAAGATGTGTTCTTGTATATTGCAGTTCTATGCGTTAATTTTCACAGTACTGTTACGATTTACAAGTTGCACAAGAAATTAACTTTTTAACCATAGCAGGTAAAATAATTACATGTGCTTACGCGCATATTTATTTTTAACAGCATATCTTTTTTTAGAAAAAAATTTCTATTACAAATCTCTGTGATCGAATGTGTTTTTTAATATTAACAAATGACTGATGTATAAATTTGTAGGATGACATTACAGACACAGCTTTGGTTTTACTCGACCCTTTATCGCAATATCACGGACGGTTTAGACAAACACGCAGTCGTCGCCTTCGATTAGGAACACGTGTACGAAGAGGACCAAACTGGCATTGGCAAAATCAGGACTCAAACATGGCAGGGACTGTTATTGGAGAGGATAGAAATGGTATATTTTTTCCAGACATGGACAATTGACAAAATGAAATATTGATTGATAAATTGTTTCAATGTCTTCCTTACCGTCCAGTAGGCAGTATTTCAGCTAAACTCAGGACTAGAACAAGTTTACAAGCGGCAAGAGATTGGACAACGGGAGCAAAATATTGACTGCCACTAAAAAAATATCGAGTTTTCTTTAGGGCGGAAAACAGCATTGAACAGCGCCTACAGGTAGTCTTTTTAAAAAAAACTACAAAGGAGATGGGACTCTTCAAACAAACGTTAACAGCTCTGCGGTCAGGCGTCCGTATTATAACCTGACGACAAAAGACATTCCCCTATCTGCCACGTGCGAACATGAAGAGCAGCACTGTGGGTCGACCACTGGTATTCCTTTCAGTATTTCACAATGATATTTTATTGAACAATTATACCAAACCACAAAGAAGGTGCATAATGTGAAGCATGACATGCATACATATTTAGAACATTTGTATTTGACTCCTGATTTAATGAAGTTTAGGTTTCGTATTTGATGTTTTATGCATTTATTCTTCATAATAGCAATTTTGTGTATCGCAACAATGCACCTAAAGTTTCCTTATAAATTCTGTCCAATCAATCGTTTAGGTATGATTTGGGTAGAATGGGACAGTGGTCACAGTAATGTCTACCATTACGATGAAAATAGACGTATTTATGACATAAAAGTAGTAAATGAACCTCGGAGACTTGTTGACGATATTATCGCTGTTGGATGCAAAGTACAACGAGGTGCGTATGGTAAACGTTCCATTAATATCTAAAGTGAAAAATATATATGTTCTTGTATATGCTTAAATGTATAACTCTTTGCTTCAAATCACTCTACCTCGATGCTCTGTCGATTTTATTTTCTGTTAACATTAAAGAGTGAGATTTCTCAAGCTCCTTCATGACAAATGAAAATAAAATCCACATACTTTTATAGATGTGCGATTTGGTAACGTGTCGAGTACACCTGATGTTAATATGAGCATCAAATTTTTATGTAATGTGATTTTTAAGAAAGGACTATTCTTTTACGATGGATTTTAATAACGACAATTACTTTAATAACATCTGATCTCTGATGTTTAACACTTGTGTTTTAGGAACGCACTGGAGGTTTGGAGACCAGGATGGCGGCAAAGGTTGTATTGGAACTGTTCTACGTGTCGAACCAAATGGCAGAGTAGTGGTATATTGATATATTTGTCAGATGAATAAGTTCTTCTTTTTTTAGTTTGCCAAAACATTTTGTTGATTGACTTCATATTAAGTTTGGAACTGTCAATACAATATTTATGTAAGACTATTATCTCTCCTATATATATTGATCATTGTAAAAACGTTCTTATAGGATTTTTATAGTGGGTAGAAGCAACATAAGTTTAAGCACAATATCAATATTTTTCATGAATCACATGTTTAATATTTTTTCTTGTGGTGGTTATTTTCTAGTTGAAAATGTACAGTTATACAGTTAGCACTAGTTCAATGCGTAAATTTATAGCACCAACTAAAAACCAAAAACTCATGGATTGACGGAACCACTTTGCCATACTGGCTTCATTATTCCTCCAACTTTAAGAAGTTCAAAATTTCCAAACTTTCATGTAATTGGATTAACTTTTTACTGTTTCGAAAAGTTTAAATGCCGTCATAGTTGTTCTTTTCGAATTTGGTGGATCAATATATTAGCAAGATCCTCGTCCTCCACTGTTGCGAAGGGTACGGTACGTCCGCCATATTATTTATGTTACATACTGAATGAAAAAGTTCGATGACAAGATAGGCAACCGCCAGAAAATCAGAAACTGGCAGGAATATTTGTATGCCAATCTGTTTTTGAAAAGTGTAAGTTTACAATAATTTTGTGGCATTTTAAACAAGGAACCCGTGAGATACTGCTCACTCAGTATACCCCGCTATTCATATCTCTTTATAATGACTAAGTTGATAAGTCGGTAAACAGGAAGTAGATACGCAACAGACCTTAAATCGATACAAGCGATATAGGACCACATGGTAAGGTCACATATGAACATATGAAATTTCAAGTTGTTGTTATACTTAGCTGCTGAGAAAACTGTTAGAAAGTTATGTTGCGGACGGAAGGACGGACGGACAGAGGTAAACCAGTATAGCTCCTCTTCTCCGAAGCGGGGGTATAACTAGTTTTCATAATTGATCATGTGGTACATAATGAAAAATATTGAAAAATCAACTTTCTATTTTTAGCTAGAACAGATAACCAAAACGGAATAGCCAGTGTAATAGCCAATAGTAGTAATATACTAATGCAGAAAATTGATTATGTCTTAAAATAAAACAGAATTAAAAACAGCATTTTGTATTGCATTAATAAAACATTGTATTAGTCTCTAAAATTACAAATGACTGATCATGCTATTTGTTTTAGTCCTAAAATTACAAATGACTGTTCATGCTATTCTAAATAGGTCAAATGGGACAGAGGCAGCCTCGGTATATATAACTTTGCTTACGATGGCATCTATGAGGTTGAAGTATGGTAAGTACTCTGATAAGTAGTAATTATCTTGTGTTCAGAATAACATTTTACTGTTGTCGTTTAAAAAAATACGAATATCTTAATAATATGCAGTTGGATGACTTTAACGTGAATTTTGGTAAGTTGTATCGGTATTGCCCCGGTATTACTCTAGACCAGCACGAAAAAACTATAATGAGAGCAATTTACTGATAATAAAAATATCTTCATCGTATTGAAAACATAAAACGAAAGGCTAAAGATCTTGTAATGCAATAAAAGGGTAAAACTTAATTATTTAGAAGTAAAACATTTTCAGTACGAAAAAAACCGTTTACATACCTATGGTCAAAATTGAAACACAAATCAGAAAATAGAAAAAGGTGCGTAGACATGGTAAGCAGCAGCTTGTGCTTTGTTTGCAACACTGATAAAAACGTATGTATTCATAAAACCCCAATAAGCTCATTATTGGGGAAAGCTTAATATATAGTTATGTTTTTGTACATAGAAATGTATAGTAATCGACTAACTCTGACGGAGGTATGACTGTAATCTGAGAAATTCATAACTTAGCTTCAACTACTTCTCTGTAAACTGCTTTGTCTTGTCCAGAACATCTCAGAAAAGAGAAGACGACCGATAGCTGGGACACAAGATATAAATATTGCTGGTAGAAAATGTGTTGCATCTTGTCATATAAAATATTGAAAATTTCAATTTCAGTCATATTAATGTCTTCCTTTATACAGTGAAAATGGTCGGACTTTACATTCCGATGGAATAGAACAAGAAAAAGATGTTAAAGTAAGGGCTTCTCAGTCTGATGGCCATATAATACTGCCCTCTCAAAAAAGCAAGATATGTAAGTTTTATTGCTGAAAACAGATTTTACTAATCTGCTTATATCTTGCTATAAATTTTCACTTTTCTTTACAATCTAACTCTCAAGAAACACCAAAAGCAGGCCATGCTTTTCACGTTTTATGAGCTTCTTGTTTATATTATGCTTATTCATCCAAAGTTGTGATGCCTTATTTTTCGCTCTGCCCGTATATCTTTGTATGTGTTTTATGTGTCAATAAAAACGTATATGTTCATAAGAATCTCTATTCCTAGTATTTGGCATATCTACCAATGTTTTTATGTTCCCGGCGTAAATATTTCTTACAACGTTTTCATCGATATAATATAGCATTTCTATAGACTTTTATGTCTGCACAGCGAAAGCAACTGAATGGAGACGTTATATCAGTGAACTAGTAATGGGATCTTCGTATCAGATTTAGATTTCTTCGGTAATCATTACGCGTATACAACCTAACAGCCAATCAGATGTCTTCGCGATAGGTCATCCTTATTATCGCCGCCCAGTTGGTAACGATGGATAAAGGAGAACATATTTCGACGTTAACTTAGTTACCATAAATGAAATGAATTTTGCTACAAGAATATCAATCATTTAACTTGAGTGAAAAATCAAGATTGTATATGAGGTTCGACAGCAAAAATGCTTCGGTTATACCAAAGTTTTATGTAATAATAAATTGTGTTGGTATTCTATTTACGGAAGTTAATAATATAGGTAGTCTCGATCATCCAGACGCTTAATTGCATTTGTGCGTCTGGATTCATCTTTATATTGAACTCGTTATCATTACGCCCAAAACTGGGCGTAATTTTTGATTGGATGATATTTTTATTGTATAAAAAAATCACTTCCGTTCATATCAAGAAGTGTATAAAAATTGTACAAAAGTTTACATTTGAATATTTTTATAAAATATTACTTTATCAATTTATAAAACAAATATTATTGTTAGCACAATAAAGAGAGAATCTAACTGTGACGTCATTTTATAAGTATATACATGTTTGCATGGTTTTCCTGATCTAAAAATAAGGCCCTAAAAATGGAATCATTGTTTTGTCTCCACCTATTGGTAGCAAAATTACAATAAGGTGATCCCAGACGCTATTATATATGCGTCTGGGTGATCGAGACTATAATATAGGGAGACCACTTTTATCCTGGTACTACATGTGTACTTCAAGTATATTTTTGATTCAATACATGACAAAAGATTACATGTGCGCAAATTTAGAAATCGCCAATTCAAACTAGCCACAACTTCAGGACTTAGCTTTAAATAGAACCTTGTGAGGAAAAAGTTCAAAGGCCTTCTTTTTGAAATTTAAATGCTTTCTAAGCAAATGTTCATTAGATAGTCCTTAGAAAGTGTGTGTTTTTAGTTCGATTGAAAATCCGAGATGCCTGCTACTCAAGCTTTTATGTTATATAAAAACAAACTGTTATTATTTATGCTTATCTGATCCTCTACACGTACATTTTTGTTAGTCTTACCTCATATTGAGATTATCTTCTTTTATAGTTGCCATATTGTCGAGATGATCCGTATTTTGCATTAAAGCAAATGCAAAAAGAAAAACACATATTCAAGGTTCGAAACGTCTGATTAATATACATCCTCTAAGCCACGCATTAAAAGTACAGCTACTGATACTATTGGGTCTAAAGTACATGCTGTTCGTGAATATTGACTTAGAGCTTTGACGCATTACAAAATGATATATTATAACTGCAAAGAGCATAAAAATAACCTCTGTAACATATATATAAACATGCTTTAAAATGCATCCCGTGAAATTATTATCAAATCTTTTTGACAAACGCGTGCAGAATGCAGAATAAATCGGCGGCGAACTGATGCTTTGCATCAAAAGTTTTCTTGTTACACATTTATGTTTACAGTGAAACCAATAACTGCAACATGGCAGTATTTGACTGAAACTGGAAAATGGTTGTCGTATGATGAAGAAACTAATGTAAAAATAGAAAGAGCATTCAGTAGGAATCCTAACGGAAAATGCATTGTAGAAATAGATAAGACGATGTAGGTAATTTTGTTAACCTGCGTCAGGCAGTTTTTGTGCCTATTGGTACACATAAATTTATATACACACAAGATTGTGAACAAAGAATTACAAGTGAACTAAAAACCTAAACCCCAAATACGGTTGACTTTAATTGAAAACGTATGGAGTACAAGCCTACTATTATAATAGATATGAACGAACACGTCACCCACTATGGTCACCATCAGGCGTTTGTATTGTGACCTTATGCCCCCCTCTCCCACCCACATCCAGAGATCTTAACATCCGCCGACAAGGCAGTTTATTGTTATTCAATGTATTCGGAAGCCTCACAGTATTGTTTTACACCATAAAAGAACCATTAGGACCTTTTATTGTGTAATGACTGTTCGAAAGAACTAAAAAGTTATAGTTACGTTAAGAATTAATTTAAAGCTACATTGTTTTTTTTACTTATTAAAACATTTTAATGAAAGAAACGAATATTGTAGTTTGTAAGATCGCTTCGATTAAATTATTTTTTTTTACAATATTTGATGTTGAATTTCATTTTCTAATCAGACTTTCCATATATCATTTTTAAAGATTTAAAGTTCAACACTGTAATAACTATTTTTCAGATATCTTGTCCTATTCTCAAAGATGACACAAGAAAATCAGTCAAATAAAACCTCAGTACCGGTACAGCGTACAGGTGATTCTTTGATCTACTCTTCAGAGAAGGGACGCTTTTTGTGAATGATGACTCGGTTCTCTATCAAATACATGTTTTTACGAACTCAATCGACTTAAGAAACTTGTCACTGACATTTTAATTGATTGATTGATGTCTCCATCTTAATTTCGTATACGTCTTCGATTTTCTCAATCATATGGTTTTAACTTACTTACCAATGACTAATGTCGTCCCTGTGTCATGTGTTCATAAAAAAAAATAGTTGATCACATGGAGATAAACTGTGAAGATTTCATTCTGAAATATTTTTCGATTTCGGCTAAAATACGGCCCCTGTGGGCAATTATCGGAAATAATGTCCCCTGAAGTTTCAAGTTAACTTTCAGACCTGAAGTATCTTTTACCAAGTATTAAACCGTGTTTTGTTTTGTGTTAGCTGCTATTTAAAAGTAATATTACAAAGCCTATAAATTGTTAATACGCTGTATTCGAGTTAAAGTTTTTTTTGCTTTTCACAATCTAAACAATTGGGTCTTTATCATGCAAGGAACCTGCACACTCTAAAAACGTCAACAAATATAGTCGGTGGCCAGCATTTCTGTGTTATGATATCAACTACGTGAGATTATTTCGACGCGCTGGACTGCTTAATTGTTTAAACACTGGGAGCCTACCTTGTACGTAACACAACGATAAATGTTAACCATTGCCACTGATCTGACACTTTGTAAAACAAACGTTAACTTCAATATTCATAGAACAGTTCTCAAAATAAAATAAAATCGGAAATTCAATATGGTCTTCATAACATATATATATATGACAGTTTAACATAAATCCTAATAACAAATGTTCGTCTATACAATATTTTTTTAAAGTTAATGTGTTTTATTCCAATTGCATATTAAATATTATCTCCACCTTATGTATATCAATTTTTTAAATATCTTCTCGGACAGCTGATGATTAATTCAAAGCAATATTGGTTAGATGGACATCTAAAAATATTGTAATATCCAAGACAAACAACTGGCAATAAAGACAAAGACACAGATTTACAAACTTTATTTGCGTATGGACTGTGAAACTAACAATAATTATTATCATGTTTATGTAATATTGGGAAAAGGGTGGAATTTACTCTTTATGATACGGGTATTTTTTAGGGAAATTATATATTCCCTTAATAAGTTTATGCCTCCAGATTACCTGATAAATTATAATAATTCATTCTTCCTAGTAATTCTAAGGAAACTTTATAAAACAGTACCATTCCATATTCCAGCGTTTCTCGATGTCGGCCATGTTGTCAGTCATGTGACGGAAAATGTTTTTGACGTCGTATTGCTAAATTATAATCATACCTTCACATTCATTTCCTTAGTCAATTTTTATAGAATTATATTTAAAATCTCGAAAATGTATACTATGTTCGCTAGAAAGGGATTATTTGTTTATATTCATGCGCTTTTCGTCTGCAAGTTTTGACTTTCAGCATAGACTTGGAAATATGTCTAGCAAATTTTCACTCCTTTTCATATATTTAAACTTTTATAAAGAGGCCCTGTTCCATTTAGTAGTTATATTTTATAGTGATTTTATGTATGTTTGTTAAGTCTACGGGTAGTGACGGGAATGCCTGACAGGAATTTTTGATCTGTTGGACATTTTCCTGAAAAACCGTCTTTAAATTTCTATTGGCTATTTTCTAGCGGAGTTTTAGGGATTCTGATTGGGCCTCAGTAGTTTCTGAAGGGTATATAAAGAGATGCGCTCAGTGAAATGGCGGATAACTCGTAAATATGGTTCTCCTTCGAACGCAGTCCACAAACTTTGAAAGAGATTTAAAGAGAAGTTAGAAAAGCGAGAAAAGACTTATATTCTATTAATTATTATGAGGCCTTAGTTTCATAAAACTTCTCAAATTGAGATTTTCCTCAAATTTGAATTTTCCAGAAATCTGATTGGTCAATATTTGAGTTGAGGATGAGTTGAGGAAATCCTCAACTTTGAGATGTTTTATGAAACTGGGCACAGAACAGTTAAAGAAAGAAGAACAACTAGCAGGTTATTATTTTTATTAGTCTTTGACTACAAATTGTGAACAAAATGTAAAGTTGTTATCCATGTAAAAAGTCCGGCAGTTATCCCCCACCACACTGAGCACCCAAATGAAGATGTATTCACAGTAACACCATGATTAATATTGTGTGCTATGGAATAATAAAGAATGTTATGCCTAGAAATTGTATTATTGAAAGCCAAATAAAAGAATCAGAATATGTCCGATCCTGACTATATTTCGTAAACGAAAGGCCAAATAGCCGGCAAAACCTACGATGAAGTTCATGACAAAGAAAACCCCACTGAGATACGTATACAAAACTCAACCGCTTGTCGGCCAGTGGTATGAGATTTGTTACAATATAATGTTTTTATGCCAATAGCTATTTAAAAATGACTGCAACGCATGGAGGAAAATGTTTGACTAAGTGTCTTTCAGACTAAGCTGATTGATTGATTGATTGATTGATTGATTGATTGATTTAACAGTTGATTAGTTCATCAGAATTAGATATTAAATATTCAGAACGAGGATACAAAAATCAATCATTACGGGAAATTGAACTGAATTGACTAAAAGAAAAACAATTTCTGACGACAAGTAGAAAAGTATAAAGTATTGGGTATGGTAGATAATTTGTAGCGGCCACCACCAGACTACTTTTATCGACAACAAAACTGTGAAGATGTTTTATCGTGTACACTCTAACCATTTTTGTTTTTGGCTTGGCTTTCCGTATAATAACCTGACAACCTCCAGACGTTGTCATCCCGCCACCGCCACCTAGCGACGCACTGGGCATATCTGTAGGTCGGGCACCTTTTAAGAATAAGCCCAGCTATGGTGAATTAAGCCACACCTTATACATATATTTTATGTATAATCCTTTATTAAGTTGAGTTTTTGTTGAAAAGCTGCTTAATTTGTTTAAATATCAATTTTTAAAGAAAAGGTTTATAATTTAAAATCATTAAACCATATAACATTTCTGGTATGGTCGTCTGCAATGTTTAAGGGTATTTTTCATGAATTGAAAATGGTCACTACCACAACATCTATTTTAAATAAGTGGAAATTATTGTTGTTTATTCGGTAAGCGATCTCAGATTTAGTGAGCTTTTTTTAACTTTTCATATATGCTTTATTGTTTGATATGTTCGTATATATTTATAAACTTAATCTAATAAAAAGTATATATATATTTTGCTTTTGCTTTTCATCTAATGCTTTTTCAACGTCGTTCGTGATTTTGTAGTAGTTGATTTATAGCAGAATCACCTGGAGTAAAACCAGACTGATTTGGTGTGATCGTACGGTTAATACGTAGGTAATTGTGAATATGTAAATACATCTTTCCATGACTTTACCAATTACACTGAGTGAAATAGGTCTATAATTTCTATAGTCAGTTCACCATTTTTTTTTTATTTTAAACGGGTGTTACATTGGCATTTTCCATGTACTTGGATATATGCTAACTGTTAGTGACAAATGAAACAGTTTACACAAAGGATATTTTAGTACAGTAAAGGCTTCTTTTAGGAGTCGTGGACTAATGCAATCTGGACCAGATGCTTTAGATTTGTCTAGAGAATTAAGTGTGTCCTCAACCTCGATTTATGTAATAATGAAACGGATCTCCGCATAAGGTATCAGAAATTCTGAGAACGAAATTCTAAAATATATTTATTATATATAGGAACGACAGTTTCGTCCAGGGGGTGACCGATAAGGCACCTCCGTCTTAACAATCGCGAACTACTGTCTAGTTGATGTAAGGGCTAAACTGATGAGTGCATCGCACGACTAACGTGTAGGCTGTATAAGGCTGAGGAAGCTTTTGCCTTTCAGCCACCGCGTAATTATATCATACTAGTACTTGAGATACAAATGTATCTGTCCATCAAATAGTAAAAAAGTCATAAGAGATTTACGAAAGAGAAATAATTCAATGGAAGAGCTATAATAAGAAGTATTTACAACCGGACAAGACATTATAAGTCAGAATACCTTGATTGCCTGTCTAGATAATGTAAGGGTCTTTAGGTTTTCGGGACATTTTATATACAGACGAAAAACCCATGCTGCTTTCTTTTCTTGAATACGAAGGGAGTTTGTAATAATCTTAAACATAGTTTCCAAGCGTTTCATGCTGTGACAGACACTTTGTAGGCGACCATTATTATTTTCAATAACTATTGGGCGGACGATCCATTAACTTGACCAGAAATAAAGTGATGTTGTATGTTATCGTCTTGGTCCCATTAAGATACGCTAGCGCAATAATTTATAATGCCGCTTAAATAACATCCTACATGTCATATGCTCGTGTTCAGTTTTCCAACAATCCATGTTACCCAATGCATTTGTTGAAAAGTCTTCCAGCATATGCATACAGTGTATTTAAATGTGTATCTCAGTTAATATGTGTTAATTTGTATGTGCATGTCTAATTTCTTTATATAGGATTGCTGCTGATGAAGAACTCTTTAGACAACATGCTCAACAGTTCATATTGAAGCAACTACATGTAGAACGAGAAGCATCCATTAACTCTTTTAATTTTTATTTTTCATACAGGAAATCGTAGAGACCGCCGTTCCTAGAAAAAAGAAACGCAATTTCAAAGGGATGGTTAACAGATTATTCAACAAAGATGTGTTATACCAAGGTAAATACATTCTTGAATAAAATTTATCTTTAAAGTTGAAATAATTTGAGAATTTGAATTTTTAATATATCTGTTCATTGATGAGCACCACATTTAACTATGATTCAACTGACCGAGAATTTTGTACTTGTATTCCGAATTTTTATATTAGTTATTGTCATTCATTAATTATATATAATGCTTCTTTAATTGAAATATTGGAAAACAGTTTTTTTTATTTACAGATTAAAGTTTGATTGGAGAGTAACACAAAAAAATATATAGGAATGTTTCAAGTCCTTAATTTCTGAAAACAGTCGGTACTAGTTCAGAAGCTTGTTGGAGGAAATGTGGATATTACGAGAAATAAAATTCATTTTTCCGGAAAAAAAATCTTAATAACATTATTTTACGAGAAATAAAATTATTCTAACAAGAAAGTTTGGTTTTTCTATTTACTGTAACTTTAAGTTAAGGTGTGAGTTCATCAGTGGGTTCGTTAATAAGACGTTTGCTTGTTTGTTTTTGTTTTTTGTTTTTGGTCTAGTTTTAACGCCAGTTTCAGCACTTTTTCAGCTATATCGTATATCCCAGGTTTAATTGTGGAGGAAGCTGGAGTACCCGATGCAAAGCTCCAAGTGTCTTTAGGAAAACTGGTAATTCTGATCAGTTTAAGATTGCAATCGAGCACACCCTATCATCAGTATGATTCAATCTTGCAACTTCAGTGTTGACAATCATGTGATTAATAGTGGATGACTAACTACCTTTACCTCTCGACCACAATGGGCCCCAGATATTAGGACGTACATGATAACTAGTAAACAATTAGGGATTATGTTGCACAGAAATAATTATTATTTAATATTGTAATCACTCCATTAAATAATTTGTAGGGCGTGGAGGGGTACTATTTATGTCAAATTAAACTAGTATTCAAAAGATAATATTCTACATAACTGTTTGTCCGTCAACTGAAACTGTAGTCACAAATAGTGTCATATAGAAACCAGAAAATGTTCAGAATTCTAATTTAATAGTTTCAATTCTGGTTTTTTAATAAACCGAATACTACGTGTAATGGAGACTATGTCTTTTTTTTTAAGAAAGGCAGCCTGATATGTACTACTTACAGGAATTTGAGGAATAAAACGTGTTTATAGTGTACAAAATGCCAAACAAGGACACTTTACGACTATTTGCTATTTAACGGGAGAAGTTAACAACCAATTAGCTCAGATAAAACGTGAATCATTCATTAACGTCATTTAAAATTGTTTGCATCTTCAATGGGACACTCAAATAAATCTATTGACAGCATGCTTAACGATTTATGATGAAGCAACATATATAAAGATTTGTGTTTAAGTGATGTTTAACTTTTTTCAACTATATCATGGCGTCTAGTTTTTATTGGAGGAGGTTTCCGGAGAAAACCACAGACCTTCGGTAGGAAAACTTGCAATCTTTGTCAACAAAGATTGCATTCGAGCACACCCTGCCCGCAGTGAGACTCGCAACCTCAGTGGTGATAGGCACGTTTTCAATGGTCGAAGAACTACTTTAGCCACTAGGCTGATTAATGGAGAAGTAGCTTTTAATTTTCTTTAAAATTATTTGCGTCTATAAGAGGAGACACGCAGAACTTACATATACACGAGAAGTAGCCATAAATTACCTTTAAGCAAAAAATAGCTAAATCCAATATTAACAAATAAAGAGAGCCTGTCGTCCTTAGTTTGTTTACGTGTAATTTGTCATGCCTGTCGTGCCTTCTTCTTCTTCTTCTTAAATTAAATCAGTTTCATCAGTTTTTTTTTTAATTTCTCGTTTATTAAATTGTGATCGTTAATTCTCAGTTTGGTTAACTAAGTGAAATTTCCACTTTCAAAAAATGTGTTTCAAGTTTTTGCAGTAGAATTTACTTTTATTATCTATATTCTTTAAGTATATCTTCATATTTATATTGTTGAGATTTAAACTTAAAATAATTTTGAAGTTTAATTTACCGAATGTGTGCAGGTTTTACGCTTGAGGCACCATCTAGACAGAAAACGTGATAATTAAAAGCCAACGTGCATGATCGTAGATTTAATTGAACTTGTTATCATGTTTCTTACAACGTTTACTAATTTTGTTTAAGTTACAAAAAACACACAAATAACAGTTTTTAGTTTGACATCCTAAATATAAACATCCACCGGTTTACGAGAAATTGTACAAAATAAACAAAAATTCTTAATGTCATTTAAAAATAAACCGTTCACCTATTTTTAAGCAACATGAAATACCAGGAAGTTTGATACAAACCGAAAGTAACAATGTCCATAATCAGTTGTTTAAAGGTACGTGTTGTGTAACGCAAAAACAGATATTCATTGTGTTTATTTTTGTTTATGATCCTTGTTTTGTTACTTAACATCCAAGTGCTACTTATAATTACTTTTGTTTTTGACAGTGATATACAATGGCATCAACTGTTCAGGATTCCACAACGACTGTTCACGAAGCGGTGAGTAAACATTGTAAAAAACTGCTTTCTTTATCGTTCGGCAATGTACGCGGTATGTCTCTAAGTCACAACTTGACTACAACCCTTCTAACCCTACATGAACACAAAGAAAGCTTGGCACTCCGCCACGTGCACTCCGCGAGATAAATGTCCATGAACATCTTCCTCTTAAAAAATTGAGGATTTCGGACAGATCAACACCCGAATCATAAAGGATGGCAACCTTCTGCAAAAAATGCATCCCTTATACTCCATTTCAAAACAGATAATATGTATGATCAGAAATGGGAACTGTCCCATCACCTCAGCTCGGAGTAATAGTAAGTAAGTAAGCTTTGTTTAAAGTCGGCAAGACAAGTAACAGAAAACATAAGCCCTACAGAGCTTTTAAACCGACATATACATAATTACATATTGTTACACAAATAACATTAATCCGAACGTAATGAAAAGCAAATCATGCAAGACATAATTATTTGACAATATAAGACTTTAAGAATAAGCACATTAACTTAAAAAGCAAGACATAAAAATGAAACATTAAACAAGCACATACATGTATGGAAGCACAACTAGAGGCTCCCAGGAGCCTGTAATCGCTCACCTGGAATCCAAATGACTTCAACTATATTAAAATTTTTGAAACTAACAGTTTCAGTCTAGTTGTTATAGCTTTTAAGTTACTGTGCAAAAACTAAACATTTCTTCAAAAATTTTTGTTAAATACAATAACTCCTAAAAGGTGCCATCGACAATTTCTGAAAATTAAATGGTTTTTAGGCATTGTCCTTTAGGGTACTTTAGAAATTTACAGTTTTACTCTACTATTAGGTGTGTTATAGACTAATTTATAATTAAAAAACTGTTCATTTGTCCAAATTCATAATGAAAGGGCAATAACTCCTATAAAGAGTCATCTTGCAATTTTGGACTAAGCAATCATTTGTAGGGCTCCTATTGCTGATAATTTTTTTTTTTTAATCTAGCTACTATAGTTTTCAAGTTACAGGACAAAAATGGAAAATTTCATAACAAAATTGTCATTTAAGGGCAATAACCCCTATAAGGAGTCATCTGACAATTTTAGACCAACTAAGTGAATTGTAGGGCTTTTATTGCTGATCATTTTTGCAATTGATTATTTCACTCTAGCTGTTATGGTTTTTAAGTTACATGACAAAAATGGAAAATTTCCAAAAAAATTGCAATTTAAGGGCAATAACTCCTATAAGGAGTCATCTGACAATTTCAGACTTATTTAGTAATTTGTAGGGCTTGTATTGCTGATCATTTTTGCTATTAACAATTTCACTCTAGCTGTTACAGTTTTTAAGTTACAGGACAAAAACGGAAAATTTCATAAAAATTGTCGTTTATGGGCAATAACTTATTTAAGGAGTTGTCTGACAATTTCAGACTATTCAAGTGAATTGTAGGGCCTTTATTGCTGATCATTTTTGCAATTTATTATTTCACTGTAGCTATTATGGTTTTTAAGTTACAGGACAAAAACTGAAAATTTCATAAAAAATTGCCATTTAAGGGCAGTAACTCCTATAAGGACTCATCTGATAATTTCAGACTAATACAGTGAATTGTAGGGCTTGTATTGTTGATCATTTTTGCTATTTACAGTTTTACTCTAGCTGTTATAGTTTTCAGGTTATATTGTCAATACCAAAAATTTTGTCAAAAATCGTCAATATTTCACTGTAGCTATTATGGTTTTTAAGTTACAGGACAAAAACTGAAAATTTCATAAAAAATTGCAATTTAAGGGCAATAACTCCTATAAGGAGTCATCTGACAATTTCAGACTTCATAGTAATTTGTAGGGCTTGTATTGTTGATCATTTTGGCTATTTACAGTTTTACTCTAGCTGTTATAGTTTTAAAGTTACAGGACAAAAACGGAAAATTTCATAAAAAATTACCATTTAAGGGCAATAACTCATATAAGGAGTCATCTGACAATTTCAGACCAATCAAGTGAATTGTAGGGCCTTTATTGCTGATCATTTGTGCAATTTACAGTTTCAATCTAGCTGCTATAGTTTTCAAGTTACAGGACAAAAACGGAAAATTTCATAAAAAATTGCCATTTAAGGGCAGTAACTCCTATAAGGACTCATCTGATAATTTCAGACTAATACAGTGAATTGTAGGGCTTGTATTGTTGATCATTTTTGCTTTTTACAGTTTTACTCTAGCTGTTATAGTTTTCAGGTTATATTGTCAATACCAAAAATTTTGTCAAAAATCGTCAATAAAGGGCAATAACTCCTACAAGAAGCCAATACACAACTGCACACTAATAGCAACTATTGTAGACCTTAATGTGCTGATCAATTTGAAGTAACGGTTTTCTCTATAGCTATTATAATTTTTTAGATAATGATCAAAAACCTGTGTTGACCCCCATGTTCTATTTTTAGTAACAGCGGCCATATTTGTCTGTTGATCAACACCGTGGTACAAACTTGAAACTAGAAACCCTAAGGATGATTGTGGCCAAGTTTGAAAACAATTGGCCAAGTGGTTTCAGAGGAGAAGATTTTTGAAAAAGTTTACGACGGACGACGGACGCCAAGTGATAGCAAAAGCTCACATGGACCTTCGGTCCAGGTGAGCTAACAATAAAAGGATAGTCATTTGAAACAAGACATAAAATCAAACATCAGACAAGCACATTTGGAAGCACAGGCATAAAGGCTAAAAAATTAAAAGCAAGACATAAAAATCAAAACATGAGACAAGCACATTGGATGCAGTAGTAAAAGCACGAAGAAGCATAAAATGTGAAAAACGAGACATAAGATCAAGCACTAAGCATGCATTCCTAGGCCCGTGGATAAGTTTTAATGACATGCCAAAGCAGTTGCAAATTTTGCTACTCCAAAACGAGATCTGGTTCCGAAACAAGTTAAAACATGTAATTTTTCGAAATTCTTCCGGTAGAGAGTTCCACAGTACAGGGGCCGCATACCTAAAGGAGTTTTTGCCATACCTTGTTGTATTTACATGTGGTACCTGTAATAAATTAGAATATCTAAAGCTATATGCACATTGTTTCCGTTGAATCAGATCTGATAATACAATAGCAGATAACCCATTTAATATTTAAAAGTTTCTATTGCTATATATCTAACCCTTCTAATATGCATACTTGGAATTTTTGCTTTTTCAAGTAAATCATCATACGAGGAATCATAATCAAAATATACAAATCTCAAAGCCCTTTCTTGGATTTTTTCTATTTTCTTGGTATTGGCTTGTGAGCAAAAGTGCCATGATAATGGACAGAAGTTAAAATTAGAAGCAATAAATGTATGAAAAAGAAGAAGCTTATTAAGCTTGCTCAAGTGTTTACCTATTCGCTTTGATATATTAAGTTGTTGAACAGCTTTTTTGCATATGTTAGAAATGTGAAAATCAAAATTTAACTGAAAATCAATATCTATTCCTAGGAGTTTAACAATTTCATCACATGAGATATGTGCTGTTCCAATATTAAAAAAAGGATTATTTGACTGAGATTTTTTACCTATTGCAATCGCCTGGAATTTTTCAGGATTGGCTTGCATGCAGTTCACAGGAAACCAGTTTATTAATTTGCTACTTTCTACTTGAAGTACATCTATAACTTCATCGTAATTTTTAGAATGATAAGATAAGGTATTGTCATCCGCATAATTATATAACGAACCTTTGTCGATAAAGTAAAAAATATCATTTATAAAAATGTTAAACAAAAGTGGTCCCATTATAGAACCTTGTGTGACACCTTTTCGTATGTTAGCCCATTTGCTAAATATATTGCCAACTTTATTCTGCTGTTTTCTTCCAGTTAAATATGATTTTAATAATTTTGAGGCATCGTCTGTTACTCCATATGCCGAGAGTTTGGAAAGTAAAATTTCATGGGGCAAGCAGTCAAATGCTTTTGATAGGTCCATCAGGATGGCTCCTATGTATTCATTTCTATCTAGGGCTTGCTTCCAGTCTTCAATCAGCCTCAGGAGTGTGGTTTGGCAGTCATATCCTTTGCGGAAAGCACAGAGATATTTATCAAAAATACTTTCAAAATGTACAGATAACTGTTCTGCCAAGACTTTTTCAAAATTTTTTGATTGAATTGGCAATATACTTACGGGCCTGTAGTTGGATGTTAAAAAGGATAACATTTTTTATAAATTGGGGTAACTTGTGCTTCTTTTAATCTGTTAGGGAATGTAGATGTTTCAATAGCTAAATTAATCATATTTGTAATTTGTGGTACAAGAGCAAATTGGCCAAGTTTTATAAGCTTTGCTGACAATTTGTCTACACCCGTTGCCTTTTTTACGTTAAATTGATTAATGATCTTAGATACATCATTTACATTTGTAAGTTCAAAAGCGAAACTACGTTTATCAAAATTCATATGCTTAATTTTATTCAAACTAGGGTGGGTTTCTTTATCAAATTTAAATCTTTTCCAATTTCATTTAATAATGCGCTGTAACAAGTTTATCTGAAGACTGTTATTCTGATACAAGCTTTTTATTTGGACAGACATGCCAAAATACTTTATAAATCAAAAGCTCTGTGGGGCGATCAAAGCATGGGAACCACCCCAGTAGCAAACATTTACAAACAACAAAAAAGAACAATGAGATGTACAAATCGTTCATGCAAATTGAATCATTGTTTCAATCGTGTTTGTCTTCTAAGAAAACAATACAAGCTAGTAGAATAAACTCTTCGCTATTGCCGGTAACAATAGTCGAACAATAGGAACATTTGGTAGCAAAACAATTTAAAGGGACTTGGTAAGTCTAGCAAGAGGATTATGGTAGATGCACAACATCTGCCAGATAAAGGCAATATATCAGATTGATTTATTGACTAGATGTTTGCTTTACGTCTAGCGAGCAGTATTTCAGTTATATTCAGGACATAAACCAGTTAACATACAAACCAATCAATGGAAAAAGGGGGTGGAATGGGACATAAAGAAACACAATTTTCACTGCCGCTGGAAAAGTATGGAGCATTCGGATGAGGCGGAGAGTGGCGGCTACAATGAGCCTATTCTTCTTCAAAATCTCCAAAGGGAATCGAAAGGAGCGTGGCAAATCCAAACACGTCACCCACTACAGTCTGCGGCCAGGTTTTCCGCATTATGACCTGACAACCACCCCATCCTGAAAACGAGATGGCCTCACCTATCCGCCATCCGGAGACGTGCTGAACTGTCTGTGGGTCGAACACTGGAAACATCCCCCTCCCAGTATGGCCCTAGGGTAGTATATCGATCAGAAGTACCCAGTTGCAGAAAGGCAATCTAACTTAATGAATTTGCTACTCGTGATTGATGGATTTTACTGGCGCATTAATAAATGTACGAAATCTTTTATGGTAAATTTCTATTTTTATAACGCGTTATACTTGAAGTGATACTGACGAACACAATAAAAATACTAGTATAAAAATTAAGTAATTATGATTTTGACTATTCCTTTGAGGGAAGCAAAGACACTTTTTATCACTGTTTGTGCTATGTATACAACGGATACTTTAATAAACAACAATTTAGATTTTAGATTAACGAATAACATTTCATGCAGTTAAGAGACCAATATTTTCTTTTGTGCCCATTATGTGAGAGAAAAGGTCAGAGTATCAGATTACCCGTCAGATTTTTTTATTATAAACCTGTTAGGTACACTATTTTAAATACATCATTATATTTACGAAACCTAATATGTTCGCGGGGCTTTGAATATACTAAAGACGTGTCATTAACGTTCACTAGCAATGAATACTGTTATCGTGCACATGTAATATTACTGCATTTTTTCAAAGGCCTTCTAGTTTTCGAGTTTAATGTAGCGAGAAACATGTAACATACGGCTAAAATTGGTTTTTAAATGATAGATATATGTTTAAGTTTTAATATTCGTTTGTTCACGGTGTTTCTGAGGTCACAATTTCAGTTATGTTTGGTGTTGTTAGAGATATCCATTCAGGTCATTACATGATATTGATTAAGATGGTCTCGTTCTTATTATCTGATTTTCGCATTTATTGAAAAATAATTAACGCCAAACATTAACGCCAAAATCACACAATTTTGTTCATAACACATATTTCTGTCAAAAATCCCGTTTTTAAGCATTCTTTATGTAATTTTCATTGATGCACAAAAGAATATTTAAGAACTTACACTTTGTCATACTAAACATAATAATATATGTGTAGATAGAGCTACCTGGCAAATTTTATAATTTTATGCAGTCTAGTATGGGAATAAATCCGGAAACAATCTTGACTTACAAAACAGATTTCCGGTAATTGATAGGACTTTTATTGTCAGGTCAATGTATAGGACAATTGACTCGATACATTAGCCTTTGAAACGAATTTGAGTAGTTGTTGTTATTTCATGTGAAATAGAGTTTTATAATTTTTTTATTTCATTTGTTAATAGTTATTAATTTCCGGGAAGTTTTATTCTAACATTTTCCCACTATTGGAAGATGACTCTTTGTAATATCCTGTCATATCCTAGGAAATGAAATTTTCCGGTTTTACTGGTTGACATTTTGTAAATTATCTTTTTTTCTATTTAAGTAATTATGTTTTTGTTTACAATGACGGATCTTGAGTTGATTTCCTCATACAAATTTAACATTAACGTTTAAGCTATTTTTTATTTTAATTTTTCACGACGATGGAACAATACAGAAGACATCAAATGCTGACCTTGGCCACCAGCCTGAAACCGAGACGACATCATGGACTGCACTCGAACCTTTAGATCTAACAATTCAAGACATTATACGAGATGGAATGGCTGTGATGCACGCCGTTAATATCAGCTTAAACATTAAAAACATTTGTTGATTCGTCATTCCATCTCATTCAAATGGAATTCTTGCTTTTCAGAGGCTCGTTAATTGTTGATGTTTTCGACAGGTATGATGGAAAGCAGTCTATTAAGTTTGCTTAGAGGACCAGGAAGAAAGGCCACGATTCGTGCCAAAAATTTTTAATGTTTAATGTTATCGAAAATCGATACCTGACTGTAAACAAACACTTCTGGCTTTCTTTCATGTATTTATACTCGTCACTTTATTGAGTCACTTAATATACCGTCTCCAGGAGACTGTATGTTGCTGAATGTTTTACTTACCTGGGTAACTTCGGCTGGGGATTATAGCTGTGCTGATCTCTACTGCTCTCAGGAGTTGGCCTATACAAGACAAGAATGTTACTTCATGTCATGCACGCTGACAAAGGGTTTAAAAGAAACAACGATAGGTCGTATTTTAGTAAAAACTCCAGATACAGCTGTTCTACTTCTGTGTGTACATTGTTTTCCGTCAAGTTTCAGACTGGTACAATTACCAAGACTAAAGATTGTCGATGCAATCTACTTGTCATGAGATATGTAGCATGTTGGGATAAATTGTTTATGCCGCGTATTTCCTGCTGCTCATGCGCTGACAGGCTGTAATACCAAGTCTTCATTGTTTGGTGTTTTAAGGAAAACTATGCACAATTTATTAAAGGCAACCATGTCAGAGTTTGTTGATGACTTAATCCAGCTTTCATGTTATGACATTGAAAATTCTAAGCCGTAAGTAGAGAATTTGTGGGTAGGCTCTATGAGCAGAAACCCAAATTTATCGGTTATCACGGAGATTTTAATAAGTTGGTGACGGATAGCTCAGCAAAAGAATGCTAGGCTGGTGAAGCAACAATGTAACAACATGTCCTTAGAGTATCACTGCATGTCTGTGGACATCTTTATCAATTGCTCAACATCCTGGTGAATCACCGCTACAGCATGGGAAAATAATGAGACTTTTTACGGTTTATTTCGATGGACAAGATATTCAGATTTTTTTCAGGATTAACTCTTTACTTGCATGGGGATATTTATGTGTTCACAGGATTGCGCATGTTTTGAACGAAAAACCTCTCTTGTACAGAACTCTGTAATTCTTGAGGAGGTTATTCTTATAGAAAATCAAAACACTCCCACTTTCGGAGATGGAAGTAATAATAATGAAGTTAAAAACCGTTCTGAAATTTAGCTAACTCCACTTTTCTCCTCTATAACTATGTACTTAGATTCAAACAAGTTAGTTATTGTTCTGATTTTTTTAGGTTTTAATTTATTGAATACTGTTTGGTTTTTTAAATTAAAATTGCATGTGTGGGTGTTTGACTGTAGTATTTTCTGTTATTAGTTTTAGGTGTGTTTTGTTTGTTTGAATATTTAGGTCTTTCCACCTTTCTGTGGAAAGACCTATAGTTATTGTTCTGATTATTATTATTATTATTATTATTATTATTATTTTCTCTTTTCTTCCGCCAACTTATTTCGGTGTCTGGTTTTTTCACTTCGCGACATGTCGCTTTGATATTTTATATCTGATATCGGTTACCCTTTGCGCTTTCGCAGTTCACCCTGACTGACCGCACCCTTTTCCTTTACGGAGTTATCTCCCCTTTTACTAAAAAGCTTGTGTCTGCTACTCCTCCGAAACCAAAAAAGATAGCAATACCAAACCTTTACTAAAATGTGTCCTATATCCTTGCGCAACTTTGGGACAGATTGATTGAAGGGTTCTGACGACATGTTATAGGAGTTATCTCCCTTTAAATAAAAGTAGTAAGTGATATTCCAACAAATCTCTGCAACTAAAAGAGATAGAGGCCTGGGGTCTTCACTTTAGACCATCATGACCTTTGACCTTGAAAATGGACACAAGGTCAAAGGTCAAGGTCACGTTCTAAATTTTGACATTTGCTTGTGTCCGCTACTCCTTTGAAACGGTAAAAGATAGATAAACACTTATTGAGGGTAAAATATTCGCCTTAGTAAGGCGCAACTTTGTCACATTTGGAGGGAAGTAATTTGACTTCATTTTATAGGAGTTATCTCCCATTATATATGTAACTGATTGGTTTTTCACATGGTACTCATTAACTATTAATGATAGAGGGAAACGAAAGAGTGCAAAATGTTGGTCTCTTCAAGGAGTAACTTTGTTACATTTATAGGTAAAGAATTTGACTTCATTTTATAGGAGTTATCTCCCATTATATATGTAACTTATTGGTTTTTTACATGTTACTCATTAACTATTAATGATAAATGGAAACGAAAGAGTGCAAAATGTTGGTCTCTTAAAGGAGCAACTTTGTTACATTTACAGGTAAAGGATTTGACTTCATTTTATACGAGTTATCTCCCATTATATATGTAACTTATTGGTTTTTTACATGTTACTCATTAACTATTAATGATAAAGGGAAACTAAAAAGTGCAAAATGTTGTCCTTTTAAAGTAGCAACTTGTTTACATTTGCAGTAAACCGACATGACTTCATTTTATAGGAGTTATCTCCCATTATATATGTAACTGATTGGTTTTTCACATGGTACTCATTAACTATTAATGATAGAGGGAAACTTAAGAGTGCAAAATGTTGATCTCTTAAAGGAGCAACTTTGTTACATTTACAAGGTAAGGATTTGACTTCATTTTATAGGAGTTATCTCCCATTATATATGTAATTTATTGGTTTTTCACAATGTAACTCATTAACTATTAACAATACGTGGAAACGAAAGAGTGCAAAATGTTGATCTCTTAAAGGAGCAACTTTGTCACATTTACAAGATAAGGATTTGATGTCATCTTATAGGAGTTATCTCCCATTATATATGTAACTTATTGGTTTTTCACATGGTACTCATTAACTATTAATGATAGAGGTAAAGTAAAGAGTGCAAAATGTTGATCTCTTAAAGGAGTAACTTTGTTACATTTACAAGTAAAGGATTTGACTTCATTTTATAGGAGTTATCTCCCATTATATACGTAACTTATTGGTTTTTTACATGCTACTCATTAACTATTAATGATAAAGGGAAAATAAAGAGTGCAAAATGTTGTCCTTTTAAAGGAGCAACTTTTTTCCATTTGCAGTAAACGGATTTGACTTCATTTTATAGGAGTTATCTCCCATTATATATGTAAATGATTGGTTTTTCACATGGTACTCATTAACTATTAATGATAGAGGGAAACTTAAGAGTGCAAAATGTTGATCTCTTAAAGGAGCAACTTTGTTACATTTACAGGACAAGGATTTGACTTCATTTTAAAGGAGTTATCTCCCATTATATATGTAACTTATTGGTTTTTTACATGTTACTCATTAACTATTAATGATAAAGGGAAACTAAAGAGTGCAAAATGTTGTCCTTTTAAAGTAGCAACTTTTTTACATTTGCAGTAAACGGATATGACTTCATTTTATAGGAGTTATCTCCCATTATATATGTAACTGATTGGTTTTTCACATGGTACTCATTAACTATTAATGATAGAGGGAAACTTAAGAGTGCAAAATGTTGATCTCTTAAAGGAGCAACTTTGTTACATTTACAGGACAAGGATTTGACTTCATTTTAAAGGAGTTATCTCCCATTATATATGTAACTTATTGGTTTTTCACTTGTAACTCATTAACTATTAATGATAGAGGCATGGGGTCTTCACCATAGACCCTCATGCCCTTTGACCTTGAAAACTTGTATGGGTCAAGGTCACGTACTAGTTTTTGGCCTGTGCTATTTTTAAGGATATTGAAATTATTTTCGTTCTAAAATGTTCTATTAATAATTACGAGTAAATAAAGACATGGCGTTAAAAGTTGTATAAAACTTTTATCAGAGTTATCTCTCTTAGAATGCCAATTTGTAGCAAATAATATAAAATAATTTCTATTTTAAATATTTATAGCAAAGTTATAACATTTTGAAAAAAATGATTATTTTAAATGTCATCATGTAATACAAAATTAAAATTAATATGGAAAGACCCTCAAATGTTCAACCGAACAGTTGATCTTTAATTATTATTATTATTCTTTTCTCTTTTCTTCCGCCAACTTATTTCGGTGTCTGGTTTTTTTACTTCGCGACATGTCGCTTTGATATTTTATATCTGATATCGGTTACCCATTGCGCTTTCGCAGTTCACCCTGACTGACCGCACCCTTTTCCTTTTAGGAGTTATCTCCCCTTTTACTAAAAAGCTTGTTCATGCTACTCCTCCTAAACCAAAAAAGATAGCAATACCAAACCTTTACCAAAATGTGTCCTATATCCTTGCGCAACTTTGGGACAAATTGATTGAAGGGTTCTGACGACATGTTATAGGAGTTATCTCCCTTTAAATAAAAGTAGTAAGTGATATTCCAACAAATCTCTGCAACTAAAAGAGAT
Organism: Limnoperna fortunei; assembly: GCA_944474755.1. NCBI lineage: Eukaryota > Metazoa > Mollusca > Bivalvia > Mytilida > Modiolidae > Limnoperna > Limnoperna fortunei. The sequence goes on from OX104116.1 coordinate 27,881,396, forward strand.
AGAGGCCTGGGGTCTTCACTTTAGACCATCATGACCTTTGACCTTGAAAATGGACACAAGGTCAAAGGTCAAGGTCATGTTCTAAATTTTGACATTTGCTTGTGTCCGCTACTCCTTTGAAACGGTAAAAGATAGATAAACACTTATTGAGGGTAAAATATTCGCCTTAGTAAGGCGCAACTTTGTCACATTTGGAGGGAAGTAATTTGACTTCATTTTATAGGAGTTATCTCCCATTATATATGTAACTGATTGGTTTTTCACATGGTACTCATTAACTATTAATGATAGAGGGAAACGAAAGAGTGCAAAATGTTGGTCTCTTCAAGGAGTAACTTTGTTACATTTATAGGTAAAGAATTTGACTTCATTTTATAGGAGTTATCTCCCATTATATATGTAACTTATTGGTTTTTTACATGTTACTCATTAACTATTAATGATAAATGGAAACGAAAGAGTGCAAAATGTTGGTCTCTTAAAGGAGCAACTTTGTTACATTTACAGGTAAAGAATTCGACTTCATTTTATACGAGTTATCTCCCGTTATATATGTAACTTATTGGTTTTTTACATGTTACTCATTAACTATTAATGATAAATGGAAACGAAAGAGTGCAAAATGTTGGTCTCTTAAAGGAGCAACTTTGTTACATTTACAGGTAAAGGATTTGACTTCATTTTATACGAGTTATCTCCCATTATATATGTAACTTATTGGTTTTTTACATGTTACTCATTAACTATTAATGATAAAGGGAAACTAAAAAGTGCAAAATGTTGTCCTTTTAAAGTAGCAACTTGTTTACATTTGCAGTAAACCGACATGACTTCATTTTATAGGAGTTATCTCCCATTATATATGTAACTGATTGGTTTTTCACATGGTACTCATTAACTATTAATGATAGAGGGAAACTTAAGAGTGCAAAATGTTGATCTCTTAAAGGAGCAACTTTGTTACATTTACAAGGTAAGGATTTGACTTCATTTTATAGGAGTTATCTCCCATTATATATGTAATTTATTGGTTTTTCACAATGTAACTCATTAACTATTAACAATACGTGGAAACGAAAGAGTGCAAAATGTTGATCTCTTAAAGGAGCAACTTTGTCACATTTACAAGATAAGGATTTGATGTCATCTTATAGGAGTTATCTCCCATTATATATGTAACTTATTGGTTTTTCACATGGTACTCATTAACTATTAATGATAGAGGTAAAGTAAAGAGTGCAAAATGTTGATCTCTTAAAGGAGTAACTTTGTTACATTTACAGGTAAAGGATTTGACTTCATTTTATAGGAGTTATCTCCCATTATATACGTAACTTATTGGTTTTTTACATGCTACTCATTAACTATTAATGATAAAGGGAAAATAAAGAGTGCAAAATGTTGTCCTTTTAAAGGAGCAACTTTTTTCCATTTGCAGTAAACGGATTTGACTTCATTTTATAGGAGTTATCTCCCATTATATATGTAAATGATTGGTTTTTCACATGGTACTCATTAACTATTAATGATAGAGGGAAACTTAAGAGTGCAAAATGTTGATCTCTTAAAGGAGCAACTTTGTTACATTTACAGGACAAGGATTTGACTTCATTTTAAAGGAGTTATCTCCCATTATATATGTAACTTATTGGTTTTTTACATGTTACTCATTAACTATTAATGATAAAGGGAAACTAAAGAGTGCAAAATGTTGTCCTTTTAAAGTAGCAACTTTTTTACATTTGCAGTAAACGGATATGACTTCATTTTATAGGAGTTATCTCCCATTATATATGTAACTGATTGGTTTTTCACATGGTACTCATTAACTATTAATGATAGAGGGAAACTTAAGAGTGCAAAATGTTGATCTCTTAAAGGAGCAACTTTGTTACATTTACAGGACAAGGATTTGACTTCATTTTAAAGGAGTTATCTCCCATTATATATGTAACTTATTGGTTTTTCACTTGTAACTCATTAACTATTAATGATAGAGGCATGGGGTCTTCACCATAGACCCTCATGCCCTTTGACCTTGAAAACTTGTATGGGTCAAGGTCACGTACTAGTTTTTGGCCTGTGCTATTTTTAAGGATATTGAAATTATTTTCGTTCTAAAATGTTCTATTAATAATTACGAGTAAATAAAGACATGGCGTTAAAAGTTGTATAAAACTTTTATCAGAGTTATCTCTCTTAGAATGCCAATTTGTAGCAAATAATATAAAATAATTTCTATTTTAAATATTTATAGCAAAGTTATAACATTTTGAAAAAAATGATTATTTTAAATGTCATCATGTAATACAAAATTAAAATTAATATGGAAAGACCCTCAAATGTTCAACCGAACAGTTGATCTTTAATTAGGTCTTTCCACCTTTCTGTGGAAAGACCTATAGTTATTGTTCTGATTATTATTATTATTATTCTTTTCTCTTTTCTTCCGCCAACTTATTTCGGTGTCTGGTTTTTTTACTTTGCGACATGTCGCTTTGATATTTTATATCTGATATCGGTTACCCATTGCGCTTTCGCAGTTCACCCTGACTGACCGCACCCTTTTCCTTTTAGGAGTTATCTCCCCTTTTACTAAAAAGCTTGTTCATGCTACTCCTCCTAAACCAAAAAAGATAGCAATACCAAACCTTTACCAAAATGTGTCCTATATCCTTGCGCAACTTTGGGACAGATTGATTGAAGGGTTCTGACGACATCTTATAGGAGTTATCTCCCTTTAAATAAAAGGAGTAAGTGATATTCAAACAAATCTCAACAACTAAAAGAGATAGAGGCCTGGGGTCTTCACCATAGATCATCTTGACCTTTGACCTTGAAAATGGATACAAGGTCAAAGGTCAAGGTCACGTTCTAAATTTTGCTATTTGCTTGTTCGCGCTACTCCTCTGAAACAGTAAAAGATAGATAAACACTTATTGAGAGTAAAATGTTTGTCTTATTAAGACGCAACTTTGTCACATATGGAGCGAAGTAATTTGACTACATTTTATAGGAGTTATCTCCCATTATATATGTTACTGATTGGTTTTTTACATGTTACTCATTCACTATTAATGATAAAGGGAAACTAAAGAGTGCAAAATGTTGGTCCCTTCAAGGAGCAACTTTGTTACATTTTTGGGGAAAGGATTTGACTTCATTTCATAGGAGTTATCGCCCATTATATATGTAACTGATTGGTTTTTCACATGTTACTCATTAACTATTGATGAAAAAGGGAAACGACAGAGTGCAAAATGTTGGTCTTTTAAAGGAGCAACTTTTTTAGATTTGCAGTGAAAGGATTTGACTTCATTTTATAGGAGTTATCTCCCATTATATATGTAACTTATTGGTTTTTTTCCATGTTACTCATTTACTGTTAATGATAAAGGGAAATTAAAGAGTGCAAAATGTTGGTCTCTTAAAGGAGCAACTTTGTTACATTTACAAGGAAAGGATTTGACTTCATTTTATAGGAGTTATCTCCCATTATATATTTAACTGATTGGTTTTTCACATGGTACTCATTAACTTTTAATGATAGAGGGAAACTAAAGAGTGCAAAATGTTGATCTCTTAAAGGAGCAACTTTGTTACATTTACAGGAAAAGGATTTGACTTCATTTTATAGGAGTTATCTCCCATTATATATGTAACTTATTGGTTTTTTACATGTTACTCATTCACTGTTAATGATAAAGGGAAACTAAAGAGGGAAAAATGTTTGTCTCTTAAAGGAGCAACTTTGTTACATTTACAGGGAAAGGATTTGACTTCATTTTATAGGAGTTATCTCCCATTATATTTGTAATTTATTAGTTTTTCACACGTAACTCATTAATTATTAATGATAAAGGGAAAGTGAAGAGTGCAAAATGTTGGTCTTTTACAGGAGCAAATTTGTTACATTTACAGGGAAAGGATTTGACTTCATTTTATAGGAGTTATCTCCCATTATATATGTAACTGATTGGTTTTCCACATGGTACTCATTAACTATTGATGATAGAGGGAAACTAAAGAGTGCAAAATGTTGATCTCTTAAAGGAGCAACTTTGTTACATTAACAGGTAAAGGATTTGACTTCATTTTATAGGAGTTATCTCCCATTATATATGTAACTTATTGGTTTTTCACATGGTACTCATTAACGATTAATGATAGAGGGAAACTAAAGAGTGCAAAATGTTGATCTCTTAAAGGAGAAACTTTGCCACATTTGCAGGGAATTAATAAGACTTCATTTTATAGGAGTTCTCTCCCATTATATATGTAACTTATTGTTTTTTTACATGTTACTCAATAACTATTAATGATAAAGGCAACTAAAGAGTGCAAAATGTTGGTCTTTTAAGGGAGCAACTTTTTTTACATCAGTGTAAACGGATTTGACTTCATTTTCTAGGAGTTATCTCCCATTATATACGTAACTGATTAGTTTTTCACTTGTAACTCATTAACAATTAATGATAGAGGCATGGGGTCTTAACCATATACCCTCATGCCCTTTGACCTGGAAAACTTGTATGGGTAAAGGTCACGTACTTATTTTTGACCTTTGCTATTTTTAAAAATATTGAAATTATTTTCGTCCAAAAATGTTCTCATTACTAATTACGAGTAAATGAAGACATGGCGTTAAAAATTGTATTAAACTTTTATCAGAGTTATCTCTCTTAGAATGCCAAATCAGTAGCAAATAGTATAAAATAATTTCTATTTTAAATATTTATACCAAAGTTATAACATTTTGCAAAAAGATGATTATTTTAAATGTCATCATATAATACAAAATTAAAATTAATGTGGAAAGACCCTCAAATGTTCAACCGAACAGTTGATCTTTAATTATTATTATTATTCTTTTCTCTTTTCTTCCGCCAACTTATTTCGGTGTCTGGTTTTTTTACTTCGCGACATGTCGCTTTGATATTTTATATCTGATATCGGTTACCCATTGCGCTTTCGCAGTTCACCCTGACTGACCGCACCCTTTTCCTTTTAGGAGTTATCTCCCCTTTTACTAAAAAGCTTGTTCATGCTACTCCTCCTAAACCAAAAAAGATAGCAATACCAAACCTTTACCAAAATGTGTCCTATATCCTTGCGCAACTTTGGGACAAATTGATTGAAGGGTTCTGACGACATCTTATAGGAGTTATCTCCCTTTAAATAAAAGTAGTAAGTGATATTCAAACAAATCTCAACAACTAAAAGAGATAGCGGCCTGGGGTCTTCACCATAGATCATCTTGACCTTTGACCTTGAAAATGGACACAAGGTCAAAGGTCAAGGTCACGTTCTAAATTTTGACATTTGCTTGTTTGCGCTACTCCTCAGAAACGGTAAAAGATAGATAAACACTTATTGAGAATAAAATGTTCGTCTTATTAAGACGCAACTTTGTCCTATTGGAGAGAAGTAATTTGACTTCATTTTATAGGAGTTATCTCCCATTATATATTTAACTGATTGGTTTTTCACATGGTACTCTTTTATTATTAATGATAGTGGAAAAGTAAAGAGTGCAAAATGTTGATCTCTTAAAGGAGCAACTTTGTTGAATTTACAGGAAAAGGATTTGACTTCATTTTATAGGAGTTATCTCCCATTATATATGTAACTGATTGGTTTTTTACATGTTACTCATTAACTATTAATGATAAAGGGAAACGAAAGAGTGCAAAATGTTGGTCTCTTAAAGGAGCAACTTTGTTACATTTGAAGGGAAAGGATTTAACTTCATTTTATAAGAGTTATCTCCCATTATATATGTAACTGATTGGTTTTTCACATGGTACTCATTAACTATTAATGACAGAGGGAAACTAAAGAGTGCACAATGTTGATCTCTTAAAGGAGGAACTATGTTACATTTACAGGGAAAGGATTTGACTTCATTTTATAGGAGTTATCTCCCATTATATATGTAACTGATTGGTTTTTTACATGTTACTCATTAACTATTAATGATAAAGGGAAACGAAAGAGTGCAAAATGTTGGTCTCTTAAAGGAGCAACTTTGTTACATTTGAAGGGAAAGGATTTAACTTCATTTTATAAGAGTTATCTCCCATTATATATGTAACTGATTGGTTTTTCACATGGTACTCATTAACTATTAATGACAGAGGGAAACTAAAGAGTGCACAATGTTGATCTCTTAAAGGAGGAACTATGTTACATTTACAGGGAAAGGATTTGACTTCATTTTATAGGAGTTATCTCCCATTATATGTGTAATTTATTAGTTTTTCACATGTAACTCATTAACGGTTAAAGATAAAGGGAAAGTAAAGAGTGCAAAATGTTGGTCTTTTACAGGAGCAACTTTGTTACTTTGACTTCATTTTATAGGAGTTATCTCCCATTATATATGTAACTGATTGGTTTTTCGCATGGCACTCATTAACTATTAATGATAGAGGGAAACTAAAGAGTGCAAAATGTTGATCTCTTAAAGGAGCAACTTTGTTACATTTATAGGGAAAGGATTTGACTTCATTTTATAGGAGTTATCTCCCATTATATATTTAACTGATTGGTTTTTCACATGGTACTCATTTATTATTAATGATAGAGGGAAAGTAAAGAGTGCAAAATGTTGATTTCTTAAAGGAGCAACTTTGTTACATTTTCAGGAAAAGGATTTGACTTCATTTTATATGAGTTATCTCCCATTATATATGTAACTTATTGGTTTTTTACATGTTCCTTATTAACTATTAATGATAAAGGGAAACGAAAGAGTGCAAAATGGAGGTCTCTTAAAGGAGCAACTTTGTTACATTTGTAGGGAAAGAATTTGACTTCATTTTATAGGAGTTATCTCCCATTATATATGTAACTGATTGGTTTTTCACATGGTACTCATTAACTATTAATGGTAAAGGGAAACTAAAGAGTGCAAAATGTTAATCTCTTAAAGGAGCAACTATCTTACATTTACAGGGAAAGATTTGACTTCATTTTATAGGAGTTATCTACCATTATATGTGTAATTTATTAGTTTTTCACATGTAACTCATTAACTATTAATGATAAAGGGAAAGTCAAGAGTGCAAAATGTTGGTCTTTTACAGGAGCAACTTTGTTACATTTACAGGGAAAGGATTTGACTTCATTTTATAGGAGTTATCTCCCATTATATATGTAACTGATTGGTTTTTCGCATGGCACTCATTAACTGTTAATGATAGAGGGAAACTAAAGAATGCAAAATGTTGATCTCTGAAAGGAGCAACTTTGTTACATTTACAAGTAAAGGATTTGACTTCATTTTATAGAAGTTATCTCCCATTATATATGTAATTTATTGGTTTTTTACATGTTACTCATTAACTATTAATGATAAAGGGAAACGAAAGAGTGCAAAATGTTGGTCTCTTAAAGGAGCAACTTTGTTGCATTTGTAGGGAAAGGATTTGACTTCATTTTATAGGAGTTATCTCCCATTATATATGTAACTGATTGGTTTTTCACATGGTACTGATTAACTTTTAATGATAGAGGGAAACTAAAGAGTGCAAAATGTTGATCTCTTAAAGGAACAACTTTCTCACTTTTACAGGAAAAGGATTTGACTTCATTTTATAGGAGTTATCTCCCATTATATATGTAACTTATTGGTTTTTCACTTGTTACTCATTTATTATTAATGATAGAGGCATGGGGTCTTCACCATAGACCCTCATGCCCTTTGACCTTGAAAACTTGTATGGGTCAAGGTCACGTACTAGTTTTTTACCTTTGCTATTTTTAAAGATATTGAAATTATTTTCGTCTTAAAATGTTCTATTAATAATTACGAGTAAATAAAGACATGGCGTTAAAAGTTGTATAAAACTTTTATAAGAGTTATCTCTCTTAGAATGCCAATCTGTAGCAAATAATATTAAATAATTTCTATTTTAAATATTTATAGCAAAGTTATAACATTTTGCAAAAAGATGATTATTTTAAATGTCATCATGTAATACAAAATTAAAATTAATATGGAAAGACCCTCAAATGTTCAACCGAACAGTTGATCTTTAATTTATAATGAGTTTGTAGTAAATTCAATAATTCGATTTATTTTGTAGTATGACGATTTTTTTCGATGAAAATATGTTTTATCACATTTAGATTTAAAGTTCGTACAGTTCTGTGCTATCCTTATTGGTTAAACATAAGTTATGTTTAAATGTTTCATCAACGTGTGTATGGCATTTTATACAATAAATGTTTCCATGAAGATCGACTTGTATTGTTTTTTCAAACTTATTTTCATACCGGATGTCTAAAATAATGCTTTGGTGACGTAATATGTTATGAAATACAGCGCTAAAAATAATTTCGACCTTTCAACTTCGTCAAACGTACGTCCAATATAGGTTTGGTTAGCTGATAAATTGTAAAAAAAATGCAATCTAAGTTTGTGAGTTTTTCTAGGTATGACTAATAGCATTTAATAGGTGTTAATTTGTTATTAGGCAATAAAAACATGTCTCATTTGCCCAGTTTTGGATAAGCAATTTTGTTTTAAAATTAATACGACATAACTTTTTGTGGTAATAACTTCAATTCATATTTCATTTTAATTGTCTAGTTGAAGACCATTGTCGACGCCATTGATGATTTACAACAGTCACAAAGTCAAATCGAAGAAAGAAAAAACATAAGTCATATGTAAGTATTACAGTACAATTAATTTATTCTCTTTCTAACGACATGTATGTGATAGATATGGCGGGTAAACAATAAAAATGTGCACGAAAATGCGATTTTTGAGTTTGTCTGTAAAAGTGCACGCAAGTCAATATAAAATAAAATAAGTTTTCAATATGTTAGACACGTATCCGATTTTCGTGTCTGGACCGGACACTGATGTTGACTAATAAGATACTCGAACAGGGCTTCGTTGTACCTACGTTTTTTGCTTTTCAGAGGTTCTGCGGCTGACACCAATCGTAATGGCAAATTCATCTCCTAAACGCTATCAGTCATAGGTAGTCAATACTTTCAATGGATTCGATGTTTCCCTATAAACCTGACAGGTGTCAGTTTTGAGCAGGCACTGCTTACCCGTCCGGAGCGTCTGAGTGCACCTATGGTTTTTATTGGGTTCGGGTAATTCACTGTTTTTGTTTATGTTTACATCCCAGTTGATGTAATTCTAGTGAAGCTGCAACGAAATCAATCTATTTTCCGCTCGTTAATATTATGAAAATTACAGCATGTTGATTTAAAAAATAACATTGTGATTAAGCTGGGTCTTCTCAGTTCCCAGTTCTCAACCCACAGACTAGCCCAGGGCATCCCCAGGTGGAGAATAGGTAAGACCCTCTCGTTGGGGGAATTTTTAAGTCATAATACGGAAAGCCTGGCCTCGGACAGTGGTGGGTGACGTGTTTGGTGTTTGCCATCTTCTTCCACGGTAAACACCCCTTTGATAGATTTCGAATGCTGATTGTCAAGCACTGACATGAATCAGGGCGATGCATGGGCTAGCTGCCAGCTGATACATGTATTTGAAATTTTTGCTTTTTATCTAGGGCAGATGTATTGTTGATGGGATTAAGGACTAGTGAACAACTGGCACCCTCTTAATGCACTTACGTTATAATACTACATGTACTTATAAATTGTTTAATGAACGAACGTCATGAAGAACAGTTTGACTTCTTTTCACTTTTCAATGGATTAAATTGTCTTGTAGTAAAAGATATAAATTGGACAGGTTAAAGACGATTACCGGACCTTACCACAAAAAATTTAACTGCCTAGTATTTGTCCGTCTTTTTCCGATTATGATTCATCGTCTCTTTCTTTGTATACAAAAGTGCCATCAAGTCAACAGATTCCACTGTTCCAAACAATCATTGCATCAAATTGTATGCATGTAGGCAGGTAACGTATCTTTATGTGTTGACGATGTTGGAATAACAATGATTCACTGAAGAAATCAGGGGAAACGTATTCACAAGTTTGTGTAATTGATCTTTAGCATAAACTTAGTTCTAAATGCCGTACATTACACTGTGTTCAATCCATATCGCGCAACCTTTATCGTTATTTTGCAGTATTTTCCTTTGATCTTTATGTACGGTATTTTCTAATCTCACTCTATTAGCGTGAGATGGGCACATCTTAAGCCACTGTCAAGACTTTGTTAAGGTATCCGACCCATAATTAAAGTCACCGTTTAATTTTATTTTTCGACCAAGAAATATAGCTTAATAAAAAAATATATAAAATTAAATGTATTGTTTTACTATAAGTGAATGTTAACATTTTTTATAAAATGTTCATTGATGGGACATCAAAAATGATCACGTGGTCAATTATGGTACGAATACCTAAAGTAAACACTGCGACGTCACAATGTAACAAATAGTGATTTACAGATTATTGTCCGGTGGCGGATAGGGCATGCCCTTTTGTTGGGAGTTTGTCAGATCATAATACGAAAAGCCTGATCGCAGATCAAAGAGGGTAACGTGTTTGTTCGGAGAATTTCACGTTCCTTCCACGATCAAGACGCATTTTGTAGATATCTTTGTAGCCGCTACAAAAAGCTAAATTTTTCACCCTACTGATACCCCATACTTTCGAAGTTGCATTCCATTCAAATTACCTTTCATGTGGTCCATATGTCCTGAATTGAGTTATTGTTTGTTTACCTGTTCTCTTCCAGAATAATAACTAAAATATTGCTTGATGGACGTAAGGCAAACTTGCAATTAATCAATCAGTTTACCATATATACCCCGATTCTGAAATCTCGGTTACTATCGATTGTTAGGTTTGGAATCTGGTCAAATATCAAGGGAACCAACGGAAAAACAAGAGCACAACAAAGTCAAGGGATGATTTCAAACCCGGATTTAGACAAACATACACAACGAGAAACAAAAATCTCTGGACAAAGTTGATCTAGCGATTACTATTACCCTGCTTAATTTTACTGAAAAATCAATATGCTTCTGATCCATCTAATACATCTATGAAAGTATATCCCGAAGTTTCATTGAAATCAAATGCAAACTTGTTTATTTCTTGTATTATTCGGCAAATGTGACTTTGAATTTTGACGGATTTGACCCTAAATCGATAGGCTTTTGATCCATTTAATATGAAACTATATTCCAAAGTTTCACTGAAATCAAATGTAACCTTATTGAGTTATTGTCCAGAAACATCTTTCTTGTAAAATTGTTTTAACATTTTTTGTGGACCGTGAGCTTGAAATTTGACAGATCCCCCCCCCCCCCAAAAAAAAAAAAAATCGAAGGATTTTACATTACGATCAATTAAGTCATGGTGACGGCCAACTTCTGAAAGAATAATATCAATCTAGGTAGAAAAAACCTTTGTTTTTGTAGCTTATTAGTCAACAACAATTACTGGTCTAGAAAAAACAAAATATCGATCGCAGGATCAAGTTAGTTGTAAAAATGTTCACTTTAATCCGGAGCTGCTAGAACTTTACTATCGATGAACGGGAAGTTGACAATTGGAAAGTTGAAGTCGTCACGTTTATCTCAGAGTCTAGAAGTAGATCAAACTACATGTACTGGTTATGTCTTTAACTTCAAGCTTGCATGGATAAATAAAATGTAAATAGTCACAGAACAGCTTTTAAACATTTTTTCAAAGACTGAAAAATAAAACATTGTAAAAACAAATTATCAAGGATATTCTGATTACTTACACTCTATCTGCATTACAACGGTCTTTTTATACACTACTATTAAAATTTATGATAAAGTTTATAAAACTCATAAAAAATTGCATGCAGTTTCACCCTCGACCAATATCAGACGTAGGGCCTGCGCTCTTCTGGATGATATTAGTGTCTAGGGATTATATGACGGATTTTGATATGTATTATTCTCTATGAAACATCCATCAAACTAAGTTCACGTTGTACCTAGAAATCTTAAACATATAAATCCTGTACCTAACACCAGAGTACTACTCGGGATAAATAGAGTTGTTATACCTGTAAATTTAAGTTAACAAATTAAAACTCAAGAATTGTTATACATTTGTGTATTTTATTATCTCTTTTAGAAATACTGATTTCAGGGATGAAATAAACAGACTTAAAGGTTAGTAGGTTAAGTCAAAATAAAAGAGGACAAAAGTTAATTTTTTGTAAGGTGATAAAAGTCTAGTCGGCAGATTTTTTTAGCAATATCAGGAGAAGAAGCCGGATTAGACAATAAAACCTCCTGACGTACGGCAGAAAACTTGCAATCTTTGTCAATTAAGGTTGGATTCAAGCACAACCTGCACGCATTAAGGCTAGAACCTGCAAACTCAGTGTTGACAGGCACTTAAGCAACAGTAGACGAGCTAACTACTTAAACAGACAATTAATGAGACTCCAAACATTTATAGATGTGGTTTACAGTAGCAACATAACATACAATGTATCTAGTTTAAGATTGTAAAAAAAATATAATTTCTGTCTCCAAGCCAATTTTGCTTTATTTCCGAAAAGCGTAAAACCCTGTATAAATCAGTTACAAATCGCCTAATAAAGATAACATAAAAACGTAATTAGTCATAAAACTCACAAACCGTAAGTCGCAAAGATCAATGGTTTTAACAGTTGTCCTAATTGATATGTGACTGTGATAACATTCAAGGCTATGACAATAGTATTTTCCAAGTTTTGAATTGTCGAAAATACTTTTTAAGTGCAAATTCTGAAAGCTTTCATGTGAATGGAAAATTTTAGGCTTCTTACATTATTGTCTTTGTTTTGTCCTTTATAATTAAGATAAAATGCTTTTAGGGATAGAGAAACAGTTGGTAAAAATCGAGGAAGTCAAAAGAAGAAATGCCAACTCACTTGCGGCAGTCATGGAAATGGTTGGAACTATTTCTTATAAATGTGATCAAATATCTTTTATAATTTCTGATTCAAAGAAAATAATAGACGCCAATACTAAGAAATATAGAGCAGCTGCGACAAACGACAGTACATCCGGACAGTCTAAAACAGACGAGTCGCAGGCACTAAGCAATGGGTTACTAGTTGTAACAACACCAAGCAAAGAAATACCAGTCAAAACAACACCAAACAATGAGATACCAGTTAAAATAACACCAAGCACTGAGGTACCAGTTACAACAACACTAAGCAAAGAGATACCAGTTAAAACAACACCAAGGACTGCGGTACCAGTTACAACAAAACCAAACAAAAATATGCTTGGTACACCAAATAAGACGGTAACAGATACCACAGCTAATCTGAAGAAATATACAACTGTTTCTGGTTATAAAGTCTGTTTAACCAGAGAAACCGAAGACAACAGAAATTGCTATCGCAAAAAGATCCCATGTTTTGAAGGAGAACTATTAAATCCAGTTGTAGAGGAAACCTATGAGAAAGCGAACCTGCCGTCTCCAAATATAATCTTGGAAAATGAGAAAGATAGGCAAGTTAGATACAAAACAGTTTAGCAAATGATACAGAAAATAATGATTTATGACTTGCCAACCATGAAAGTAATTTAATCAAAATTAAAATTAATAACAATGTTGTATAAAACGATATGTGTCAAAGTTAATGAATGTTATAGAAAACTACAGAAAACAAGAATACTTATTGGTCTTAGCACTTCCTACTTTAGCAATAGTACTGACTGTGATCATCTTAATCACGAGTCCAACAATGCTGCATATTTAATACGAAATTCTTCTTCGTTCAAGCATTTACCTTGTTCAATTTTGGAAACAGTTTTAAAATGTTTGTATCAGCATTTTGCATTGCACATGTTTGCCATATATAAATATCCTTTTGTTTTTACTCACTTCATTAGCAGGTCATCCACACAACCCATTCGTTTAGAAGCTTCTGGAAAATCAAAAGGCATAATGACGATGGCCCAGATGGCAGAAAGAGGTAGAATATCTCTAGATAAAAGAGCATGCTCCGTTATTACTTTTTTGTAATTGCTGTCCTTCCTTTTAATAATTCTACAAAATATCACCATTGCTGTTCTGTAACTGTTGTCCATTCTCTTAATACGTCTACTTCGTTATTGGCACCATAATAATACTGCTTGTGTTTAGTTCAGTATAATAATGCAATTATGGCCTTTAACTAATTAATATTCATAATTATTAAATCAAGAAAGGGTTATTTACCTGAGATCCACGGGACCGAGGAAAAACAACTCTTTCGAGATTTAATAATTTTGATATTACCTGAAGGCCATAACTGTATTATTATACTGAACTAAACACAAACAAGAACACATGAATATGTTGATGAGGACTCTGTAGTGCTTTCAATTTGGAGCGCTTTTTGCATGTCGAACAAATAACTAGTTACTTCCCCTTTCAAATTTGGCGCTTTGGCACATCGAACAAATAACTAGTTATTTTGTCTACGTGCACATTCCCCTACTGTTATTTTTCCCAACGGCAGTTTTGAGCGAGAAAAAAGAGTTATTGCTCCTAAAATCTAAATTATTAGTTATTGATTTATAGTAAAGTATAATAATAATAATTTCTATGTTTGTCTAAAGTATTGACTGTTTTATATATTTCTAAAATTCCCGATTTCAGATTTTGTATGTTACTTTATTGACAGCTGTTTAGTATGCAATAAATAATGAGCAGTTGTGAGCAAACACTTATTTGTATATTTATCTTAGTTGGAGTTTTAAACTACTTACATCTTCTATTTATATTCAACGGACGCTTGGAAACGAAAAGTTAAAGATAGTATATGCTTATTTAAGAGTATACAAATTACTCATTTGTACACGTACTGAATAAATCTAAATTATTCCAAGCTGGACGTAAAGCATAATCAATCCATGAAGACTCATTTTGTTGTTTTAATACTGCTCCGGTTGATTCCGCGGTCTGTTCCTTTTTTTATTATTAAATACGTCTTAGTTATCCGTGTTGATTTGTTTTCCTAGTAAATGTTTACTTTGGCAAATATAGCCTTAGCACAAATATAACATATAATACATTATTCTATATACGCATTTTATAATATACCAGAAGATACCCGTTTAATAGCATTTTAAACCGTAATTTACTGCTTAACCACCAGTTAGAGCAAAACATATTAGCATATAATAAATCGACAGGGGAAAAGGATGGGGCAACAAGAACACAATTTTGACTGCCACTGCAAAAGTATAGGGTATTTGGGTAGCGGACGTTAAAAATGTAGCTTTATTGCGGCTACAATGTGCATAGTCTTTTTTTGAAATCTACAGGCGCGAGCTGTCTTTATCGTGCAAGTAGCATGGCACTTTCCAAACACGTCACCCACTACGGTCCAAGGCGAGACTTTCCGTATTATGTACTGATACTTTCGTGGAGGCAGGAACTGGGGCAAAACGACAAACAGATACATACTTCGATACTTACAAAAATGTTTTAAACGGAGGGAATGTAACTTCAATTATTTTGTCGTTGTCATCACCACACTCGTGTTATTTTTCACAAAAAACGCATTTACCGGAAATTATTTATTACATCTACTGTTTAAATTTGTATTAGTTCTACGATCCGGATTAGTTAATTGCCTTTAATTATTGAATAAGGAAACAATAAAGAGGTTTCCAAATTATGAGTTTCAATCTGTACCGTGGTCTTAGACTTCTTATATATAATGTTTAAACATCTAATGTGTGGTTAAAGCGCCATCCCGGCTACACTTTTGAACCTCTTGCATTCAGTAATAGAAATTTAGTAAGGGCTTTTAATTGTAAAATCATATACCATATTTCTTGTTACGACTTGTCTGCGACTGAAATATTAGACAAAATATATGGTTAATTGCGCATGAAATAGTACCTAACAACAACATAATTATAATACAGATAATACAGTAACGTTATAAATAATAGTAGTGGTAAACAAGTAAACGTCTCATGACAAATTGTACACTTATTCGGGCTTCATTTACAAATAACCTCCACTTTTTTCAGAATACGAAAATACCCAGAATGTGCATTCCTTTGAAGAGTGGGCCAATATTGCTACACAATCTCAATTTGAGGGTATGTGACTTAAAAATTCAACGCGTTTTATTTTTTACACGTACAAAAGATATTTTTTAGTTTTTAAATATTACATATAGGAACTAATTTGGTTCCTCCTTGAAAATTTCTTTGGTACTTACAGTGCTATATTTTTCAAGGACTACATAAACTTTACCTTATAACTCCTACGTATTTACTATTGACAGAAGATTAGAAAAACTGATAATATTACTGATAGACCTCGCAATTGGCAAACCCAACTGCTATCCATGGTTACCCTTATTTGTCTTATACGGGTTTTATTTTATATGGATTATAAAAAATACATATTTTTACAGTTGCCTTAAAAATGGTTACAGCATTTGGACAACGGAGTACTCGTGGCCACGACTACGTTATCCTTTTGGACACTTCCGAGAGCATGAGGGGAGAAAAGTTTGATCTGATGGTAAAAACAGCATTAGAATATTTAGAAGGTACATAAACAAGTTTTGTCCTTCAACTATCGTAATCAGATGAATAAACTATACTTATAACAAATTTGTTTGAGAATTATTGTCTAATATACTAGTCTGATTCAGTTTAAGGCACTAAGTTAGTTCTACGTTCATATACTAGTAGTACGTGATTTGTATTGCCACAACTAAAGCAGGTGATAATAAGTTGTAAGAAATTGTACACTTGCAACGTACCACTTGTTCAAAGTTGTAAATTTTGCAAACATTTTACTAAATTATTCCCTTAAGGAAGTCACGTTTTGATGTCGAGTTCATGCCTTCACCTTCAGTAAAACATGCTCTTGTTTCTGATAAAATACTTTGTAGGGTTACAAACAATAAGTTTACTTTTTAACATTCGAGACAATGTTGGACTCGCCAGCTTTGGAGAGGAGACAAAGTTGCTTCTACCACCACTTGCAGACTACGATGATATAAAAAAGGAAATAGGTATGACCATATGAAGAAAAACAAGTTTACTGACAAAAAACAATAGTCAATATTCACTTCATATGTCAAGTTATTGGTTTTGTGGGCAGTATTTTGGCTGTAACAAAAACAAAATAACAAAACATCAATAATTTCGGTGAATATGATGTACGTAGAGTGTAAAATTGTGACTGACACTGGAGTGTACTAGGTAAAGGCGGAACGTTTTGGCCGATTTAGCGACTTCTTGTATCAACACAAGAGGTGATATGAGCGTGCAAGTAACGTAAAACTTTATTAACCCGTCACCTTATCTACCACCAGATGACGCAAAATCTGTAAATCAAACACTGGGAATCCTTCCAGTATTGTCGCAAAACAATACAAAACAAATTTTGAACACATGTCATACATGATAGAAGTTACAAAAATGATTTTTGTGGAATGTTGTGTGCTTATTTTAATTTACATAATAAAACAATGAAAAGTATTGTTCGATACATGGGTCACATGCTGGTTGTAGGAAATATACAAATGCAATTTTTTTTCTGCCATCACTACATGTACATTTATGAAACATACCTTTAAAAACAGTGTACTATAAATATCTCTAAAGTGTATATTGTATTTAGGCAAATTAAAACCCGTTGGACCATCCCCATTGGCAGCAGGACTGTTGATGGCACTTTCTGGCTTGACACACTGTGAGTTTATCTGGATAACGCACTTTGTACACGTGTTAAGTATTGTTCTTCAACACTAATTTATTTACAAATAAATTACTTGTAAAGTAAGAGGTTATTTGTATGTCGATTTTCATATAACACTCATATCAACCAGAGATCTACATATCTACCAGAGGGCCTTTAGGCCCGAGGGTTGATATGGCTGTGATTTTAAAATCGACATATACATGTGTAATAACCTATTTATCCAATACTTTAGAAATTTTGATTCGACAATTTTATTGATATGGATTTTTCTACCGGGTATGCAAATTAATAATAAAATATGATCTTGAATTTTTTAAATAAATATATAACAATAACTTTCATCGATATTTTCTGTTGAGTGAACATAAACATGAGGTATCTTATTGCGTACTTTGAAATATTGAAGTGTCTATTTGTCGAATTACCAACAAGCGCATCATAACTTTAAGGTTTAATTCGTCTAAATCAGAGTGCATTTCGTATTTGTAAGGTCAAAGAACTTTTCCTTTGTTTTTATCCCTGATACACTTGAATAGCAACTCTCGATCTAATGTACGATTACACCAAAATTGAAAAATTTTAAAATTGAAAAATTGTTCAAAATTTAAAATTTTCTTAATGTCTATATAAAAAATTAAAATGTAGATGTTACACGGATACAAACTATAAATTACTAGCTGTGTGATGTGGTTTCCTAGGGATGTGATATGACATCCATATATGTGATATGCCATATGACACCCTTTTGTGATATGAGTTGACTGACATTGTCTGTATCACATATTCAAAAACATTCATATTATTACAAAGTATATGATAATTTGTTTTATCTCTATCAAATCTAAGATAATTGTAAAAGTAATAAGTCAATTCTTTTAATAATGTAATAATCCATAAAAACTAACAAATATTTTTAAATATTACTAGTTTTACTTATGAAGACTTAAATGTTTGTTTCAAAATTATATTTAGCGAGAGCGACCTGATGGTTTTTAATTTAAAGAACACTACAAACTGTTATATAATAAAATAAGCGAATAAATAAATGAATATCAATTAGGTTACACCCAAGGAATTGACAGATATTTTCTTCAGTGTAATAACGTTTAAACTAAAATAAAAATGTGTTCAAACATTCGGTCATATAGTTTAATATATAAACTATTTAGTTCGAAGGAGGTTTTCGTAATCGTCAACCATTTTGGAGCTATATCATTCTTTAGTAAGAAGCTATGAGTATCGGTGAATTCACAGTCCTATATCTTCTGCGGGAAAAAGTGTTCCATATAATTGATAAATGTAAATTAAACAAGATAAGAACATTATAATAATTAATAATATTATTAAATTAGCTCCAAACGATATAAAGTAATTCACAAAAGATAATTTGATTCATTTACTAGACTTTCATATCGAACATCCCAATTATAAACTCTATACGTGCCGCTATTAAATAGGAACTCAACTTGTAATTGTAAATTAAATCCTGACATTGTATGGAAAATATACGTTTTTTATTTGTTTTTCCATGTTCTATAAGAGCGTTTAAGGTTTCTATGAATTTATATAGGTGGTACAACAACAATAGTAAATCACGAATTTAAACCATTTATAATCCTGATGACTGATGGAATACCTACTCGTGTACAGGCATTAAACGAGGAAGATAAAGACGCGAGTGTTGCATTAGCGGTTTCTTCGTTACTGGTAATTTGTATTAAGTAGTCGAGCATTTTAATAACAAGTATTTAAGTGTTTAGGCAGCAGAAATAAAAATAAAAAAGAGTAGAATGAATTTATAATTTTGCATTTCACATGATGACTTGTGAATAGCACTGTTAACGGTTGATAACAAACAATATGTCATAGGCCTCGTGGCCGAGTGGTTTAGGAAAATCGTATACACGTGGTCTGTCAACACTGAGGTTACAAACATTAGTTTAAGACCGGTTCTATGTTCTAAAGTCTGTCTAGTTTTTCTATATTAAATTGTGGAGTGGTTTAAAACATACCAAGCCTTGTTAGACCAAACGCCTGTCGTAGTAAATTGTACAATCTTGGTATCTTTAATTACATTTTAATTACTTCATTATTAGCTGAAAAGATCAGAACATAGAGACAAATAAAATATCACCAAAGATGCAAAGTTATGCAGTTCAGTACTTCTTTTAAATTCCAAGAACTATATATTACATGTATCTTTATAATGTTTACGTAATGGACGAGATTCGGTTTTCAAGAAATTAAAATATGTTCTTTTTATTACATTTTAGACTGGTATGGCTAGAGATCAAGAGTTAAATTCTGCTGTAGCAAACATTGCTAGACGTGGAATTAAAATATGCTGTATTCCATTTGGATCCGCTAATACTCATGTAAGTATGCCTAAACCGGCTAGATTGATGTTGAAACTTTTAATTTACGCGATTTACTGCATTCATTTTTGTGATACAAATTGATACAAATATCGCGAATAGTATGCGTACGTTGTCGAGCGTTTCGTCTTATTCTAAAGAACTAAAAATACTCTAAAACACGTTATAATGGTCATACTTGACACATTATAATGTATTACCGGCCTCACCATGTACGATAGTATTATGATATTAATTATGTATTATGTCCTGGAACAATAGCATTGACTCGTATCTGTCAATACACCTGTATTAGACTTAATACTACTTTATAAGGCATAATATATGTATAGAATTAATAGCTATCCTCAGCCCTTGAGTATATAACGGAAATCTTCTATTAGGTAAAACTATATTTTTACTTTACTGCGCCTTCAAAGAAATAAACAGTATTTTTTTCATTTATACTTTTAACTGCTATATGTTGTACTGAAAATCGGTTCTGAAACGATCGGGATTTTTCAAACCGAAAATTAAATTGTCTTGCTGGTCCGTACATATTAAAGAAAAATGCCATGAGAAAACATATGGTCGCCTGACAGATAAAATAGCATCAATTTCATTTAAATACATAATGAAACAATTGTTGGTTCATTTATAAGGAATATTCAAATGGTTAACCTTAATAGGTTGTTTTTCTATTGGCGAAACCCTCGAGAAGACAACTCATACCTCGGGTTCGCATTTTAATTTTGATAACCTTACATGGAGACAGCACTTGTATAATATAACTAGCTAAATTGTCATTTAAGCTCCTGCTTTAGCATTTATGTTCCATTTTTTTTAAAAGTAAAATGTTCAGTTTCAGCTCGTCGTCAATTTTGAAACTGTAATTTAATGTACATGGTCGTCGTTTTATAAACCCTCGTTGCAATCCTTATGAAGAAATATTGCAAGACAACCGACCGAACCACAGGAGTCGAAAGTTTTTCCGTATAAGGACCTGTATAAAGACCAGTAAATACATCGTTATAATTTGTCATTTTAGTATATTTTAACCAATTAATTCTTGTAGATAATGAATATGATTGTCAATAAAACCTTTGGAAAAATGATACCACCTAAACAAATTCAACGACTGTGCAGAATGACACAAAACTTGGTAAGATTAGATAGATAGATAGATAGATTAGATAGATAGATAGATAGATAGATAGATAGATAGATAGATAGATAGATAGATAGATAGATAGATAGATAGATAGATAGATAGATAGATAGATAGATAGATATTTTTCTAAATCCAACAAAGGATCTTTATCGTGCATGAAGCATGACACTCTTCAAACACATTACCCTATTACCTTCTATAGTTCAAGTTCGCGGTCAGGCTTTCCGTAATGGATATCATGATATAGCTAAAACAAGTTGTGTGATATGTAATCTCTTGAACAATACTATATTTGTCTTTAAATTATTAAGAATGTTATGGGTATGATTTATATATGTAATTCAATTTTCGCTAATTTAGTTACAAAATAACAATGCATGCGTAATCTGGTATGTAAAAGTAATTCTGAGCACACAGAAAATTATTCCTGCCAACTATTTCCCAATTTATTCCAATTGGTACTAATTGTGACATGTGTCTGTTCTCTGATGAGGCTGTTCCTAGAAGAACAGCTGACAAAACTACAAAAAAGACACTGGACCAAACCTTTAGTTTCCCATTCTGCTATAATAATGATGTTTTGTCCCTCGACAATGCTAAATTTGGTGACTATTTGCATTTAACTATCATAGAGTGTTTGTAATTAAAGAAACTATTAATACACTTAGGTTGATCTCCTTCTTAGACCTACTTCACGAAATAGACTCGGGAAAACTACAAATAGACTATACGACAAACTTGATGACTTCAACTTTCTAATTGTGAACTTCCCGTTCATCGATTGTAACATTCCCGCAGCTCCAGCGTATGTTGAGTACATTTCACAACTTATAAGTTATTCTAAATCCATCGATCGGTATTCCAATTTTCTATACCGCTCACTGCTGTTGACTACTAAGCTTATCAAACAAGGGTTTTTAGTACCTAGGTTTATGGTATCCCTCAAAGTTCTATGGTCGTCACTATGACTTAATTGATCGTTAAGAGATATCTCGAATACAATCGCAATTTCGCTCAGTCACAGATAGTCTTTCCTAAATTTGATTTTTTTCTAAGCATGAAAATGAGTAACTCGGCGGGTGTATATTAGAGGCAGGTATTGTTTACTTGTCCGTCCGTTCATCGACATCAACATTCCAGCATCTCCACCGTATGGTGCGTACATTTCACAACTTATACGTTATTCTAGATCTTGCGATCTGTATTCCGATTTTCTAGACCTCTTACTGCTGTTGATTACTAAGCTACTCAAACAAGAGTTGTACCTAGGTTTATGTTATCTCACAGAAACAGTTTCATATACATAATGTTTAGACTGACACCTCTAAAATGACACCGACGGTCATATCAGCACAAGCATTTGCAAGATAATTTTTAATTTTAAAATTTTTTTCCTCACTTATGCAGTAATATTCCAGCTTCTCTTGCATACGTTGTATTTATTTTTCAATTGATTAGGAGTGCAAGAGCTTGTAGTGAGTTTACTGCTTTTCTGCAAACGTCACCAATTTCTTTGGGATAATCTTATAAACTAGGGTAACAAGAAGAAATGACTTGCTTAGTTTGACTATAGATACCATTTTCTTGTGGAAAAAATATTCGTTTGAAAAAAAATCTGGTTTAAAAATACGATTGCAGATTAGTTTGCCAATTTTTTAATTCAATACATTGTGTGATTGTGCTGCGATGATTATTGGATACACCTAATACTGACTAGTGGTGTATGATATCCAACCATTTTCATCAACAAATCATCTCACATACTACAGTTATGGAAGCTATAAAAGCTGGTTTAACCAACACTTTCTTTTGAAATGCCTGTACCATTCAAGACCATTGCTGTAGTTGCTTTTTTTTTTTTGGTTCTCTTTTGGACAGTTTTCTTGGTATTCCGTATTTTGTTATTACCTTTATTTATAAGTACTTTGGTCGTCAACCAAGACCAAATTGATCGCTATGGGAAATCAATCCTTCAAATACGATCGGACAATTTCGCTAGGTCGTGAGTCCTATCTCTGCATTTGACTTTTTGCTGGACTTGACATTGAGTAACTCGAAGGTGCTCTGCACTGCTAACTCGACCGGAGCACGTTAGTGCACCTATGTTTTTATTGGGTTCGGGTTACTAAATTTATTTTTTTGTGTTTTTGTGTTTTGTTTTGCGTTGCATTTTTTTGTCCATATCCGGATTTGTAATTGTCCATTTGACATGTGGTTCTTGTTGTTAGGCCGGTTTCTTTGCAATTTTTCTTAATACGTCTAATTTACACATACCTTTTTTTTAATTTCGACAGAATACAAAAGTAAAAAATCAAAGCTTTAATATTAAAGTCATTCATGAATTCGTGTTTATTTGACATACAAAGCTGATGAATTATATTGTTCAGATTGGGCGTCAGCTTACGCTCTAATCCAATGTTATACATGTACATGTATATGTTTTTCTTATTTAATAAACAATAATGTAATGTTTCGATAACAGTATTGTGACAAGCATAGAAAATCGCAGATGTCTGAAAAAAGTAACTTTACTTACTGTGAATCTTTGCTTTACGTCCAGCAAAGTTTATTATTCCAGCTATATTCGAGATGAAAACAAGTGCCCAAACTATCAAAAAGTTAGCAAAATGTAATAGATCAACGAACAAAACTTGACCATTTACATTTGGATGAAAACGGTAAAGTGTTTCTTTTATTGTGGAGTGTATAATATGCATACTTGGTTTTGAATGCTGACAAGAAGCGTGCCTCCCTCCAGACTATGGTATGCCGCCAGCCCTTATGTAATAAAACTCCTTGTTTCATAGCCTGTTTCAACTTTCGACTCGGCTCTATTTAAGTCATTCTTATATAAGTGTATACAATGTTGCTGATTTACTGTCTGATCAACATAAATTGATAAAAATTTAATGGTAACACTCATCCTATATCTATATCTAACATGTAATCGACGGTCTATCACGCCTGACAGTCCGTCGCAAGATCTTTACCAAAATGCTATTAACTGTGAACTGTGTTATGAATATTGTTTAACGTAATTAACTGTACGAATATGCATTATGCTGCTTCTATAACCATCGAATTATCATTACGGTTTCAGTCTGACGCTTCTACACTGGCAAATAAATTGGAAGCTGAAACTGATATCAATAAAAGCAAAGTCAAAACAGCTGTCACAGACGCAGGCTTACAAGATCACGACAAATATGTAAGAAAGCAGTTAGAAATACATATTTAAACAACAATTGGTACAAGTTGCAATATAGCGGTTGTTGATATTGTCTGTTTTATTGATCCGAAGAAGAAAATACACGATGGCCTAAGATGTGTTAAAAACTTCATTTATATTAAAAGAATAACTATTAAAATTTATTGCATGTTCTAAGAATAAACTAAAATATACCACTCGCAATGCTATTAAGTTACATTGATTGACTGAATTGTTGCTGAATGAGCGGTACTTTAGCTATAATAAGAATCAGAACAAGTTACCTCACAATAAAGTAAATCAATTCGAAAAATGCCATTTAATAAAGGACAAAACTTTGACCTATGACTGTCACCGAATGTGATTGAGTCGGGACTTCGAGCTAAACATTTTACCCACTCTCACGATACCGAAGTAATGTTACTCTGTGTGACATTTCATTTTTGTGGCGTTTCGTGTTTAATAAAATGTCGTCAAAGATACTAATGTTACTACGACAGACGCGCGTTTCGTCTACTAAAGACTCATCATTGGTGCTCAAACCATACAGTATTTAAAATCCAAATTATTAAAATGTTGCAGAGCTTTCATAACCAAAATTGAAAAACGTTATGGCAAATCCTGCTATCTACACCTTGAAAAAAGAAAAAACCTTAGAATTAAAATAAATTTCGAAATTTGACAGCAATAAAAATAGACAATGACTTTATTACTGAAACAATCAATGATATTCCTGTCAGCACCGAAGTGTGACTACTAAGCTGGTGATACCCTCGGGGGCTAACGGTCCATCAGCAGAGGCATCGACCTAAATAAATGTCATCAAAGATACCACGGTTAATAGAATTTACTACGCTAGTTGCGAGTTTCGTCTACTAAAATCTAAAGTGGCCCTCAAAACCAAACAAAATTTAAAATCCAAATAGTTAAAATGTTGTAAAATTTTATCACCAAAATTAAAAACGTTATGCTAAATCCGGCAATGTCTCATTTAAGTGCACCTAATGTTTTAGTTTTATAAGGTAACACATGATAATTGTTTAAGGATGACATCACAGACACAGTTATGTCTTTACTGGATCCAGTATCACAATATCATGGAAAATTCAAACAAACAAAGTGGCCTGCATTGCCATTAGGAACACGGGTACGCAGAGGTCCAAACTGGCATTGGGAAAATCAAGACTCGAACTTGGCAGGAACAGTAATTGGAGCCGATGACGGTGGTAAATTTTTTTCAAATGTTACAACATGTAAAGGTTAACATCTACTTAATAGCCATTCAGTTGCTGCCGTATTCAAAAGTCGGGCTCAAAAGAACCAAAGTAGTCCTACTTTCACTTTGCATTAAAATTAAATTGTCATTCTGAATAAACTTGTTTAAAATTAAGTTTATATGATGCATAAGTATTTTAGAAGTGAAATAAATTCAAATTTATTTAATTCAATCAACTATTAGACTTCACTGACTGGCACCTGTTTATATCTGTCTGACAACTGAAACTAGCTTTATTTGATACGTCTTTTTGTAAATTTTACAAAACATTCTAATTAGACTTTAAACTTGTTAAGCCGGTCAGATATATTTTTAGCGAAGACATTTAGAGAAAATAACGTTGTCACTAAAGGTGAACTTAAGGTAAATTCAGTATTCTATAAAATGTTATAATGGTCAGCTAAATAAATCATTTAGTAGAGATTAACCATATAAGGGAGTCAAATGTCTTGCCATATTATTTCATTTCGATATTCTATACTTGTCCTTCTTGTTAAGCCGGTCAGATATATTTTTAGCGAAGACATTTAGAGAAAATAACGTTGTCACTAAAGGTGAACTTAAGGTAAATTCAGTATTCTATAAAATGTTATAATGGTCAGCTAAATAAATCATTTAGTAGAGATTAACCATATAAGGGAGTCAAATGTCTTTCCATATTATTTCATTTCGATATTCTATACTTGTCCTTCAGTTTTATTTATTTATAAAACATGTCACTGTTAGGTTTTGTATACAGTTCAAATGGCAACTATCAATCACTGAGACCAGTTTAAAAACGACTTCAGGATGTGATTGCTCGATTTTAACCTTAGTTGGCAATGATTGCCGTAAAAAATGTTTGCTTAATCTTGGAAACAAAATAGAAAACTAATTTTTGAAACCTACCTCATTTTTCTCAAACGTCAGCTATCGCGTTGTCAACTTACCGTCGCCTCGGAGTGTACTTAGGATTTATTGAATTAATGTTACTTATCGTCCAACGTGCACTATTTCAGGACATGTGGTGCTTTAGGTATACCGATATGATCGTATATAATTAAGATTCTTTTATTTCTATTTGATTGTGATATAATTTGTAGATTTCACGTTAAAATTGTCGAGCAGAATATTATCCTTTCTCCTAATTTTTCTGTATAAAATATATTTATCGTTTCAAGATAAAAACAATATTTTAACATTGTCATCAAATATATTCAAACAAAATGATTTTCTCCTGAATAATCAATAGCGTTGTTGTTAGGTATGATTTGGGTAGAATGGGACAGTGGTCACAAAAACGTCTACCATTACGATGAAGATAGCCATATTTTTGACATAAAAGCGGTAAACGAGCCTCGCATACTTGTTGACGATCTGATTGCAGTTGGGTGCAAGGTAAAAAGAGGTTAGTGTCTTCATTACTGGTACATCCTTGAAGTAGATAAAGTTTTTTGTATGACATGTCTTCTGTTTTATATGTAACGAATTTAATTGGAAGCCATGGTACACTTTTGCTACCATTTGACGTAATGGATTCTTAAACATTGCCGAGTGGTTAAGGAAGTTCGCGTGATCACATGGCCTGTCAACACTGAGGTTGCGGGTAAATCGACTCCAATCTTAATTGACAGGGATTGCCAGATTCCTTTTTAATGTCAAGGGCTTTCTACGGATTCTCAGGCTTCCTGTCTTGATAAAACTGGACGCGATGATAGAACTGAAAAATCACTAAAAGTGGCGTTAAACACTATTCAAACACACAAAAATGTTAATCATTTCGTGAAAAACTATTTGGCCGTGTATTCCATTTTTTCGTAAGCAGTCATAAAAGTTAAATTTAAGTTGACATCCGACTTTTGTTCCCGGTCTCGCATTCAAATTTAATCGTTATCTTAATTTGATTTTAAAAAAAAACTCACTCTCATAACTTTAGTTTAATTACAGCAAATCGTGATTTAGCTAACGATCACCACTTTTGCATTTGGCGAATCATTGGGGAATAATGCAACTTTAGACTTAAAATCGATCAATGAAAAGGATATTATTAGATTTGTTACAATATTCAGAAAAAGCATTTCTATCCTAATATTTATTGATTTAAAGCCGTGTAAACTTGTGATACTTAGGAAAGAATTGGAGGTTTAAAGATCAGGATGGTGGAAGAGGTAATAGAGGAACAGTTCTACGAGTGGAACCAAATGGAAAAGTTGTGGTATGACACTTAAATGGTTTTAAGTTACAACAAATAAACAGGTCTCAGGAACTAAAAACACAAAACATTCAAGAAGTGAATATGTTAAGGTTTTGTGTGTGGGTGTGTGCGTACGTTTGGATGTACGTTTTACAAATATTATACATGTATAAAACATACATATAAATATAGCTGTAATGAACTAGAACTTATATTTGATTCTTATTATTGTTTTAAATTCCTGCCTTATTTAAATACTAGGTTAAATAATAATATATAGCTGCCCATGTTTTATTTACATGTATTATTTCAATATGTGATGCATTATATGAATGAATACTTTCCCACGAGCGTAAGCGAATCTTTTCATTATTTCCAGATATTAATTATTTCGATTCTGATATAAAAAATGTGAAATTCCCAGTTTGGTGCCTAACATGTAAAGTCGTTGATACTGTTTTAATTTGTTAAAACATACAGTTGAAGATAAACGAAATAACATATTTATAAACATATACAATTCAATGGGTGGTGAAAGTTTAACGTGACGTAGCAGACGCAAGAAAGCAAAGAGGAAGGTAAAATATAACCGAGTACTTACCATTATATTGCGCACTCTTACCACGTTTTTTGAGGACGACATTATTTGTTCAAATTAAAAAAAATCGAAATAAATTCACGTCATATGCATCTATTTTTGTTTCTAAAATGTCCTTAGGGCTCATATTAGAATAAAAATTTCCATGTTGAATGTTACTGCCTAATACCAGTGAAGTTTGCAAGTAATGATCTGTGCATAGTTTGTTGGAACGTTGAACACTAATGGAGTTTCACTTTTTGTGGTTCAACTACAATTCAACATACTTCTCGACAGGTCTGCTGGGAAAGAGGAAGACTAGGCATTTACAAATTTGCTGCTGATGGAGTTTTTGAGGTTGAAGTCTGGTAAGTAATAATAACATATTTTCAGAATTATAAATTTCCATATACTAAGAACTCGAACCTAGAAAACCAGTTATACCATATCTTTGATCTACAATCCTTTTGTGGTGGTCTGGTAATACAAGGCTATAATATTTTTCTCATATACCAAGTTTCTGAAATAACGACAGAATTACGCCTTAAAACAATGGAAACGGTTTCAAAAGGCAAAAGTTAAAATTTACTTTCGTCAAATATTAAAGGCTTTCACAGATGGCAGCGGGTAGCGTGCTCAAAATCTGCCTAATGCTTTAGTGGATTTTTGTTCGTTCGGAAGTTGGTACCGGAAAAACACTGTCACAAAGTGAACTTAGAAGAGCACTAAAATAACTTTAAAGGTAGACTTAAAAATAAATTAGTCATCGATTAAATAATTTTTTTAATAAATTTTAACAAAAATTTCAGACAATTTTTTGCCATCATCTGTGAAACGTTCTTTTAAAAAACAATCATGATATTCATATGATGTCACAATTACATAGAAAAACGTCACACATGAAAATTCCATTAACCATACGATATTTAAACAAATACAGTTTTTCTAATAACTCTAATGTACATAATAATGACCATCACCAGTAACAGTGCAGCGACAGGTCCCATGTTCAACTTCTAAATTTAATAAAATGCAATATAGACATATGCGTTATTTAAAAAAAACACACTTATCAAAAAACAAACAACAACATGAACAAAAAAGTAAACTAACTGTAACACTTGCAAATATCCACAAATAAAACAATATTTCCGCCAACATAAAACATCCAACTGGAATTGATCCATAATTAATTATCAGATGTAAACTTATTGCCTGACAATTCTAAATGGCACAATATTTCTGCCACAAAAAACATCCAACTGTAACTGGAACTGATTCATAAAAACAAACGAATCCTTACTACAATGTTATTTCAACATAAAACACATTCCAATCACATATTTTAGCAAATTATAAAACTTTTAACTGACAAAAATTCTAAAACCTCCGAATATGCACATTTTAAATTTGTTTCGCCTATGGAAACCGTATGTCAGTGTGACTATTTTCGTTCATGGCCCTTAATTTTCATGGTCGTCTTACATGAGGTTTCAAATAGGGGAAATTGGGTTATGAAAGTAACACTGATCAAGGACTGATAGCTGTTATAAAACTGAGGTGCTTTTATGAATGAAATTTGGACTTTAAACTCAGTCTGTACATCAGCAAAAAGGGGTGGAGAAGGACACTCTGTCCGAAAGAGCTTTTACGTTTGTATGACCTACCGGCATATGCACATAACCAAAATATATTCATATGGTCTCTCCAACTGAATTCTTACCCAAAACACAATTTAGAAACTAATTAGGGGTGATAGAAAAAGCAAGTTTAAAATAAGTTACATTAAAAACTATTAGTATAAATTTAGTATTTTATCGATAATCCCTGATGCGTATACTCATTCTGTGACTAATCGCGCATTTTGGCAATGCCTACTCCATTTCATTACGTCCCGTTTTTTTATATACTTCCTTTATAATTGAGTTACGTGCCTTTATTTAGTTCTGTCCCTTAACGTTACAACGATATATTATAACCGTTTATACCTTTACCAATGGCCTGATTATCTCTGTTGGGATAAAACTGTTCGGAGATAAAAGGAATATTGTATACTGTTGTTAAAAATTTGGGAGGAATTGCTGGTCGCAAAGCTCGGGTAGATCTGTTGTCAACTGTAAGCAAAGACACTGTAACTCCTCTTGCTGTGTAGAAATTTAAACTTAAAACACTTTTAAACCTTTTAAACCTTTGCCGTTTTGCCACAGTTTTTTTAAACTTGACCAGTCTGGAACATATCGAAAGCTTGTGTAGATTCAGTTTAATGACAACGCAGTATTTGAAATGTAATAAAGAAGTCAGGAAACATTAAGAACCTTACACAATTTTGTTTATAAACATAGTCAACCCTATGTGCGAACGAAAAATCTTAGTTTTGGTCACGTAACAAAATTGGTCAAACAAAATTAGAATCGATTCTTGGCAACAATATTATCCATAGCTTTGAAGTCGATTGAAATAATTTTTTTTCCACAGTGAACATAACAGAACTTTACATTCACACGATGTTATAGAGTCTGAAGCCGATATAGACGAGAAACCTATCGAGTCTGATGGACCACTTATTCTACCATCTCACAAAAGTAGTAAGCTATTGATCGACGTGTATTATGTTATATATGTCTTATTGGGGTCATTTGGGAAACGAAATGGAACAAGAGAATGAAACATTTGACTGCCAATGGAAGTTCTATATGGAGGTTTTAAGGAAACTAACTTATTTAAGACCTATCTGCATATGGTGTTCAATAGGAATCATTTCCCGACTAGTCAAATAACCTGTACAACTACAAGACTTTATAAAATCAGATACTTGTCTGCTCACCAATGCCAAGGGAATAATATATGGGCAAGCAAAAACTGCTATAAACAGTGCTAGCGGGGTTTTTTGTCGTTACAAATTGATTAACGATTTGTTATCTCTTACTAACCATTTTCACGTTTATCAAACGACTGAAAATACCTTTCTCAAATGGAAAAAATTCATATACTATTTAGCACGTAACATCAACAGTCTTTATATGTTTTTATATTGCATCTAGCTTACTCAGTTTTGACTGTACCTACATGGAATTTGCTTGAAATCAATCCGACTTTGCATCTAGCTGACTCAGTTTTGACTGTACCTACATGGAATTTGCTTGAAATCAATCCGACTTCGTCATAAGCCCTGTATGAAGCATAATCAAACCTGTTTTATTCTAAATCTCGAACTGTCTTGATCTCGAAACAATCTCTTATCTGAAAAGTTCACCCCTTTTTTGAAGTGGTAGTTAGGTATATGCTACCTTTAGTGCCATTATAAACTTCTTGTTGTTACCAATTTAGTATCAAAGAAATGTGGTCGATCATAATTTTCTTCTCAAACTACTTTTTCTAACTGCTATATTGATCGGTTATATGTGAATGAAGGTAATAACAAAATACCGAACACCAAGGAAACTTTCAAAAAGACAATCCATAAATTAAAGTCCTAGGAACCGGCAAATATTATAATCAACAACCAAAAATATAGCAAATACAGCAAAGGACCTGTCTTTTAAAAAAATATGAGTTAAACCAAGTTTTATAGCATGCCAAACCTCCGCATCCATTACGGTTGTATGTGTGTTGGTTTATTGATGAAAATGGATGCATATCATATACCACTAATCAGTTATAGGTGTATCGAACAATTATCGCAGCACAATCACTGAATATTGAATTCATTATTTGGAAAACTATCTGCAATCATATTTTCAAGCGAGATGGTATCAAAAGTTAAACTTACTGAATGCCTGGACAAGGTCTTTTTCTTTGAACCTTGGTTAATAAGTTTACTCGGAAGGAATTGGTGATGTTTGCAAACATCGGTATACTCACTACAAGCTCTTGCATACCTGATCAATGGAGAAAGACCGTATTAGAAAAAGCTTGAATATTGTTGCATAAATGAGTAAAATCTATAGCTTTGAAATTAAATTCGTCTAGTTTGTAGTATTCTTTTACTAAGATGACCGTTAGTGCCATATTCGAGTTGGTGTAGATGAAGTTGTTTCTGTGGTTTCTTTAATTTCCAGTTCTGAAAGATATACTAACGGTAGCCAGTCGACAAACTGAGTGCTGTTATTTGAAAGGACATCATCAGTATACAACATAACAAAAATATGTGAAATTAGAGGACCTCTGCTCCTTGTTTTAATAAGACTTTAAAGATGCTTTTTCTATATATTTTAAACACATGTCTTTGTTAAAATTAATTATATTTCCAATTAACAAAGGTTATAGAAAAATATTAATTAGTTAAAATATTATTTACAATTTACATGTAGGATTTGTATGTATTCATGAACATATAAAACTGTGCCATATCGTGAAAATGTACATTACTTAAAGCATATATCGATGCGTATTATCCAAATTATTGTAATGGGTCGTAAAAAAAGGTTCCTGGATTTAATCCTCAGGGCTGCCAAATATTCACTGGGTATGTCAGATTATTGTAAGTCTTGTCGCGGACCAAGTATTTTATCATAGTTAGTTTTACTTTTTTATTATTTATTGAATAATTAATTGTTATTTACTTTAAGTGAAACCAATAACTGCAACTTGGCAATACTTAGACGTGACTGGAAAATACATGTCATTCGATGAAGAAACGAATGTAAAAATAGAAAGAGCATACAGTAGAAAATCTAAGGGAAAAACTATAGTGGAAGTAGACAAGACAATGTATGTAGTTTAGTAAAACAGCAACTACTATCAACGTTGTCTGGTATTAAGTATTAGTAACGTGTTCAATGTATGTTCTATTTTCCTGGTATCCATTTCGACATTTCTTTCTTAATCATGTTCGATATTCATGTAATACAGTTATTGTATTTAATGAAGTTCAGGTTATATCTTTAACAAGAAACGTGGCCATATTACGAAACCAGGTTTTCAACGATTTAACAATTAATTTCCGTAGTAGACTAAGCGAAATCTGTTTTTTTTTCTATTTTTAGTAACAGAGACCTTGATTCTATTTTTAGTAACAGTGAACCTGACCTTAATCCGACTGCCTCCAAATCCAATGCTAACCTAGGTCTTCATTGAAGATTGCTATATCCAAAGTTTCAGCAAGATTGGTTTATCCAAACTAAAGTTATTGACCGGAAACTATTTTAGTAACATTGACGTTTACCTTGATCTGACTGGCTCCAAGTCCAATCCCATGCTAGGTCTTTATGCTAGCTTGCTATATCCAAAGTTTCATCAAAATTGCCTGATGCAAACTCGTTATTGGCCGGAAACCCTCTGTTTGACGCCGCCCGCCCTCCCGCGTTACCCAATTCTAATAAGCAGGTGTTTGTTGAAAACATAGTTAATTATTAGGGGCCTCGGTAGTTCGTCTACTATTGATCATGTGGTCTGTCAACACTGAGGTCGCGGGTTCGAGTCTCACTGTGGGCAGGGTGTTCTCGATTCCAATCTTAATTGCCAGTTCCTACAGAAGGTCGGGGTTTTCTCCGAGACCCTCCGGCATCCTCACCCAATAAAAACTGGACGCCATGATATAGCTAAAAATTGCCGAAATGGCGTTAAACGTCATCAAAACAAATAATTGTATAATTATTAAATCTCGAAAGGGTTATTTTCCTCGGTCATGCGCGGACCTAGGAAATATAACCCTTGCTTTATTTATAAATTACGGATATTACCCTCACTAAAGTTCATAATTGTATATTATTTTGCTTAAAAATGCATTATTCTGAAAAAATCACACTTTTTGAAAATTGTGTTGAATTTGTGAATAAGCTATTCTACACTCTTAATTTTTCTAATTGAACTTGGTGGACTAATTTGTCACAAACGTTAAAAGGTTGAGCCTGCAACATTTTGTCGAAACAATCATTTAAGTTTTTTACTGAAATAACTGTAAAAAGGCTTTAAACGGCTAGAAGCCTTTCCTTTATTAAGGTAATTTTTACATATCAACAAAAAATACAAACACCTTCCTGTAATTCGCTTCTTCTCGATAATTTTTGTTTTCAGACATCTTGTCTTGTTTTCAAAGATGATACTAGAAAACCAGTCAGATAAAACAACAGTACCAGTACAACGTTTAGGTAATAAACGTCAAGTCATAAATATGTTTTGAAATTGTGCAACATAACTTTTTAGAATATAAATACCACATTCATACTCTCTACACGTAGTTCAGTTTTCATAGAACCGTTAGAGTATAATATAATCTTTATAAGCAAAAGCAACAATTATAACTTTTACTTTAACTTGAAAGTGTTTCGATTTTATCTATATAAATACATAACTGTATATTAAGGTTTTCTTAATGCCAACGAACAATATTTCAGGTGTATTCATGACTAAATCTAAATTACAAACAACAAAGGAAACGGAATTTCGACCGTCAGTGAATGCTTGGTAGAGACGGAAAATTAAGCTTTTTGTAGTGGCTACAATAATTTTACTCATTTGTTAAATAATTTACATTATCTTTATTGTGCAAGGACCGTGGCACTCTCCAAACAAGTTACCCACTATGAATAGCGGTCAGACTTCGTTTCAATACCTGACAACACTACACGAGAGGACCACTCGTATCCTGCAGCTCTGTGCGTCCACCAGTATGATACGATAAAAAAACCTATGCTATGCAACCAAATAGGAACATAAAGTTTTGCAAAACACAGGCATGGATAACTCGTTAAATCTTCTGAACATTTTTAGACCCCCCGCAAACTAGTTTGGGGGGTATATAGGAATCGCCCTGTCTGTCTGTCCGTCTGTCTGTCTGTCCGTCTGTCCACATCCCTTGTAAGCGCTTCTCCTCCTAAACCGCTTGACAGATTTTGATGAAACTCTACATATGAAGGAAGTACATCATATGTAGATGTGCATGAAGAATTTTCGTCGCTGTCGGATATTATTCACGGGGAGATAATTGGACTTAGACTTTTAAAATATAGTATTCAGTGCGGGACCTCGTAAGCGCAACTCCTCTTAAACCGTTTGACAGATTTTGATTTTGATGAAACTTTACATGAAGGAAGTACATCATATGTAGATGAGCATGAAGAATTTTCTTCGCTGTCGGATATTATTCAGGGGAGATAATTGGACTTGAAGCGAAGCGGGGGGTATCCCTTTGTGAGCGTGCTCACAGTCCACACTTGTTTATACTGACATTTGAATAAAACTTTCTGTACAAAGAAGGTTGACGTTAAATGTACATTTAAAAGGTAAAAGATTGGCTGCGTTATGTCGATTGAAATATATATCTGATATGTTTACTACAGAAACTAGCTAGCACACGATAAATTTGTTTAGGCTTATAGTCAGTTGTTTTATTGTTTATTGCCATGGAAACAGTAATGTATGGGGATTTGGATAATTAAACATTTTAGAGGCTACAATGTGCTACCAACTTCTCAAAGTCAATTAAGGTCTTTCCATAGTGCAAGCAGCGTGGCACTCTGAAAACACGTTACAAAGATACTTGTACAACTGAAATTTCTAATGGGCATTTGATTACATTTGTAGAACACCTGACAGAAAAAGACGGAAATGACGAAACAAGATTGTAATAACAGGAAAAGTTGTATGACGTGAAATATGGATAATAATAGAGATTACGCAAAATATATACCTTAAACATTCAAAATAATGCTTAAATGTAATTGTAAGAACAAATTTAGAACCATGATTTTGTCGTTACTTTTGAATGCAAATGCAAAACAGATCGTAAATCTATTGGAACAAATGATGTCACAGGTTACGCTATTAGAAATTAGTGTGCAACTACAATGTTTTTGTGAAAAATAAACCGGAAAATTCAACATAGCATAAATATTGTGGAAGTTCTCAGGAAAATCGGTTTTATTTTAGAATAATTTTCATTGTATAAGCCCAAAGTGAATTGTTAATTTTTGTTAAGCTTAAAACATATATGTAAAAATATATTTGTATTATTGTGCTTGTTTTAAAGTACCTATAGATATTGTTATATACTTGTAAATAATAACCTTTTTAAATAATTGAAACATAGCGTGTAATTACGTTCTACATTTGTACAAAATGCGTTATTAGAATCCGATACGATATTAAAAAAAATCTAAGAACAAATTCAATTTTGAAATATGCTAAGAAACATAGCTTATCGTGTTCATTCGCGATCATCTATTATCCTTTATGGAATTCGAAATGCATATTTAATTTAGGTATTGAAAATTTGATATCACATTATTTGGTGCATCGTATTTTTTAATTTGTTTTCTAATTTAGCAATAAACTGGAATTGCACTAGTTCATATATGCATTTTAAATTAATATCAGCACAAATTCTATAAGCCCTAATTGAATAGTTGATTTGTGATATGTAAAAATATATATTTGTATTATTGTACTTGTTTTAAAGTAGCTAATAGATGTTATTATATGACTGTAAATAACTAGGATTTTTATTGGTTCAAAGGGTATTT
Organism: Limnoperna fortunei; assembly: GCA_944474755.1. NCBI lineage: Eukaryota > Metazoa > Mollusca > Bivalvia > Mytilida > Modiolidae > Limnoperna > Limnoperna fortunei. Next base: position 27,918,272 of record OX104116.1, read on the forward strand.
TGCGTATTATTGCAAAAATATGAAAATCACCGCGCAATTATGCACGCGAGGTGATCATTACTTGTGTAAGCTTCAACGTTTCAACGTGCACCCAAATATATAGTATCAGGGAAAATCCGAACATTTTTTGAAAGCCTTCTTTTGATATGTCGATATTTTCGGATTCACTTATTTTAAGCAATCGTAAATTCGTTCACATTACTCGAATGTCGTCTGGTGTGGAAAATGGTTGTGTCAACAACGACAACAAGTAAGATCAATGATGAAGAACTCCAGGTTCTGTTAACATAGAAAGACGCCAAAACCACCAGGCAAACAACTGATTCCGCAGTGCAAACTGTTAAGTCATATGTAAGGGAAAACTCACATGATGAAAACTGTAAAGAAATGTCGTGCAGCCAGTTAGATGCCAACTTGTCACGGTTTTATGTGGAAGCAAGAACAGAAGATGGCAAACTTTATAAGAAATCGAATTTACGATCTATTCCTATGGAATTAATCGTCGTTTGTCAAATAAACCATATGGAAAGGCTATTATTGAAGATAAAGAGTTTAAAACTAAAAATGTTTTTGTTGTATGTGTCATAGAACAGTTGATAACTTAAGATTTCAGTTAATATGATTTATCAACACTTCGAGATCTACAATCATCTCGCTCGATTGCCTCGGTTATTATCTGACCTCTTGGGTTGATAAATCATGATATTACCTCATCTAAAGTCATTATTAATTGTATATTGTTGTATACAAATAAATATCATCACATTATTCGCAGCAAATCTTTTCAGCGACAGCAACATTCCAACAGCTCCAGCGTTTGGTGTGTACATTTCACGACTTGTACGTTATTCTAGATCCTGCGATCGGTATTCCGATTTCCTAGACCTATCACTGCTATTGACTTTCAACCTATTCAAACAAGGATTTGTTGTACCTAGATTGATGCTATCTCTTCAGAAGTTCTATGGTCGTCATCATGACTTAATAATCGTTATGGGAAATCAATCTCTCAAATGCGATCGGACATTTGCTCTGAGTCATAGGTCATGTTTCTTGGATTTGACTTTTCCTAGACATTCCTATGAGTAACTCGACAGATGTCTAATTAGAAGCATGCACTGCTTACTCGTCCAGAGCACCTTAGTGCACCCATTGTTTTTATTGGGTTTGAGTTACCCTCTTGGTGTTTTTGTTTTAAGCCGTGTATATTTGTCTATGTCTGTATTTGTAACTGTCAGTTGACTTTTTAGCTCTGGTTGTTCGGTCGGTTTTCTTTGCTATTTTGTATATTAAATTATAACACAATAGTGCAGTTTTGTGCAACAACATACATTTTGTTGGAAATATATATAACTACATAATATTGCATGAATAGTTTCCATCGTAAAATATTTATATTGCACTCGAAAATTCATGCAATATAATAGTCTGCTCGTTTAGATATTCACCAATACTCTCTTAAGATGTAAATGATATAGCAGAATATTTGTAGTACCTTTGTTTTTGTTTTGCTGCAGTAAAAACGCATCAAGGACTTGAACATAGCGAAGGAAAAATTGTTTTTAGTTGAATATTTTAGCAGCACTAATTAATTAGTTACCTCAGAAATAATGTTAGCTGTAATTATGTAGATTATGTGTTTAAAATAATTTAATCTAATAATAAAATAATATATGATCATCAGGTGGTTTCGTAAGTTATTTGCACAAGTAATGGATTTTCTAGAATAGTGAATGTAGAAAATAGTTTTCCCAAAACGGCAAGCAGACTTACATTAAAAAAAATGTAAGTTGTGTTATGCGACATGTTTACTAACATTTATATACTTACAATTATTATACCTCATGAATATTAATTACAATATAGTCAATTTCGTTTGGTTATATTTGAACATGTGATTTCAATTTATTTTCCACTACATGACCACCAACTCTGCTCTAAAAGTCAACATTTGTCACGTGACTAATGTTGACTTGTCAATATTGGTCACATGACATATATTGACTTTTGGAGAAGTTCATTTCACGTCCACAACTAATTGTGGAGAAATGGATCATATCTTCAGACATGTAAAAACAGTTTATTTGTTAATTGTTAAATTGTTGCTTTTATTGTTTAAAAAAATTACTCTAAAAATGAATTTGCCTTATTGATCATCCCCCGCCTACCCCCCAAAAATAAACTATTGTATTCGGTATAATAAAACGATTGATTTCTGCTTTAGTGGTCAGCAGCAGGAAATAATGGACCCTCGACCTGGACGATCAGTTTTGAAATTTTGGGGGCTATGTAAAATTTGATCCTTTTCAAGAATAGTAGAGCTGCCAGCATTTATATCATTTTCGTTCACCGGTGTGATGTATACACAAAAGGCGAAAGAGCGTGGGTACAAAAGAATAATAGTAACAATACGACTACCCGAATTGTCTTCAACATCAACGTAAACTCACGACCACAGAACACAAATTCACCATGCTATGTACCAGAACATGCCTTGGCTTAACTCTAAAAGGGATATTATTTAAGCTTCTTACATGTATGTTTTAAAGAAAATATCATCAAATTCTTTATAACAATGTTTTAGGTCATACCCAAGTATAAGTGTATACTGAAGTGATACAAAAGAAAACGTATCAAGATTCCTGGTTATTTACTAAATAGAAAAAGGGCATAAAAGAATGATTTATCACAAAAGTGGTGTCTGTTTTAGGAAGCATTTAACGATTAAACTATGTTGTCTTTTCTATTTGGATTGTATTGTAGGACTTTCATAACTGTAAGACATGTCTCCAATGTTATCAGAAGAAGCAGGCTTCACTATTTTCTTAACACTGTTTTTTGCTACTGATTAACCATTATCACAGGTATAGTTTCTTTGGGGGAGATGTTACCATTTGTTGTTATCAATTCCATGTTAAATTGAGGGAAATTCCTTTCCTGATGTTTGGTAAGGTCTGTATTACCTGCTGTATGTAAAGCACATCCACATTATCTTACTTATTTGTGTTTTTATGTTCGTTAGACAGGCATCACTTTTCCTTATTTTTAATTTTTAGATAGTTCGCCTTTGCAAAAGGTTCAAGAAGAAATACTGTTTATTAACAGTATGCGTTAATTTAACCAGACCCATTAACTTCAAATGAGTAAAAGGGTGCGATCAAAATGACGTTCAGACTGTGGTCTTCTTGAAAAATACTGCTAATATTTTCTTCAATGTGAAACTATTTTTATTTAAATGATATATGTAACATAAATATTATAGACACAGTCCTATAATAAATCGCAAGATAATTATTTTAAAATTGTATAACAAAACTAAATGCAAACCAATCTTTATGTTAAAATGTAATTCAACATTGTCACTATAACTGGAAATGAATTTGTAATAGAATTAGTACCATAGCCAAGTAACAAGCATGACAGTAATGCTGTTCCTGTCAAAGAACCATTAGGTAAAGATCACCAGCAAACATTTAGACATGCTCATAGACATATTTTCCTATCCATTTGGGCTACAAATGTATTAGCAATGTCCTCTGCTGAGGAACATTGGGACGTGGTAAGAAAAAGAAATTACTAGTGTCTACTAAAATGCTTTAAAACCTGTTTTCAACTTTCCAGCATTAGAAAAATTTAAATTCCTTGTTGCTATATGTATTAACATGAAAACAATTTCTTAGCCCAAGTATCCAAGACTTTTCGTTTCAGCTATATTCAGGTGTCAACCTTTTAATAACAAATTATGATTAACAATCACGTAAAAATAGATCTCATACAATAATACAAATAAAAACACAAAAAAAACATTAAAACATATACACATATCATAATTGTCAATAAATTTATTTGTATGAATGTTTTGGATGATACATTTTGAAACTACTTTGAAGAAGATTACTCAATCTGAAAATTATATATTTGTAGAATTAAAGATGTTAGAATGCTTAACACGTGTATTATGTTTTGTTATAATGTTTCATTGACAAAAGGGGGATATTTACAAGTAAAAAGCTGAATAAAAAGAAACATCTTTTTTCAATTTTATTTCCTTTTTTCTGTATAAAAATGCAGTGCGACGCCTGTGCTTACACTTGTTGAGTCATAGTTGCTTTTATCATGAAAGACAAAATGTATCTATCACAAATGGAAAGGCGATTCAAGAAAATCTCAAACACAATGATAAAGATATTTTTTCCATCCTGAGACTCTGCCGAGGGATTGGACAAACATATATCTTTACCCGCGGGTTTGAGAGAATTTCTTTCCGCGAGTGAATTTTAGTATGCTTGGTAGCCGTTTGTGTATACGTAACTTTATGTAAATGATGTCATAATTAATTGACGTCACAATAAGCTATCTTACCCGGTGAGACATATAGAATCGAACACCGATGTGAGTGCAAGAAAGGAAAAGGAAAATCTCAGACGCCAAAGTATAATGATTTCTGGTCTCCCTGTTTTGCCTACCACAGGTGTTGGATTCTATTTATCAATTCGTTTAAAAATATCCGTTGCTGTTCTGTAAGGAGATGTCAAAATATATAGTTATCTACCCTGAACGTAATCACCATTGTGCATTTGTTGCGTCAACGTGTTTGTTTTGATGTGCACCGCTTTCATATTGTGGCATAAATTGGGTCATGGAAGCTCATATATGTTGTTTTCATGTTAATATTTTAAGTGGCCTAGTAAACCAACGCAACTAAAGCAAATAATTTATGATTTTTATTGCTGAACCGACAGTTGACGTCACAATACACTTTTGCGGGAAAAACAGCGTAAAATTCTTATCTAACCCACGTGTTGAGATAAGGATATCTCAGCAGGCTATAAATAGGTACCACGCTGTCTTATTAGATTGACAAGGAGTGGGGCACAGTTTGTACCTATTGAAATTCCGATTGTCTGCTAAAAAACACATTCTCCAAAAGTTACAAATATGTTGTCGATCAGAAAATCTAGCATACTACAAACCTGTTCTTCGCTGTAGCATAATTTTCCTTTAAGTTCTTTAGTAGAAAACAACGTACATGTATTGTCGTAACCTAAAATTACATATTTGTAGGCATATGTGGAAGCGAAGGCTTTATGTATGATTTCCTACAAACGGAATTTTACGTTTTCGTGCGACAAGGTAGTATAAAGAGTTGAAAAATCAAAGGTTATAGCAGATGTAATTGTAGATATCAATCTTGATTTTAAATTTTCCAAAAGTTCTTTTGAATTTTTAAGAATCTACATATGATTTATATAACTTCGCGAATAAACAGTTTCACTATATTTTTGCTGTCCTTCTTTCACTGCAGACAATATCTTAGTCAACCGTTTTGACAACTCTTTTGTAAAGCATGTAGATGAGCCTGCTATGTATCTTTCCTTGTATGGATTTTTATGTAATTTAGGAATCCAACACAAGTATGGTAAGTCTTCAGACCCATTTTCGTAATTTATATTCAAAGAAGTCATATAGGACATATGGTTAGCCAGGATTTCATCTTTGTCAAATGTGGTACGTTTGTTTGTGGAATTTACCAGAGTTAACCTTGATGCCTAGTTCTTTAATGAGGCATTCATAGTAATGTGACTTACATACAAAAACAATGTTGCTAGAAGCCTTGTCTGCAGGAACGACAACATATTTGTCATTGAAGGAGTCATGGAAAGATACTTTGTAACAAAGCTTCGAATCAGGATCTATTAGGAATTTACTTGCACTTTCGATTTCTTTAAAAAAAATAGTGCAATGTCCTTAACGGACTCGCAACATTTTTATGTTCATTGAATTATGTTCCAATAAAACTTTATCCTCAAGTTTTCAAAAATACTCAGCTGTCCAAGAATCCAAGTTTATTCAAGTATCATTAACGCTTCAAATTCTCTATTACGCTACAATTGTTAAATAGTACTACTTTTACGTGCAGAATCTGGACTGGTTCTCGGTATTTAATGGTTCTATATCTTAAGCAACAGTATTACAAAATAATATTTAATTTTGGTAACTTTCATTTTTGCTCATATTTTGGTAGGAATAATATTTAGCATATATAAAATCTAATTAGATTTTAGCACAAATTAGACTTTTTAGATGTGTCCGCTTGGAAGAAAATGACATTATGTTGATTTTGTAAAGCTTTTCAGAAACTCCATTCTACGAATTAGACACATATTTATGCCTGATATTAAATAAACATCATATATAGTTTGTTTTCAGTTGGAAACCTAACATTGTATATCAAAATTCCGTCTGATTTCTACAAAATACATTTTCGAAAATGTAAGTTGGTGCCTACGTGTCAAGTTTCGCTACAGAAGAAAGACTTAGAAGAGTTTTGGGGGTAATCTTTCATTTGGTTATGCTGACAAATGTTCTCTTTTAAGCGGATGTCACTATAGACTTTCATAATATATATATATAAATTGGCCTTCTTGAGTACTCGAGTTGACTGCCATCAACATTTTTCGTATTTTATTGTTTCTTTTATCAATCAGAATTACCCAAGTAATGACTTTTGAGATATCAACAATTAACACTTAATATGAGTAATTTCTCCAGGATAACAATTATCCTCATATGAGATAGGTTCCATCAGAAAAGATGTCAAAATTTGGGTATGTTGTTTGTTAAATTTCACTGACTTGATGTTTTGCAAGCATGTGGCATTCATCGCATATGTTTGATATAGTAGTTCTTGATGGCAAATTTTCTAGCGAACAATCAAACTAACAATGTTGATTACACCTGAAATATTATTTGTGGAAATGTCGTTACTATGTAGTTTCCTTATACATGTTCTAACACTATCGGAATATCATTTGCCATCTTTTGATGGAAATTACAAGTTTTCTTCATCTAGACATTGAACATTGTCTAAAGTTAGCTGTCTTTGAAGTTTGGTGGTTCTCAAATTTGTGTTGCATTGTCTACTGTTTTGATTTGTATATCGCTTCTTAATTTATTGTTGTACGTTTTTAATGTTTTGACATTTTTCTATAATCTAAGGATTTATTGTTGTCATTTTTTCTAGGTTGTTAGATTAAGTTCCAATGTCTGATATTCATTTTTAGCGTGTACCTCAGAAGTCAAAGTACAATTGGGGGGCATGCACATTTTCATTCATGAATTTAAAAATTATGACGCTTCCAGAGCTTTAAGATCTTCGGTTTTTATTAGAAAACGATCGATAAAATTTGTTGATTTTTTAAAACATATTCCATTCTGTCAGGAGTCTACTTAATTTTCATTTCTGACGGTACAAATGCTTTTGCTCATGACCTAACATCTTTCAAAGTATATGATGTAAAAAAAATTTAAATGCATTACTCATAGAATGCTGCAATTGATATATAAATGTCACTGCTTGGCGCAGCAAGTTTGTTTTGTCTATATTAAATAACTGCCATTCTTGTCCAATGAAATGTTTCCTAAATGTCAATGTCGTGCGGGTCTGTTGCCTTAAATACAATTTTGGAATTTCGAATTTTGACTCCCCTCGTGTTCGGATTCACAGTCCGTGTTATATAGGACCATTTTGCTGGGACATCTAATGCAGGAATAGCCCACCGCAGTATATCTACCATAGTGTGATAGCCGGGACACCTTGATCATTTAGAGGTTATAAAATAGAGCGTACTGCACTACTGTTACACTTGTCACTTCTGTAAAGAAATTATGAAACAGTAAAAGCAGGAGCAATGTGCGGAGCAAGAATGAAAACGATTCTAATCTTAGCTATAGAAAAAATGACAAAATATTTGTTATATATACAAAAATACACTAAGCCATTAATAGGAAGTAGGTTTGAGACAGTTCACTTATGTAAACATGGACCTGATACAAAATATTATGAGGTTGTTGTAAAGGATGAAATAAATACTTACTTAAAAACTACTTATCTTCCGATGGCAGAAGAAAAAGAATACCAGTCATTTAATTTCACAAGTTTCGGATAACTTTGAATAACTGCCTTCATCAACCCCTTTTGAAACTCTTTATATTGACAAAGCGCCGATTTGTGTCTGACGACTACTTTATTTCACATCATTTATTTTAACATATATTTTGAAAAAGTGTCAAAAATTACCAACGTCCGACGTCAAAATGACTTCAAGTGTCAAACGTAGTTCTTGGAGGAGTTATTGCCCTTAAAAAGGTAAAATAATTTAGTTTTCCCTTTGTAACTTATAAACGGTAGCAATTGTAATTGCTAATTGAGCTCTAAAAAAAGTCAAGTAGGCTCAAAGTTGTAAGTCAATTACTTAAACGTGTTTTGCCAAAAGAAAAAAGCCAACCAAATATAGAGGAAACGGCTGCATCTGCAGCTCGGGACTCAAACATTCTTTGTAAACAAGAATAAATGCAGCAGCAAAGGAGCAGCAGAAGAAACAGTTAAAGGGGAAGGTTTACATGTAATATAAATGTATATTTTGGTTTGTGAACAATAACTGTAGAAGACAAAACGCGTGACAAATTAAAATTCATGGACGATATATAATTCACATGTAGAGAAAGATGAAGAGACGCGGCTACATATGAAGTCAGATGATTACAGTGTTTAGTGGGCTTTTCGTTATTTATTATCTAAATGAAGATGTTATATTACCCTTGGTATGTGTATTGATTGATTAGTTGGTGTTTAACGTCCAGCAAGCAATATTTCGGATATTTTGGACGTGAAAATTTTTTTAAGTTTATAATTTCGTACAAAAATAATTACCGCACTATTTAAATATACTAAACATGAGGTCTCATATAATAATATTCTGAAGATATGTACATATAAAATAAAGCAACTGACAACTATAAAGAATAAAAATGACCTATCTATGAGTTATATCTACTTATAATTAAATGAATTTAAGATAATTGGTATTTTCTTATGTTGGACACGCAAACCTTTAACGGATGACTTTTATTAATTCAGATTAAAAATTAACTAATTAAATGCATGTGTATACTTTATGTTATTTGTTGTTTTCTGTCCTATTTCTGCTCATTCATGATTTGTCGTCTGTAAAATGCAAACTGACCGATTTCGACTTCGGTTGTGGACAACGTTTTTCATGTTATCTCCGAAAATACCTCATGTAGTATGCAAGGAATAAGCAAAGCAGAATTCAAGATAATGCACATTATGGACATAGGAATGAGTCGTCTATAAGACAAACACTGCAAAAAAGGACCATTGAGCGATGGATTTTTCTTCAGGCGCACTGACTCAAAATTGTTTGGCAGTACACGAAACACCAAAATGTAAGCACCTTTACCGATTTATTATCCAATAAATTTATCTCCTCTTATTTATTGTTAACCCATACTTTATCAACTGTACGTTTCAATTTGGCGCAAAATGTGTTTGCTTTAGATTAATCAATAGTAGCACACTTAAATGTCTTGCGCGGTGTATCGCTTTATTTTGGGCAGGTTGTCAGGTCATAATGCGGAAAGCCTGACCGCGGACCACAGTGGGTAAGGTGTTTGGAGATTGCCACGCTCCTTGCACGATAAAAAGACCCCTTTTGAACAAGTCGATAATAGTATGCTTGTTGTAGCGCTAAAACTGCCTAAATTTTCCGCCCGTATCCATCTCATACTTTTCCAGTGGCATTCAAAATGTGTTACCTTTAGTTCATATTTCCTGAACTGATTTATTGAGTGTTAATGTTTTCTCGTCCTGAATATAGCTTAAATACTGCTCGCTGGACGACAAACCGTATCCACCACTTTGAGACGCGATAGGCGGCTCTGTGGGTCGAGCAGCTGGGAAACCTCCCAGTAACAGCTATTTTATCCAAATGTATACCAGAGTTCTGTAAATAAGATTAAATTATAAGGTTTGCAAGTTTATTGTTTGTTTGCTTTAAAAGAGGATGAAAACAGTCGTGGGCAAGATTAGTAGGGTTTGTTTTAAATTTGCATGGTTGCTTAATGCAAATCACCTTAATTCGCATATTAAAGTTGTACTGAAATAAATCCAATATCTTAAACGCGTCGGCCAAATCCCTCATTGGGTACTGGATCAAGGACTTTGACATGACTTGTAAGTAAAACAATAATTTAAAACAATAATATATAACAATGACAATCTAATGTAGATCGAACCCTCAATCTATATAAAGGAACACAACCATAATCTGCATCAAAGTTAGTGCGGAATACGACATTTAAAAGGTTTGACTAAAGGCACTTGTTTCCTTAACATTTTGATTTAATAAAGGTAAGCCTTGAATCAAATATCGGAATAACAATTGTGGATCATATGCAGTATCGTGTGTTTTTTTTATAAAGTTTAAAGTTCTTCCAAAAAAAGTGTTGATATAATCTTTAATTTTGTAATTGAGAATCTAGTTTTTTTTCTATTTTGATTTTACTGCCTTTAAATCTGAATGGAAAGTTTCAGCGGATGAGTATTTAGGGCAATTTGAAATATTTTTTACTGATGTTAACAATCTCGTCAAATTCCCTTCAAACATGGACTTCATACTGTAATCCAAAGCATGTTTGAAATACCACAATTTCCTTGATTCAGCTTTTGATTAATGCGCAAACTGCCAACACAAGGTTTTGTTGCTGAAGGTTATTGTTTGAATACATAACATTACAATGAAAATAAAGCAATAAAAATACAGATATTCATACCATGCCATTTAACAATTAGGATCTATTAAAGATTTGTCAGATTATGGAGTTTCAGGAACATGTTCTGCTTCTCCTTCGTACTTCTTATCTGTAACTGTAAAAGAGGACACTTGAATGTGCCTCGTCCTCACTGTCTGGAAGCTCTATATATTCGTTTGTTTGTTTGAATGGTGTTTTAACACCACTTTCAGCAATTTTTCAGCTATATCGTGGGGTCCAGTTCTTATTGGGGGAGGAAGCCGGAGTACCAGGAAAGGAAGCCCCGACCTGCGGTAGGAAAACTGGCAATCCTTGTCAATTAAGATTGGAGTCGAGTACACCCTGCCTGCAGTGAGAATAGAACCCGCAATCTCAGTGTTGACAGACCACGTGATCAATAGTAGACGAACTACCTTAACCACTCGGCCACAGAGGCCCCCTATCTATTAGTAAAATAATGATTAGTTGCAAATACATGTTATGTTATTTAGTAGTTGAAATTGTTGGAAATATGATATATTTTACTAAAAGGAATATCATGTTATCTTTCGTGAAAATTTATAACGAGTTTTACAAATGCAGTAGGTATATTTTATTATCTTGTTTAAATTTGATTTAATTGGGTCTTTTTAATTAAAGGTACCCACCTTATGTGAAAAGTAAACTGAAACAAAACACGTCTCTAGTATTATTTTCAACATTAAATACTGACAATTATCTGTAAATGTTAAGACATGGAAATTAGGAACGAAAGCCCATAGAACAAATTAAAAAATGTGTGTATGAGAACTACTTAAATGAATAAAATATTTCATCATTTATAATGTATCATTAATTGTTAAAATGACGTGAAAATTTGATAACACAGTGTATGTAAAAAATCAGGTATCGAATGAATTGTATAGGAAATTAAAAAAAAATTGTGATTTGAAAATGTTTATATGGTATTAAATTGGACAAAGTATGAGGCTTTTCAGGAAATGAAACAATGTAATATTCATGTAAAAATTTTTACAGAAATGAGACATATTTAAATTTTTTTTAACAGACAGATATATGTGAAGCAGAATTTTTTTTATCTATATCAAATTATAAACATACCTGTAAAGCTACATGTTTTAGGTAGAGTTGTTGTATCTGATGCCTCTGCTTCTTGGTGGTCATCCTAAATAATGAAAACAGTAAAATTAATATACAAATTTAGCAATTTAAGATAAAATTTTAAAGTATTACATATACATTTATTTATTTATTTATGAAAAAATATTTAAAGTTATTGACTTATTAACTTTTATTTTTCATACAATCATTGTACAATTCAAATTTAGCTATGAATAAAAAGATTTTGTGTCATTTATGTTGTAATTTTGAGTTAATTTTAAAATATACTCATGTTTACTGAAAGCAATTTAGTAACAGTTTAATACATCAAAATATAGTATCATGCCTTGTGAGGCGTAGGCGTGTTTGGCTGTTGATATCTGCATACTTATCTGCTAATCATCCTGGGTAAGAAAAACGAAATCGTTTGTTAAAATGGCAGTGAAACTTACGTGCAGCCTTTGTTCTTTCTTGCTGATCTTTGAATAGATTTAATCGCTTCTGTCGTCTTAAATGATTTTTCTTTTTTCGTTGCTTGCAAGGTTCTTATTGATTTCAGTAAATTGTCATTTTCACTTTTAACTTTATTTAGGATTTATTTACTTTCCTTATGGTACTGAAAACAGAACTATACCTATAAGAATAAAAAATACCAAACTGTGGATGAAGATACATACTACAACACCATTTGTGACTGAGAATAAAAATTATATGTCTTGTTTAAAACGGATGTGATGGATAGAAAAAAATTTATATTGAAATATGCTGATGATTGTATAATTGCAAAGACGACTCAGTGGGTGAGTGGTCAAGCCAGTTAGTCATCAACTAAACCCTGGGGTTGTAGATTCAGGCCTTAATTTGATTAATGCAAAATTATAACTTAAATTGACAAGGATTTCCTACCAAAGGTCTAGGATTTTTACTGGGTAATACAGCTTCTTCCCCAAATAAAATATACATGCCTTTTTAAAGCGGAAAGTGAAGTTAAAACACCATGTAAGCAAACAAACAATATACAATTTATAATTTGTTTAGTGATTTCTTTACTTTAATACTGCACCAAAATGCCGTTTCATTATTTTCTATACATATAAAACAATTCATTATCCTTGTGCTGTTACAAGCCACAACATCACTTGTTTATTTATAGATGTTTATTAGCCTCCTCCAACGAGGGTCAAAAACTACAAAAAACAAAAGAACAATGGCTCAGAACAATAAAGAGTGTGTGAAATAACAACATAGTAATACAATACATGACATTAATTACATATAATGTACTTATAGTTGTACATGTTGTGTGTAAATTCTATTAAATAATGCTGATAAAGTATGGCTTATATAGTGTGAAATTAGTGTTAATTATCTTCATACACTAAAATGTACATACATTTCCAGATGTTTAGCTTAGGTCCATATAGATGTTCACAATAAATTTTTTAGTTTTAGAATAAAGTAACATGAAAATTGTAATTAGAATACATCCCAAGAACCAACCTGTAATACCAACTAATTACAAATTACATGGACACACACTGGACACCGTTGAAGCTAGTAAATACCTGGGAGTTACTATCAGCAATAATCTAACCTGGGACAGACACATCGACAATATAGTGGGAAAGGGAAATAAAACACTAGGCTTCATACGACGTAACCTAAAAGATTGCACTAAACCGGTCAAAGCAGCAGCATATTCAGCAATAGTAAGACCTTCGGTTGAGTATGCTTGCACAGTATGGGACCCTACGAAACAGGCTAAAATAAAAGCAATCGAACAAGTACAGAAAAGAGCAGCTAGATTTGTAAACAACAACTACACAGACCGCACACCTGGCTGTGTAACAAAAATGGTAACATCTTTAAAATTGGAAAGCCTTGAAGACCGCAGGAAACAAAATAGGCTGTGTATGCTGTTCAAAATCCAACACGATCTAATAGACATTGATAGGCACCAATATCTGACGCCAAACGATAGCCGAACCAGAGGAAAAAACCGCTTCTTCCAAGAAAGGACCACAACAGACGCCTTCGGACAATCATTTTTTCCAAGGACCATTAGAGAATGGAACAAACTGCCAACATCAGCAACATCAGCTGACACAGTTGATGGATTCAGAGCTGCCCTGAAGGCATGCTCTACTAAAATTTAGACAGTAACATCCTGTACATAGTTTTAATTGTATATATATAGAGAACGTTTTATCCTGTAAATAGCCAAGAGAAAACTTTCTGTGTTGTCCGACATTGCGTTAGTTTTCGCGGAACCTCATACATTCAATTTGAATTCGGTTCCTTACCTGGAAGAAGAAGAAGAAGAAAATCTAAATATTGATTCGTTTGTTGTCACCTACTTCGTTAAAATATAGCAAAATATATTGTAATGAGGCTTATACGCATTGAATTATGCATGAAAACTTACTCTGTGATATATCAGACTAACAAAACAACAGAAAATAGGGCAATTGACCCATTTTCAGTTTTACATGATTTATCTCCCTTTTTACTTCCAGTTAAAAAAACTACGGCTATCATCACTAAAGACTATGATATTGAAATAAAGATTTTGCATTGTTTTTTGTATTGTTCGTCTATGCCAATTAAATTATCTAATTAACCTCATTAGTAGATATTACTATAGCCATAGGCAACAGGTGAGTTTAAATATTGGAACATGTATGTCACTGGTAAGCTTGTTTAATTAAGCTATAAAACAGCTGGGATTCTACCTTTAATTAGAATCAGGTAAATGGGGTAATAAACATTATGGATAATTAATTAACAATCATGTTTACACAGCATGGGGTTTTAATAACATCTTCAATTAGATTTTGACACCTGTAATTAACATAAAGCATTAAAATTTATCAAAGGTAATTGTCTTTAGTACCGGAAGTGGACACTAGGTGGCGATTTTTAAATTGGAAAGTCGTCAATTTGTACTAGAATTTTGCAGCGTCTTTTTGGCGGAAGTGACCAAACAAAAAATAAAAGCTATAAAACTCGGACAAATTACGGAAATAATTTCCGGAACATAACAATCCTTTCAACATTAACTTGACAAAATTTGATGGATTTAACAGATAAATGGGCATATCCAAACATTTGTATACATAGTCAGGTAAATTTCTCTAGACAGACACCGTCGGAGCTGTTAAAACTCATATTAAATAAATAACGAATAAATTTGGTTTTTTAGTCTAGTTCTTACCAAATATTGGCGTATTCTAAGTGTGGTTTTTAAGTTATCAGAATTAGTTGTTTGTATAAAAGTATTCAATTCTGCATTTTGTTTAGTTTCTTTCTTGTCTTAGTCGAAATATTTATTTCCTTGCCTTTTGCAAATTACATTTGTAAATAGAAAATGGCGGACAGTCTACGAATTTAATTCTGCATTTCCGTTTGTTATAATGCAACAGCTCTATAGTACTCGTGTTTAATATTGTTAACAGTAAAAGAAATCATCACTTCGAAGGTAAAGATATTTTCCTTTTTCTCTGCAGTGTCGTTTGTTCCACTCCAGAAATAGATATGAATGAAGGAATGCCTTTGTATTGCCTTTTCAAATCTCTGTTCTAGAAGATCCACTAAATCTTTTGTTGAGTCCTTTCGAATACACCACAGTTGAAAAGGAAAATTTTAATTTGGACAATAATTCCTGAGAGAAAATCCTTTACTACCATATACCAGAATTGGATATTGTCATTTGTATACTGTCCAACTTCTGTGGCTCATCTTTGATAATTTCAAACGTTTTTGAAGGAAGACTGATGTCTTATACTAGCACACATGTACTCTCAGAAGAAACTTATTTGAGTATCTTTTCTGTCAGGATGAGTATTTTTCAGTTAGATATGTTTATATGGGTATATTAAGTACTTACTTCAAAAGAAATAACATGTTTGGAACACTGATCATTGTTGTGATTTACAAAATAATTTTTTTAAATATCTTAATGAATAAAAACTGCACAGGCATGCTATTTAATTGATTGGTTTAAACACCTTATTAATATGTTCTAATAAAAAAACCTAAGAACAAATTATAACTACCTTGCTATGGTGACAGTATGGAGACTTTCGAATATTATTGCTGCTGAAATATATGGAGACTGACATTGTGTATGAAATATATTGATAATACTAGATGTTGTTGCTGATGACCTATACAATGACTGACATCTTGTTTTTACTGATGAAGTTTACTACCAAATGTCAATTTTGTATTTAACAAACAGACAAACAACTCATAGCTGATAGTGATACATTACCTAGCTATGGTGACTGTATGGAGACTTTCAAATATTAAAAAGTATTCCAAAGTTACTTAAAATTTATATATCTATAGCTATCCATACTGGCTTATGATAGGTATAGTATGACCCTAGTGAACCATACTCTATTCCTTAAGGAGGCTCGAGGGTATAAGATTGAAATTACAGATTTTTTTTTCTAATTTTGCACATTGAAACCTTTTGGTATAAGGATTAAAAAAAACGCATAAAAAATTGGGGGTCACCGATCATCTAAGCAAGACGTCTCATTTTGAAAAGTGGGTCATTTTTCGCTAAAATTATCAAACTTTAACAAAGAATAATAGGGAATTATTAGAATTTAAAGTCATAAGATTTAAATTCTTTTATCATTGAGCAAATATGTAATTAAGCTTGTTTTGTTCCCTACATTTCCTTTGAGATAGCTTAGATAACTATTGGTTGAAAGTTTCTCATTTATTAATTCTTTGTACGTTTTAAATAATCTTTCCTTTAACAAAGCACTTGGTCTTGCCCTTATTCGTCACGTGACATCTACTTCCTTTCCAAATTGTGCTCAAAAACTGGTAGACGACACGAAGTCTTATCCAAGTAAATTTAAGGCCGTTTCCCAACTTGAGTTCCATCGACACCAAAAAATCGGTAACAGTGATGTAGTTATTCATTTTGTTGCTTAACTTATAGCCATATTTTAATTAAATACTATTATTCTCTTTTATTTTATCTTTGAGCTTTCGCGGTTTCTAAACTCCGATTTAATCCCTCGTGCACGTGGTTATCACTTTGTGTAATGACTAATTTTTATATATTTTATTTTCGCATAATAACTTTATTTACATTTAAGATCTTCTGGTAAGTTTTCTTTACAATTATTTAATTTATAAAATTATAATTCCATAAATAATTTCCAATTTGTTGCACTAGTTGTCGCCCCTTTAGGCTTTGTATTTTCACATTGATTTTCAAACTGGACGTGATAAAACATATGAAACTACCCATACTACATATATTGGAAAGAATAAAATTTTCTTACTTTGGAAATATTCTTTTTATTGCATTTGTAATTGACTTAATCATATCGGAAATACATAGGCACAGCACCTATTCATGTATATGGTTATGAAATAAATTCTGCCTATACTATAATGTATTCACATTGCAATTAAACTTTACTTCACTGGCCACAGTATACATAATTTTGTGTGTGCAATGTGCATTTCTGTTTCAAATTACATTAATGTTGTTGCATATACCTGAAGCAGAGGGTATTAATTTATTTGTGTTCTATTTATCACATGCTTCAGTTTTGCATTGCCAATAATTGATTTATTTGGTACTAATAAAATTATTTGAGTTTCAGATCATGTCATACTTAAGAAGAAGTGGACGGAAAAGGAAAGTCCCGAGCAGTTTGGAAGATTCTACTTCCAGTTACACTAGTACTCCTACATATAGTATGGCAAATAATTCCCAGGAAGTCAATACTTTAGCTTCCAGTTCCGGTACACAAACAGGTTTTGCTCCACTCTCCGGCACAGAGAACATAACTGGTTCCCAGATATAACCTCTGCCACACGTCATCCTCCATTTACTGCGGAACTACATTTGTCGTCTGCTTGTAACGTTTGTAAACAAAGAATGATGTTTGTAAAATAATACTAGAGATCTTTTTAATTTTTATATATTCTATTTATACAGTTTTGATACAGTTTTATACTGCAATTACTGCATTTGAACGCGAAGCGTATCCCCCATGAGAGATATCTCTCACAATGTCAACCAATGGTATGGCAGAGGTGATTGTGGTTGACGTAGGATACCCAGAATCCTTTGCGTGGAGATGGGTTTTGCTCAGTCCTCGTCTGCACCATTATACTTGGAAACATGTAACAAGCGTGTGAATGTAACACTTACTTCATTGGGAGCAGGTTTTGGAGCCATAGCCCCAACTATTTACACTTCTCCAGGTACTAGCAATTCTGTTAATACAGTGTCATTTACCCCTGCCCCAGTTTTAAGTGTAACAAATGAAGTGTCGGCCACTGTGCCACAAAATTTAAGAGAAAATTATAAGGGGTGATTACATTGAGCTATTTGCATTACTAAATAATAGTCATTCTCATGGAGTGCAAAAACTTGTTCTATCTAATAAAGGTGAAATAGTTGTACAAAGCACCAAAACAGTCAAAAGCTTTTGACTATAGATCAATGGACAACTGCGTTTATTATATTCACCAGTATATTTTTTTCTGTTCACTCGCATAGATTTCAAGAACTTTTGAAATATATGTATGTCGTCCGTCAGGGAGCTTCTCGTAGTACTTTAGGTTGGATAACTTATGACGAGCAATATCGTTTGAGAAAATCCATTAACACATCCAGCTCTTGGGCTGATGCTGACATGGAGCTTTGGCTTCTGTACATGAATGGAAATTCTAGCAAACATTTCTTCAATTCACAACATGCCACTAAATTTCAGAACTCGTTACATTCCAACCTGAAGTGCTACCAATTCAATTCTTCTAACAAGTGCACTCATCAAACCTGTATGTATAGTCACACCTGTCTAAGATGTAATGAATATCATCCAGTCGCATCATGCAGAAAGAATGCATATATATCTAATCAGGGTAAAATTGAATTTAATGGTCAATATAATTCAGTTAGGCGTCCTGTAAGAATTCCGAAGACTAATCCACATGTTTTAAATTCATTTAGAGTTCCTCAGCAGTTCTCAAGACCAAGAGTTACTTCCTCGCCTATGGGACTTGGGGTATACCCCAATTAAAGTCGAACAGTTATCTACTCTCCTGCAAGCTTATCCAAAGAAGGATGTAGCATGTGAATTAATTTCTGGTTTCACAAATGGATTTAGATTACATTATTCCCAGATATCACTCATTAGCACCAAATTTGATTTCGGCTGAGTTGCACAAAGAAGAGACCATGGCCAAGTTATTAAAGGAAGTTGAAATGGGTAGAATGTTAGATCCCTTTAAAAACGTGCCAATTTCAACCTTAAGAATCTCCCCCATTGGTCTTGTTCCTAAAACTGATTGCTCATGGCGTCTTATAACCAATTTGTCTTATCCACTTGGGAACAGTATTAATTCTTATATTGATGAAAAACTATGTAGAGTGCAGTACACATCATTTGATTCGATTTTGGACAAAATAAACAGTCTTGGTCCCAGGGCCCTCTTGGGGAAAATCGATATAAGCTCGGCCTTTAGATTGCTTATTGTAAATCCAGCTGATTTTGATTTGCTTGGTATCAAATTTTTAGGTTTTTATTTTATTGAAAAGAATTTACCCATGGGTCTTTCTTTATCTTGTAATTTATTCGAAAAGTTTGCGCATTTTCTTCAGTGGGCAGTAGAAATGCGTTGTGGTTTACACACTGTGGACCACTATCTGGACGATTTTATCTTTATGGGTTCAGAATTGTCAGACGACTGTGCCACCTTGATGTCTAGTTTCTCTGATTTGTGCGAAGATCTGGGGGTTCCACTAGCTGTTGACAAAACTTAAGGCCCAACAACTATTCTACCTTTTTTAGGTTTTATTATCAACACTGAGTTGATGCTAGTTATGATCCCCAAAGAAAAAATGTCTAAATTACATGATCTTCTCAAACCTATGCTACTTAAAAAGAAAATGTTAATTAAAGATTTGGAATCAGTTACAGGTCTTTTGGCCTTTTGCTCGAAAGCCATTCCAGCAATTCGTGCATTTATTAGGAGATTTTATGACCTGATTGGGAGTGTTCGACTCAAAAAACCATATTATAGGGTACGCATAAATGGGGAGGTTAAAGCTGATGTTCTAATGTTGTTAGAATTTTTGGACAACTTTAATGGTCATTTTTATTTTCCTGATCGCCTTTGGTATTCTTCTCAAACTTTTGAGCTATTCACAGATGCATCTGGTAATCCTGAACTTGGTTGTGGTGCCGTCTTTCAAGGGCATTGGGCTCAACTCTCATGGCCAAAAAGCATAAGTTATTCCCCCCTTATTAGTAACATGGCTTATTTAGAGATGGTGCCTGTTTTGTTAGCGTTTTACTTGTGGGGTCATTTACTTAAAAATACTAGAATATTGCTCCACATTGATAATTTGGCCGTGGTCTCTATACTTAGGAAGTGCTCATCTAAAGATAAAAATATCATGAAATTAGTTAAGAAATTTGTTCTTATAGCTATGCTGCATAATTTCCAATTTAAACCAATTTATATCTGCTCCTTTATTAACGAAATTTCTGATTCATTGTCACGTTTTCAGATGGACAGGTTCAAGATGCTAGCCCATTAGGCCGATCCAGTGAGTACCCAAATACCAGAGGAGTTTTTGATGCATTTAGGCCCATGATTGAACAATTTTTAAACAAGTCATTATCCCCCAACACAGTTTTTCTGTATCAGAGGGCAATATCAGAATTTTCTAGATTTAGACTTAACAGTGGCTTACGTGTTAGTTGGCCCCCAAATGTAATGGTTATTTTGTCATTCATTATGTATTTAATTCAAAAAAATCTTGCTCATTCTTCAATAAATTGTTATCTATCAGGTATTGCCTTCTATTGCAAAATAAACGATTTCGATGACCCAACCCAAAAATTTGTAGTACGCAAGGTACTTGAAGGTCTAAAGAGGTCTAAAGGAACAGTGCATGATCATCGTTTACCTATTACATCAGATTTGTTATATAATATTCTCAGGAATTTACCAAATGTCTGCAAAAATGCATTTGAAACTTTACTCTTCAGAACTTCATTTAGTGTAGCCTTTCATGCAATGTTGAGAATATCAGAGTTTGCCCTAAGTAGCACCAAAAGTCAACATGCCTTGGTGTATTCAGATGTATCACTTCATCAAAACTCTGTATTGATTCAAATTGGGTCCTCTAAAACTGATCAATATAGGAAGGGAGTTTGTTTAAAGTTGGACCATAAGCCTGGTTTTGAGTACTGTCCAGTTTTGTTAGTGTCACAGTTCTTTAAAGTGAGAACTCCTAATTCTGGATTATTATTTTGCCATTTTGATACAAAACCGCTAACACGTTTTCAGGTTGTGACAGTTTTGAAGAAGGCATTGGAATTGTTAGGTGTAGATAAACAATTTTATAGCTCACACTCCTTCTGTATAGGGGCTGCCACTAGCATGGCTATTCAGGGCTTTAATGACGTGGACATCATGAAGGCAGGTCGTTAGAAATATTCTTGTTTTAAACGCTATATAAGACCTTAAATTTTAAAATTTGTTGTCTGTAAATTTTTAAGTTGCATTTGTTAGTTGTCTAAATTTTTATATAATGGGAATTTTAGGTAACCCTGTGAACATTTGGATACTGGGCTCATCCATTATAAGAGATGTTTTCAGGGCAGCAAGATCTCGTCCTGGTGGTCTCAACTTGGGGCTAGAACGATTGAACCCTAACCTAAATATTTGGTGGCAAGGCTATGCTGGTTTGAGGATTCAGCAAGTACATTCTCATATCCAGAAAATGTTGAATTTAACTGAAAATCCTCCAACAATTTTCGTACTCCATGTCTCTGGTAACAACATTGGTCATACTAGAATAGGAAATCTTCACTTTCAGGTCAAAGAACTAATTTTATGGTTGAAAGATGTCCTTCCAGGCACTAATATTGTATGGTCTCAAATTCTTCCAAGAACATCTTGGAGATTCTCAAATAACTTGAAAGCCATGGAAAGATGTCGATATAGACTAAATAATTTTATTGCATATACTGTAATTGCTAATGGGGGTCGTTACATACACTATCCAGATTTGCGACTTAATATCGCTAGATTTCTCAAGCAGATGGTGTCCATTTAACTGACTTGGGTACTGAAGTTCTATTAAACAATTTACAAGGGGGGTTGGAGCAGTTTTTAGCTAATGATTGGATCACAACTTTTCCTTCATCTTGAGAGATTGGTTTCATAGTGTATTTGTACATCTTTACAATTTATGTATACACAGCATTTTTCTTTCATTGTATTCTTGGTAAATTATACCATCATACATGCATGTTTACTGATTTCGTGCTCAATTTTGTATTTTTTATCCCGTATATTTGGGAGTCGGAAAATACCAATGTGATTTATTTGGTTTAGTTTTGTCCTAGGGCCACAGTTTTGGGTGCAGCTCACCGCATAATGGCGGTTGACAGTGTATCTTATGTGCCACTGTCAAGTTGGCAAAAATCGCTGCACCAGAGTTATGCAAGGAGATATTATATTTACATGAACTCTATTATTTACCCTATTTAGGCCTCATCATCCGTGTTTCCCACGATGATGTCAAAAATTAAATTTACCCTTTTTAGAAGTGATTGAAAGGTTGTCATAATCTGCGGCAACCATTTAGATTGAACATTTTAAGTGATCGTTATACAGTTTATTGATTGTTCCAATGATCGATCGTTCGTCAGTTAAGTTATCGATATGCAAAGACTTTCAAATAATCAGTTTTCATCGATCGATGTATTCAGTTTTGTTCTTTTGTAATAAATACTGTGGCCCTATTATGCCAACCCTATTTCAAGTCTTTTGTCTTATTTAGTCCTTAACCTGCATTATGGGATAATAGAATTTAAAGTCATAAGATTTAAATTCTTTTATCATTGAGCAAATATGTATTTAAGCTTGTTTTGTTCCCTACATTTCCTTTGAGATAGCTTTGATAACTATTGGTTGAAAGTTTCTCATTTATTTATTCTTTGTACGTTTTAAATAATCTTTCCTTTAACAAAGCACTTGGTCTTGCCCTTATTCGTCACGTGACATCTACTTCCTTTCCAAATTGTGCTCAAAAACTGGTAGACGACACGAAGTCTTATCCAAGTAAATTTCCTCTCCCTCCCACCCTTATTGGTCACCATTTATATGCAGGTACAATACCCTCCACGTACAATTTATACAAATATATACATGTATAATTAGGGGTTTTTTTTTATATGTTCCATGTTTATTGCTTTGTGTGAATGTATTCTGCTGGGTTTTAATATATATTTGCAGGTACCTGTTCTTGTTTGAACTTTGAGGCCTATCATTTGTACCTTTTGGTGGGCCGAGATCGAGAAGAAAACCAAAGTAATTGACGGCACACATGTCTGTTTTTTGTTGGCAAAAATCGCTGCACCAGAGTTATGCAAGGAGACATTAGATTTACATGAACTCTATTATTTACCCTATTTAGGCCTCATCATCTGTGTTTCCCACGATGATGTCAAAAATTAAATTTACCTTTTTTAGAAGTGATTGAAAGGTTGTCATAATCTGCGGCAACCATTTAGATTGAACATTTTACATTTTACAGTTTATTGATTGTTCCAATGATCGATCGTTCGTCAGTTAAGTTATCGATATGCAAAGACTTTCAAATAATCAGTTTTCAATCGATCGATGTATTCAGTTTTGTTCTTTTGTAATAAATACTGTGGCCCTATTATGCCAACCCTATTTCAAGTCTTTTGTCTTATTTAGTCCTTAACCTGCATTATGGGATAATCATACATTGTACCTAAAATGGTAAAAAAATAATAGATTTAAATTACAGAATTTTCTTAAACTTTCCGTATTTTAAGGATTGTTTGTAAAGGTTAGGAAAAGACAAAAAAAATCATATTTCACCGTGCTTTTAAGAAAGATACACCATAAATAATATGTTTCCATGGCAACAAAAAGTAGCAATTTGGCTGTAAAATCCTCTTTTGCCATACACATTCTTTAGTTTGACTCAATTTTTGAACAATAAATTAATGCATACCTTGAATTTTGGTGTGTTTTTAATTCTGGCATTATGTATATATATTTACGACTTGGATGTCCGATGACCTTTGACCTTTATAGTTAATTTCAAGGTCATTTTACTATGAAATTTAAGATCTGGTCGTAACTTTTTTGTTTTTTATGATGCAACTAAGGTATTTGGTATGTAGATGGCCATTACAAGACCATTTGCCAAATACCAACTAATATGACCTTTGACCTTCACCATTGACCTCAAAGTCATTTTCCTATAGATTTGTGTACAGCCATATCTTAAATGCAAAGTCAAAGCTTATAATTATTAGGTATGTTGGTATGTCACCACACGTGCCAACTTTGACAACCTAAATTGGAATGACCAGTGTTCTCACATTCTTACACTTGCCAAATGTGTATGACTTATGCTTTCATTAATTTCATTCTATATACTTCCCATATATAACTCAAAATTGGTATTTGTGAGCAAAACTTGGATTATGTTCATAATAATAAACTCATTCCACATCTTGTGCGCTCTTAGTGAATTATACAGAATATGGCAATCGAAGCGTTTATAATAAGAACTGGTTTTGATGAAAACTTTGACAAATAAGAAATAAAATCTGTGAATGCTTCATGTTGTAATTTATATTCAACAGGATGCATATAACAAAAAACATCTGATTTCCTGACACTGTTATTTTGGTAATTTTGGAAGCTTGTACTGAGATGCATTGGTCTGGATAAATATAACTGCTAAATTCATCATTGTTTGAAGCAGCAGCAATCTGTACTATATCAATTGTTCGTCTAGACCTAAAAAATACACCTAAATAATGTTATTTCAATATAATCATAATTTTACAAAAGACATCATGTGCTTGCGAACAAATACTTTATTTTTATTTTGATTCTGAAGGGCATTTTTTCTATCTGTTAAAGTTGATCAGTTATAAGCCATTACAAGTCATTTTACAACATGTACCTTATGTTCTATTTTTAGTAACAGCAGCCATGTTTTTATCGAATCATTTCATAACGAAGATTGTTTGTTGCCAACATTTCATATATAATTCCTGCAAAGTTCAGTTAAATTTGGTTCAATGGTTTTAGAGAAGAAGATTTTTAAAATTGTTAACAGACGATGGACACTTATAGTGCTGGTATAAGCTCACATATATAGCCTTTGGCCAGGTGATCCAAAAAGACCTAACAATAATTTCTTACAAAAACATTTTTTGAAATCGGACAAAAAGCAAAAGTTTCATGTTTTGCCCCTTTTGGCCCCTACTTTTAAAACAGGGAAAGGGGGCACAAGATTTAATCCTTAATTTTGTATCCACTACTTGACAAGTAAAAACCTGCAAAAAATTTTAAAAATCGGACCAGAAATTAAAAAGTTGCCTTTTATGTCCCTTTTTTCTAAATGAAACAAGAATATGTCCAAGAGACATAATGCTCCATCTGGCAACATGTTGGACGGACATATGGACCCGAACACTGTATGTCCCTCTACTTTCGTAGATAGGGCATAAAATGGGGGACCCCCAAAACTTCAGAAAGATCTAGGGTTAAGTTTTTGAGATGCACTGCTATAGCGTGACTGACTGACAGAGTGATTTGACTCCGAACCCTTCGATGAAGCAGGGAAAAACACGAAAAGAAGTGATATTTTACCTACTAGTAAAGAGGGCATTAACCCTTATGAGGAGTCATCTGATGGAAATTTTTATTCTAAAGAGCCTAAGATAAATTGGATTTTTCCTTTTTATTATAGTTTTTATGGGTTTAATGGCATTTAAAGTGGGTTTACCATGTATTATTTTTAATTACAGGGGCCATGTTTTGTTGCTTCTCTATGAATTCACATGTATTATAATAAAAATTTGTACATGTATTAAGATACACAAAATGTAAGTCATGGTGCTATTTTGTTACTTTGTATACCCCTTGTGTGTGAATCATAAGATAAGAGTCCTAAAATCTACGTAATTCATTATTGCTTTTACACGTACGTATTTATTGAGGTTTGAAGATATAAATTCAAAAAATGTACCTGACAAACTGTTATCCCAATCTTTTCATTTCCTTCTGCAACAGAAATTTCATATTATGAAATCTGAGAAGTCATAATTTACTGGAATGATAAAGATCAGATGTTTATTTATTGTGAATTTCCCTCTTCTATTTCTTCCAGACATTATTAGCAGATGATAGAATGGTTTTTATGATTGTCGTGATTCATGATGAATAATTTTTCGGTAACGGACAACTCATACCGCAGTAAGGACCACTCTGCCAGTAGAAAATAGGACAACTCGAACCGCATTTATTTCTTATACTGTGATTAAAAATACGAGTCCTGTTTATAACATTTACAATATAATGTTATAATTGTGTTCTAGTAAATTAAAATTTTTCTACTCGAATGTAGATTATATTTAATTATATAAACGTTAAATGTTAATAATAAACAAGGACAGTCTATATATACTAAGTATACTTAGTATAGACTGTCCTAGTTCTATAACATAAAACCTCCCATTTCACGTTTATATTTATCATTTTCATCTGACTTTTACATTTTTTATTATTATTTGAAATGTGAGGTTTTATCTGTAAGTTGATTTTTCTCGGAGCAAAATTTTTTCATAAGTTCTGTATATTTTAACATGTGAAATATCATGAAACTAACATAAACACAAAGACTATACCTGTTTTCAATGAATTAAACTATGTCCAATTAAGTAATCCATGTTTGAAATATCGAGACGAAATCATTCTGCAAGCTGACATTTTGAATGTAACGGTTAATCAACTTTATGGAATCAAGTTGTATTTAATGGCGGAACGAATACAAGTTGTCGCAATTGTAACACATGGACATTTCGTTTCGTCAAAAATGGATCCATAAGATAGATTTAATTGGGGTCAGCCATAGAATGTAATGGGAGTTAAGGGACACCTCAAATAAAGCTTTAAACAGGACTTTAAAAATCCATGATATACTGAGGTAAGACAATTTTTAGAAAATTTAGATATTTTTCTTCAAGTTTAGCGCAGTTTGCATGGTTGTACAAACTTTTTTCATATCAAACTTAACTTAAACATTCCGCACGATTTTCTTGCGGAATTTGCGCACGGAAAATGCGTTTAAAGATGAAACCTCGAATTTCACTAAAAACATAAAATATCAATATCCGATAAAAAATGTTGAAAATAAACATGAAATGAGAGGTTTTATTAATGGAACTAAGACTGTCCCTGTAATAAGATATGAGAGTTGCGACACAATTAACAACATTAAATCTTAAGAATTAAGAAAACACTCACAATTATCTATAATAATCGTGGCTTCAATTATTGTGATTGGTAATCATATTGTTTAGTTATAATTAATTTTAAGATCTGAAAGAATTTTAATTTGTGTGCTTTCGAATAAGTCATTTTAGTAAAACTTAATTAGACAAACAAACAAAAACTTTATTTTTACATGACCATATAGATTTCTCGGACCTTAAGGTATAGGACATCTCGGACCATAAGATATAGGACAACTCGGACCGTATATGAATATATGAATAATACGGTCCGACTTGTCCTATTACTGTCCGAGTTGTCTCGCATTCTAATTTTTCATGTTTGTAAAAAATGTAGTGAACATGTTTGACACTTACCCGAAATTCTTCTTCTGTTGAATCCATCAGATTGTTGAAAGTTCGTAAGACAGCTTAAAAACATACCCGATTGAAAATCGCATATAATATAAATCGATAATTCATCAAGTATAACATTAAAAGCTGAATACAAAATGAAGAAAAAAATCCTTGCCTTGCAAATGGCGGTGGCAATGTCAACAAACCGTTAATTGTCCTATATTTAGAATACGTAAATATTAGTGCATTATACTTTTCAATGTTTATTTAATTAAACTTATAATTTAACAGAATAAATAGCAATGTTTTTATGTATTTTTAATTTATTTTAATAGTTTGTAATTTTTTTACGACAGTCAATCG